>QANW01012574.1:1264518-1351558 GCA_003254865.1 Dryas drummondii
TATTGTGATAACATGAGTGCTATAGATATCTCCAAGAACCCGGTGCAACATACTAGAACCAAGCATATTGACATAAGACATCATTTCATTCGAGATCTTGTGGAGAGTGGAACTCTTACTTTGACTTTTGTTCCTTCCGAACAACAACTTGCAGACATCTTTACAAAAGCTCTAGAGAATCCAAAGCACATTAGTCTTCGGAAGTCAATTGGCATTTGTACACATGCATAATTCCTTGTAGTTAAATGTGCTTCATTGTTTAAGTTTCTTTTATTTGATTAAGTAGTTTTTTCTTTTAAAGAAAATAACCACTTTTAAAGGTTTTAACATTATTCGTCACACTCTCTTTGATATTCAAAAAGGTTCTTGCATAACATGAGTCATGTCAATAAGCATAATCCCTCCTTCTTGTCAAATGTTAGCCTTCAGACTTTTTTATTTAACACTTTTTCATAATCAATCAAACTTGTTACATGCTTTTCAAAGACAATTTGTTTGAGGATGCAATTTAGCCCTTCAATATAATTCCTCATTTGTGACCCATCTTCAGCTAAACTTTCCTCATTTTAACAAATGTGCACCATACAAAAATAACAAAAAAAAGAAGGAAGTGTGACCAAAGAAGTCACGGCCCTAGGGAGAAATAAGGTGTTTTTATGGTGTTCTAGGGTAAAGAGTCGCAAAATTGGACCAAATCATTGCACTTATCTTGGGATGTGCCTAAACAAAACAAATGAATATAATTTTCTCATAGCCATTGTCATGAGTTGCAAAACTTTGCTTTCAAGATTTGTTCTCAAATTAGAAATTCTCTTGAGTGGTTAAATTCTAATCTCTTGTTGTAGATGAAACTTATTTAACATTTTTGGTTGTCTTTGACATTGTTTTACCATCTTGAACAAGTCTTGCATGCTAGCATTGACCTCCCTATATCCCAAATATGCTTATTTTCTTGCACAAAATTTTGCAATTTTTCATTTTCCATATCTATTAGAGTGTTGACTTTGATGGTTAATTCTTTTCAATTGTTTTGTCAAAAATAAAATCCCTGAAGCACATCTAACTCATAGATTTTTTTTGTGTGTCATTGCTTCCAACTCTTTAAGGATTCTTCTATCTTTTTGACAAATCACATGGCTGTTTTATGTTCCAGTACGCAGTTTGTTCATTTTGACTAGTCTAACAATCGTCAAATACAGTCAATTTCACAGAGCCATGCTGCTGCCGGTTATCAGTCCTAGGGGGAGTTAGAATTTAAGGGGAGTCAGACTTTTATGGAATTTACTCTTTCAGCATGTATTTTTCTCTTCATATCTCTCCAACTTTCTGTGCTTTTGAACTGAACTTTCCTTTTGTAAATGTCCTTTTGTCTTTCCATGACAAAAAGGAGGAGAATGTATTTGTTTAATCTACATTGCTAGCCGTGTTTAAATTGCATTGGTTGCTGTACTATCATATTTTGTGTTGTG
The DNA here is from genome assembly GCA_003254865.1 of Dryas drummondii. NCBI lineage: Eukaryota > Viridiplantae > Streptophyta > Magnoliopsida > Rosales > Rosaceae > Dryas > Dryas drummondii. The sequence continues at coordinate 1,265,988 of QANW01012574.1, forward strand.
CAAGTACTTCTTCTTGCAGGTACATTATAACACAGTGTTGGGCTGAGTGTTGAGAGTCTTGTGAGGTGAATGGGTTGATGTTTTGTCAAGGAAAGCCAAAGGGGGAGATTGTTAGTTTCTAGGATTTGTTATATTGGCTATTTTCCTTGTCAAAACAATTGTATTTATTTGTATTTAATCACTCACAAGCTCTAGGCTAGATTAAGGACAAGTTCAGCTGCATTGAAGAAGTCAAGAATGAACAAAGACACAAGGTATACTGCACTTCATTTATTTCATGAAATTAACAGTTTTTTGTCTATTTGACTAGTCATTCACTGATCATAAAGAACAATGTTTTTCACGTACAGTGGTTGATACTTAAGTCACAGTCACTACAGTGGGTCCATTTCGGGTTTTGCTTTTTAAGCTCATTTCATTGAAAGCCCATGTTCTGTTTTTTACTAAACATGCATGTGCATTGTACATGGCTTGGTTCCCCTACTGTAGCAATCAGATCTGATTGCATCTTTGCCATTCACGCTACACACCTTCACACATCAACATTATTCATCATCTTCCCCATTTCTGATTTTTGCAAAATAAAGCAAAATTCCTTTTTACAGCTCCTCATTCCTCTCCTTAGTAATACTAGGATACCCCTCTAGGACAAAGAGAATATGCCCCTCATTCGTCTCTTGTGGACAGCCATTGATTGGCTTCCACGTGGCTCGGGCAAACATGAAAGTTGCGTGGGTGTGTACGGGTATAAGGTGCATTCTGTTCAGATCTTTTCTTGTGGCGTATGAGCATTTTGGGGTTTCACGTCTGGGTATTTTGGAGCTTAAGTGCTCATCTTTAACATTTTCAGAAAATGGTCTTTTAATTCTTGAAAAATCAAAAAGATTTTCTGAACTTGTTTTTGTTTAATCTAAAATTCTAAATGGGTTTGAGTGCTTAAATCTTTTCAAATATTCTTCAAACACCTTCATTTTAGATTTTAGTTGAAGGATTCAATATCAACCTTTTCACGCCTATAGCTTGAGAAAGTTGATCTTTGTTTTTGAATCCTACATTGGCATATCATGTTCATGCATTGTTGAATCTACTGGGCTTGGTGCGAATTGGTGCCATGGGTTGATGAGCTTGGAGTGGAGCTGCCTTCTTCATGAATGACCGATTGCATTGCTTATGTAAGTTGCACAAAGGAATAAGAAAGCTGCCACTTAGTCTAGGACTTAGTGATTGAGCTTGTGTGCTGTGTGCTCCATTTGTATTGAACTTCTCATTTAGTGGATTGCCTGGTCAGCTGGATAGACCCCCAGTTTTTACCCTTTGTGGTTTTTCTGGGTGAACATATTGTGTGCATCTGTCTTTCTTATTTGTGTTGTTATGTTTACTGACTCACTCAACTTTTAAACACAAATCTGCACTGTAGCTATATGCTTGAAATTGATATATGCCTTATAAAATTATCTAGCTAATCACACACCACTGTAGTTGTGGATAACACTGGGATGCCTACTGTGATGAATTCTCTGAGTGTATAGGATGTCACTTGATCCTTGGTGTGTTTGATTTGTGTTGTTCACAGAAGTGATTTTTGGTTTTTAGAAGTCAATCTAGAGTTTCATATTTTTGTTACTGAACCGTCTGAGTTGTGTTTGTTTGACTAGTTCGTGAGTGATCACATAAACCAAAAATTGGGGTCCAATCACTGAAAGTGAAATTAATCAAGTTTATTAAGTGAACAGATCACCTAAATTAAACTTTCAGTTAATTACAAATAAATCAATATAATTTTTTACAATTACATTTTAATCAATGTACTTTTTCATAATTTTATTTTAGTTACTATTGACCAAAATGAATTATCAAGTGGATTTGACTTAGTAACTAAAATATGATACAATTTCAAAACTCATTGACCTTTATGTGAAAAAAAAAAATTTAAATTGACCATTATGTAATATTGAAATATTTCATTAATTTATATGTAATTTTCTATAATAATTATGACATGTACATTCATATTTATCCAATTAATAAATACCAGATCTGAATAAATATGATGGACTGTTATAGCCAAGCATTGCATAGAGCTTTATCTTCATCTTCCGACCACTTCATTTTCTTGTACCACCCATATTGTAAACAAATACTTTGTTATAAAATTTAGAGTAAAGATAGATGAATGTGTAGAAATACTAGATTTGAATGAGCTATATATAGATTTTTATATAATTTTTTGACATTTTTTTGACTTTTGCGAAGGACTCCGGCCCGTCAGAAAGGTAATTAAATACACATCCTTTATGAAGTTCTATCTTCAAATCTAATGGTGCATCGTACGTCCTCCCCAAGCCGAACACCAAGCTCCTGCAAAACTAGCTCGTCTGTGAATAATTTTCAATTTTATTATTATAAAGAGCTCGTTCAAATGTTACCAACAAATGAAGACGATGACAACTAAAGGCCAATGAAGGAAATGGCTTCAAATTTACGCTATACCTAAAGATGGAGACGACGACAACTCGACGCGACTGAGTGACGCCTGATGACTTTGGACTCGGTGTGATCTCTTATATGAAGCATTTGAGAGAGCTGCATGCTCTTTTCCAAACCGATATCTCTGATTTTCACCACTATAGGGTTCTGTTCTTTTGTTTTTATAATTTTTGTTTTTTTTAGAATTAAAGGATTAGCAAGTCCATCGAGCTCCAAGTTGCTATAATAAAAGAGAAATTTAGAAAACTAACTCATTTTTGTTTTCAAAAATTAGGGTGTTCAAGCACTTCTTGAAGGGTGCTCAAATACTACTCGAAGGTCAAATTTCTAAAAACTTGAAAAAAAAAAAAAAAAAAAAAGTCAAAGATATTTAATTAACTTAAATTTGTAATAAAAATTTTATAAATTTGATATATTTGGGAGAAAATAAAAATTTTCGAAATTTGCTATCTTTTTAGAAATAGGAAAAACAATTAAAATTAAAAATAAATAAAAAATAAAAAAAGTTGGGGATTGAACCGGAAAGAAACCACAACCCTGTTATTTTGAGAAGTAGGCTGCACGAGGGCCCAATTTAGTCATTAAAGATGAGCCACGAAGCCCAAGGCCCCTGTTACGGCTTGTTCAATTAAGGATGGCTTCAACCAGAGCCCGAAGCCCAAGTGGGGCCAAGGGTCTGTGGCTAAAAGGCAGAGCCAGGCCCAACTTCTCGATGGGAGAGGCGGAGTGAGAACCACAAATTAATTGCAGTGACCATTTCCTTACTGTTAGTAGACCTGGCAAAAATACACACGACCCATTAACATGACACGATACGATACGCAAATTTACGGGTTTGGGTTCAGGTTATCGGGTCAGGTTGATATCAGTGTCACTCATTAGTGACCCGTTAAAATAATGAGTGTGTCTAGTGAAACTGCAGGTCACCCGTTAAGGGAAGGGCATTTTAGTAATTATCTTAAAAAATATAACCCTATCTCATCTCTAACTCTCAATTTCTCACATCCACCTCTCATTTTCAAAGCTCTATCATCTGCTTCCTCTCTCGACTTCCACTCCCTCGGTCTCTCCTCCCAAACTCTCAGTTTCAATCTCACTGGGCTCTCTCCCAGTCTCGATCACACTCTCTCCTAATCCCGATCTCACTCCCTCCCAGTCCCGATCACTCTCACTCTCACTCTCAATTTTCAGTTAGTTGAGTTGCCGAAGACCTAAGGTTGCCTCACCTCTGAGTCTCACAACTCTCCTCACCTCATCGCATAAAGCTGGGTTGAATCAGGTTAGGGTTTTGATTTATTTAGGTTTACTTAATTTTTAGAAGTAATTTTAGGGCTTCGATTTGGGTTAGGCTTTCGATTTCCGAGTTTTTGTTTGGGTTTCGTTTTTGGGGTTAGGGTTTTGAATAGAGGGCTTTGATTTTAGGGTTTTGAATACTGGAATTTGGGGAAAATGGTGTTTGATTTTGTAGTTTTATTTGGATGTCAATGGTGCTTGATTTGCTTCTTTGTATTTGATTTGCTTCTCATTTTGCTTATTATTTGGTTTGCTTATTTGTGTGCTTATTGTTTGATTTGCTTCTTTGTGTTGTGAACTTGTGATTGAATGTGTGCAATATGGGTCATTAGTCGATTGGGGTTCTGTTTGGGTTCTCTGATTTCACAGGCTTGCTTGGGTCCCTTGACGCTGATTTCTCTCCCATGTCTTCTTCAGTGGATGCCACCTCTAGCATCAAAGGTGAGACTGATCAAGAGTCTGTTGGAGTCTTGGAGAGCATGGTGTTTTCTACTGTCCACCTACTAACTGTTAGGTTAGATGTCAAATGGTTATTTGATTTTAATGATATTGAGTTGTTCTAGTAGAAACTCATGAAGTTAGTGGCAAATTTATTTATGTATTTTTTTTTTTTAATGCAAATTTAGTGTAAGAGTTATCAAGATCAGATGTCTCCAAAATTGATCTTGATAACTCTATCAAGAAAAAGGCTGATCAGTGATAACTAATCTATCTTTGTGCTGTTTCAGGGAGAATCAGAAAAGTACTTAGTGTGATCGCATTGTGCTTTGTTTATCAGTTTATAGCTGCAATGTGCTATGTTACAATAATGCTAGTTGTGTGTTCTGTAAAATAGCTGCAATATGCCATTTAGTCGATGTGGGACTTTGGGATATATCGACATACCAACCTTCCCAAGTTTTTACTCTTTTCTGGTATTAAATGAAGGATTTTTTACATTTCACCTACTTGAACTTTATTACCTAACAAAAAAATTGAATCAATATGGCATCTTAATTTATAATTTTTTGCAATGTACCACCTTGGTTACATTCTATCAATATTTCCGTTAAAAATGAGGGCATTTTGGTATTTTTTATGTTAGTTTTTTTTGTTAGACCCAAAAAAAGTGCAGTAATGAACAACCCACTCTTTCTCCCTCCCTCCCTCCCTCCCTCGGCCCACCAACACCACCTGCAGCTATCCATTGCTTTACCAAAAATTCCTTTTGGAGATAACAATTATTTCATGTTTTCAAATGAATAATAAATAACCTGGATTAAATCTGAAAATGATATTTCAACAAAAAACAAAACCCAAAGAAATGAATAATAACCAGACCACCCACCCCCACAACCACCAGCAGCCTATATCCTCTTTAAAAACCAAATGAAACTCTTCATACCCAATCTATCCTCCAAGAACCAAACCAAACTCATCAAATCCATCAGATCTAACCAAGCTAAGCATACCCAAGAACAAAACAACCAAACCCACCACCACCACCTCAACCAAACAATCCCAAAACCTAGTGGACAAGAAGACCCAGAGAAAAAACAAAGCACCCAATACCCAACAAAAAATTACCAAGAAATCAATTCAACCCACTTGAATTGACAAGATGACTGGTCGAGGGAGAGAGACAGAATAAAACGAGAGAGAGGGAAAGAGGGGAGGGGGAACGGATAGTCAAAGCGAAGGGCCGCTGACAGCTACCCAGGGTGGGGTTGCAGCTGTGTTTTTCTTTTTTGAAAAATCTGATTTGTGGGTAAAATTGGAAATTGTGGAGATATTGAGAGAATATGTTTGGTATGAATAGAAGAATTATTAAACAAATTTCATGAAAATCCAAAAGACCAAAATGTCCCTTAGAAAGAGGTCACGTGCAATGCACATGACTATTTTTGGATGAAAATCTTGACCGAATGAGCACGACTATTTTTGGATGAAAATCTTGATGGAATGAGACGGAGGTTGTATTGCAAAAAATTATAAACTAAGATGCCACATTGATTCAATTTTTTTGTTAGGTGGTAAAATAAAAAATAGGTCAAAATTCAGGTGGGTAAAATATAAAAAAGCCTTAAATAAATAATAGCAAACTACTTATTCAGTGATTTGAAGACCACTGTGAGAACGTTGCTACTTAATTACAAAGAATTATAGTTCAGGGGTCTCCTTGATTTATAATTATGAGAGTAAAATCTACAATGCAAAAGGATAAGAATACTACAAGAAGTACAATGATAAGATTAACCAATCCCCAAAAGCTGCTTCAATTGAACAAAAATCTCAGGCACAACTTCACTCATTCATTGTCACAGGTTTAATCCCTCTCTTTAATACATGGGCCTTCCTTTCGGGGATTTTTTTTTTCTCTTTTATAAACTCCTCTTATGGATCTGACAAAAAAAAAGTGAAGCCTATAAACAACTTCAATTCCCATACGCAGGTAATGCACGCAAAAAATAAAAGGAAAATACTTCCCCAGTTCCCCCTATTACGCTATGTACAGTCAATGGTTAATGGATGGATTTATCAACTTTTTTGTTTTGTTTTTCTTTTAAATATTAAATTGTCTTTCCTTTTCTAATTTCTCTATGCTGCTTTTGCACTAAGTCACTAACTCTTCAGAAAACAAAACCAAATTGTAGTCAGAAAATTCACTGCAGCTAAACAGTCAAAGGAATCTCGTTATACTTTGCAGTTTTGTTGTGTACACCGACTGTAAATGAAATGAGAGCCAAAACCCAACATACCTCAAGGGCCACAAGATTTAGGTACTCTCATCCATGAATCCATTAACTTTTTCTGATTCCTCTTTTACCCTCCAGATTGCTTCCACTTCATCTGTCCGGAACCGTTGGGTGAAAGTCGATTCCTCCAGGGGGGTTAATGTGCCATGAGCAAATGCAAGAAGACCAGTATAAGCAATCATTGCCCCATTATCAATACAATACCTATCATCAGTCGCAAACAACCTTCCACCACGTTCAGAGCACATGGTTCTCATCATCTCTTGCAAGCGTTCATTGCAACCTACACCACCAACAATAAGGACATCTTTCGTGTCACAATGTGCCATTGCACGCTCTGTTATCTCCACAAGCATTGCAAACACAGTTTCCTGAAACATATTAAGAAAAACAAAAAAAAGTCATACAGAAAGTACATCATTACTGTTGTTACAATTCTTATTCTTACTCTTTTACCTACAGAGAGTTATTAAATTGCAAATTTTTACTCTTTTGATGAGAACATAGGTTTTGTGTAATGTTCTCATCAAAAATAGAAATGATTAGAAAACTTACCTGAAGTGAGTAGCACAGGTCCGCAGGGATGCACTCGTTATTTTTTAGCTTCTCCCCAGCAGTGGCTTCAATATAGCTCAAAATTCCACTAAAAGAGACATCCATCCCCTTGACAGCATAAGGAAGGTCTATAAACTGTTCTCCTTTCTTTGCAAGCTGCGACAGGGAAGGGTATCACACAACTCATGATGGAAGCACTTCCCAAAAAAATATTGAACTCTCAAGCACTGGCCATGAATGAGTAGTTAAAGCTAGAATGAGCATGATAATGATGATGACAATAATGATGATTCCACTTTAAGAAGAATTACAAATGGATTTTTTATACCATTCAGTGCAATCTAAGGCCATATGAGTCATCCAATATGATAATGTACATATAGGGCACTGAATATTGATTGCATCCAATAAGATATCTCTAAACATTATGGAAGGATCATGTATTATGAAAGATAATCTGCTATCAACTAGAATGGATTCTGACATTTCAAATGCACCACATACAAAGAGGCAAGATGGCCGCCCAGAATATAATAAATAGAAATCATACCAGCAGGATTCTAAATTCTAGAAAAATTAAATAATTACACAAAGTTTTCCTGGAAAACAAATCAAAGACTTTCCCTCTATATGACCCAATTTAATGAAAACTGATTTACTCACACCATGTCTTCAAAGTCTAATATCTCCCTCTCCATAGCAAAGAAGTATACTTAAGGACACTAAGCTTCCTCAACCCTAACCTCATTACTTTTAAGGATAGCAAGCTGCATCTAAATTCATCAAGTAATTATGAACTTTCCCCCAAAACACAATTCTCCCCAAGAAAAGTCACTTTGAATCCTCTTTAAAAAGAAAAGAAAAAAGAGTACAAAGCCAGTCAGTTAATCCTTGATAAATGATTTGCCACAATTTTATGTAGGCACACTAGAAACAAGTGCACCTTAAGATCAGTACTATAACCCTTATGACCAATATTGTTTCACATATCCTGAGTCAATGTACTGACATCACCAAAATTAACATAACAGAAGTTGGAAGTCTCCTTCATAAGCCACCCATGTAAGTTTGATCAAGGGACATATTAATTTTACTTGAATAAGTACATATTTTAAATAGGTTGAGCAGTTGACAAGATGACAAGACACAACTTCAGTGCCTATATTGTATGACTATGTAAAGCATGAAATGCATTGAAATTATTGAAACCTAGGCAGGTTCACCTATGATCCAATTAATCATCAAAGGAAGAAATATTGATAAAATATAAAAAGATTGCTCGGGGAAAAAAAAGGCATGAATGTTCAATATTTCAACCTCAACTGTTGCAACAAGTCAAAATATACCACATTTAAATACCTGCTCAATGTTATATCCAGGGCTTGGATCATTGGAGAGTGTTAATACCCTAGCGAACCGATCCAAGCAATTTCCAACAGCGATATCAATGGTCTCCCCAAAGATTCGATACCGCCCTTCACTGTATGCAATTACTTGAGTGTTACCGCCACTAACATACAGAACAACAGGATCAACGGCGCCGGTCACAATCCTTCCCATCTCAATATGGGCAACACAATGATTAACTGCAACAATGGGCTTCTTCCACAGCTGTGAAAGAACCCTAACAACAATGGCAGCAACTTGAAGTGGTGCTCCCATGCCAGGACCCTTGGTGTAACAGAGGCAATCAATTTCCTTGGGGGTTATTTGGGCAGTTTCCAAAGCAGACTTAATTAGTGGAAGTATGTATTGGAGATGATGTTGTGCAGTTTCACGGGGAAGGAAACCTTGGCCGGGTGGAGTAATGTATGTGTGGCGTGGGTTTGACAAAATCGTGCCGTCTAAGGTCACAACCCCAACACCAATCTTGTTGGCTGAACCCTCAAACCCTAGAGCTATCATTTTCTTCATATTTGTAGAAGATTCCAGGCAGGCCCTGAAATTCAAAACCAAATTCAAACAGCTTTGACTATAAACTATCTCTGAAGCAACCACCTATGAAGTTTCGCGTCGAAACAGTGATACTAAATAACTTAATTGTTAGAAAAAAAAAAAAAAACATATATTACAAAATAACATTGCCATTTCAGTAACACCAAACTCAACTGATCAAAAAACCTTTTTTTAACAATCATATTTAGCAATTAGCACCAGCACAGCAACCAGGTTTCTAAATTATAAGCAAGCAACAGATCAAAAACCTACCTCTTACTCTCTTAGCAGTTAGCACAGCAACAGCCAGCAATTTTTTGAAGCCCCAATTTTTCAAAGATAGCCTCAAACCCTAATTAATCAAAAAAGCCCCAATTAATTCCCAATTAATCAAAAATCGCCCAAGTTAATTCCCAATTAAATTTTAGGAAGCCCCAATCAAAATTCAAAAATCGAATGAAACCCTAACCTTGGACCGGTGGTGGCGATCGGTGGTGCCAGACTGAGAGAGGCTGAGAGAGTGAGAATCTGAGAGGCTGAGACAAGAGAGAGTGACGAGTGAGACTGAGAGACTGAGAGACTGAGAGTGAGAAATCAAAAATTCAAAATGGAAGATCGAGACAGAGAGAGAAAGAGAGAGACTGAGAGACTGAGAGAAGAGAGATGGCGCCTTACTGCCTTGTGATGGCGAGCGGTGGTGGCGTGCTGTGGTGCTGTGGTGCCGTGGTGGAGCGACTGGCGAGATCGAAGAGAAGAGAGAGAGTTCAGACAGAAAGAGAGAGAAGAGAGAGAGAGAAAGTTAGACTAGAATCTTTTATTAAAGGGTTAATTACATATATATACCTCAACTATACACCACTCATCAGTTGGGTACCTCAAGTTTAAAAACTTTCATTAGGGTACATCAACTTATGTTTTTTGTCAATTAAATACCTCCGTTAGTCTGACCGTTATCTACTGAGTTGGCGCTGACGTGGCATACGTGGACCCCACCATTAAATATTGACTTGGCATTTAAAAATAGCCACATGTACAAAAATTAATAAAAAAATAAAAAATCCATTAAAATTATATTAAATAGAAAAAAAAAAAGACAAAATAAAAAATAAAAACCAGCCCCCTCTGCCCGACTTCACCTCCCTCCCCCTTCCTCCCCTACCAATCCCCGCCCCTCCCTCTGCCACCCAGCCCCAGCCAGCTCCATCGCACCCCCTCACCCCAGCTCGCCCCTATCCTGCCCAACCCAGCCTCTTCCTTTCCTCTCACAAAGATGCTACTAACGTACCCACAACAAATTGGAACCTGAAATTAAAACCAAAACCCCATTAAACTCAATTAAAAACTATTGAACCAAAAACCCACAAATATGAATTTGCAAACTCACCACTGCAAGCTTTTCTGAATGTGAAACTAAACCAACAAATATGCACCACCTGAAATTAAAACCAAAACTCAATCGAACATATGCAACAAAAAAAAACAACTCAAATGGGTTTCGGTGGGCTGGGGTTGGGTTATTGTGGGAGGGCGGCAGGTCGGGGCTAGGGGAGATGAGATTCGGTCTTGGTGGGGCTGGTGGGTTTCGGGGCTAAGAAAAAGAAGAGAGGTAGGGAGATGAGAGAGAAAGTAAGGCAGAGAGAGAGAGGATACATGGGATGGGTTTCGGTGGGCTGGGGGTTGGGTTTTGGTGGGAGGGTAGTAGGTCGAGGCTGGGGGAGATGGGATTCGGTGATGGTGGGGCTGGTGGTTTTCGGGGCTAAGAGAAAGAGGAAGGGCAAAGAGAGATGAGAGAGAAAGTACGGTAGAGAGAGGGAGGATATAGGGGATGGGTTTTGGTGGGCTGGGGGTTGGGGGTTGGGTTGTGGTGGCCAGTGTTGCTGTGGACATGGAGGGAGCGAGTAGGTTTTGCATTGAGATTCAGATTTCTTCAAACCTGGAGGCTGCCATCGCGAGTGCTGTGAAGGCTGGTGCTGTTGTTGAGGGTGACGTGGCGGAGGACCCTTACCGTCTAGGTGTGCGCGTGGCCAAGCTAAAGGACCCATTCGGCTACAACTGGCGCATCAGCAACGACACCGTTTCTGCTGGTGAGAAGCCCTCTGTGCTTGAGTCCGTTGCACCAGCAGCTCCGGTCGCCGGTGACGTCTGATTTGGCAAGTCGGGGCTGGGCGNTAACGGTCTTCCTAACGGTCAGACTAATGGAGGTATTCAATTGACAAAAAACATAAGTTGATGTACCCTAATGAAAGTTTTTAAACTTGAGATACCCAACTGATGATTGGTGTATAGTTGAGGTATATATATGTAATTAACCCTTTATTAAATTATAAATTAGGGTTTTTTGGGGTTTCATTAGGGCTTTTTTATTTTTATTAAATTTTAAATCTTATACCTATTAGGCTATTACCTTATAAAGTTAGAGAATAACCTGTCTGCCATGTGATAGCGGCAGACTTATGCAACGGAAGTGAGAGAAAGAGAGCAAAATGAGAGGAGAGAGATAAAGAGAGGGGGATACCAGCCGTTTCAGATAAGTCTTTCTCATACAGTTATAATTATAATAATATGTTTGGATTTTAACTTTTAATTATGGTATATTAGTATATAGGATACTTAATAGAGTTTAGAGTTTAGGGTTTAGACTTTAAACTTTAGAGAATATATCAATATACCATATACAATATATACTATATACCCTTGAGGCTAGAACTATAAAATTTTTAGTTTATAGGGTTTAGTCACTTTAGTGTATAGACTATAGAGCATATAGAATATACTAATTTTATTATATAAAATAATAAGTATAACTAAAATTATATATTAAAACATTATTATATATACTATATAGAATATAGGCCATAGCCATAGGGTTACATAAATTTATAAAATATATTTTAGGGTCTATGTTGTATAAAATATATTTTAGGGTTAAAATGTGTATAAATATTTATAAATATTTAAAATATATATTATATTATCCAGTCTGGTTCGGTTCGAGTTGGTTAATTTTTGGTGTAAACCGGGATCAGGACCGGCTTGGTTCAAGCCGGTCTCGGTCCCAATTTTTTTTTCAGCGTTGACTAAAACTGGTTAATGCAGTTTTTCTAGTTTTTTTGGCCTTTAGTTTGGTCTGGTGTTTCTAGTTCGCGGTGATAATGTCCACCCCTACAACTGACACATACAATCCTTTGACTGACACAAAAATAAAAAGATGAAAATTAACTAGACTTTTTTTTTATTCTTTTGATGGAATCAACCAATAGACTTGAAAGTATGTTTAGCAACTTATTTTCAAATAATATCAGTGTTGTCACTTTTTGTACAACTTGTTTTATTTGGACTTTAGAATTGAATACCAAGTTGTAGCTCATAAGTATACGAATCGCTTGAGGTAAACATAACGTATAAGTAAGAGGTTGATCCCACACAATAAATGAAATTCATACTTGGATTACAAAATAGTCTTACCAAGCAGTTAACTAAACATGTGCCCAAACACATGATTAGAGTCATGGTTGTGAACGACAAAACATACAAGTCCTACTGGTAATACAAGACATCCACTATTTCCCACAAAACTAACCACAACACCCTTTTGAATTTAGTGTTTTTGTTTATTTCACACTAAACTCTAACATTAGCTAGATGCAAACAACCTAGGTTAATTACTCCAAAGAAATTCAACAGTCTAACATGTCTTTAAACCATAGATTAAGAATTTGATAATAGATAACATTGTCATGCATGCATGTCTTTCAATTGACCTCTAAGTCTCATGTCACGATGTTATAGTTTAACTTTGATCAAGGTTTCATCATCCCTATAACATGTCAAGAGTAACTAATTCATATTAAAAGGATGGATAGATCCACCACTAACAAGAACAACAGAAACATAATTGAAAGAAAAGTTCAAATGAACAAAATACTTTGATTAATAAAATAAAAGGGTTGAGATACAAGAAAAAAAAAAAAATCAAAAGACCACAAGAGAGATCAGCGACAGTAGGGGCGGCATTGGCGATGGGCGCGGCTCCTTCTTCTCCTTCTCAACTTATCCTATCTCCCTCTTGGCTCTCTCTTCCTCTTGGCTCCTCCATGTCTCTCAAATTTGAAAATATGAATTGGTGAATTGTGTAGAAGTGAAGAGGTCTTTATATAGGGGAGTAGAGGAGGTAGAGGCGGCAAGCAAGGTGGACGCGGCGTAATAACTTTTTATGCCGCACATAATAACTTTTTATGTTGAACAAATTAATTTAATCAATTCCCCAACACCCAAAATTATTGAGGTGAGTTGATTCTAGAAAAATTGAACACTAAATGTTGGATTAAAACTTCAAATAAACTCTAATAAGAAACAAATAATTAAAAACTTGAAGTTAGGAGAAAGATAAATACTTGAGTGACCGAGTCTGTGTGAATCTTGGACTTAGAGAAAGATAGAAGGAGAAACTTACTAGAGTTGAAAAGCAAAGTTTAAATAAAAAGAGTGGCAACCGAGGAGAATGGAGAAGAAACCAAGTACATGTAGTAAAACCTTAAACCTTGAGAATCAGGATTGTTTGGGTCATGGGTGTAAATGTGTAAACCAACCAAACTGTTTAAGGAATATCCGAGTAATTTATTTCCATTAGCAATGTTTTTAATGAAATATTGTATATTATAGTCAAGTTAGGAGGATACCATGAAAATATAAGTGTTGACAACATATTCTTAGGTCCTAGTGTCAGTCCTATGGTGAAATTGAGAATTTTGAATATCAACAATCAATACATAAATATTTATAATTATTGTTGAATGATAAGAGATAAGGTGTTAAATCATTGCCCCAGTGCTAAATTTGGGGATTTTAGGAGTCAAATTCATGGTATTTATGTTTCACGATGAGTATGCTTCTTGTCTTCCACCCTTCAATGATGTTTTTCTCAATTCCTTCGTACGATGAGTGAAGCCTTCCTCGGGTATGTATAAAATGAATACTAATGGCTCTTGTGATTCTCTCTCGGGTCAAAGGGGAATTGAGGCATTCATTCGCAATACTGTGATGTGCACATAATATCTCTAGAATAAATACTGTCTTGAATTGCTCTAAGTAGTTAGATGGATCTTTTAGACCTTTTCCTTACTTCCTTACTTCCTTCCTTCCTTCCTTCCTTCCTTCCTTTAGGTAGCCACACTTTATTGTCTCTTATAATTATATCCCCTAGTGCTAAACTTCCAAAACTCACACCTTGTTTGATTCTCCATACAGTATCGTATATCACGCACCTCCTTAATGCTTTCTTTCAATTTATAGTGCAAATAGACAATAATTCAAATATGAAATGTTGGTTCTTGCATAGACAACAAGGTGGTTCTTGGCACTCTCCAGTCCTTGAAAATGTGAATTGCTGAATTGTGTAGAAGTTAAGAGGTTTTTATATAGGGGAGTAGAGGAGGTAGAGGCAGTTTGTGATTGGTGAGCGGCAAGGAAGGTGGATGCGGCGTAATAAAGTTATTACGCACTTTATTACGCCGCACATAATAATTTTTTTTATGCGTGACATAATTATCCTTTTGGGCTTCTACGTCATGAATTCTGCTACGGGTCGTACGTCATAAATATTAATACTGACCTGAATTTTATTATTGTCTGTACATAAAATTATTACGGCAAGTTCTTGTGTCTCTTCAAAGCTCATGCGCACCTATTTCTTATTTGGCCCGTTTCTTCTCTTTATAGCACATGCGCCTGCTCTTTGTCTCATATATTATATTTGTAGTTTGTGTGCACGCTCCTTGACCCATTTATTCCATGTTTGCTTATCGTGAAACAACACTCATGAAAAGCTTCTAGAAAATGTTCTGATATAACTCGATTGGTTTCTGTTCTTTATCTTTACTTCATTTTACTTACAGACACAAAACCTAACAAAAACACACAAAAATTTCGAGTTTTTGCACTCTAAGCTAAAGGGTTAATATATAAAAAAAATGGTATATATTTCGTCCAACCATTAGAAACCCACAACATTAGTAGAGTGAAAAATGTCAACTTAAGTGTGAATGAGTTTGCCCATCTTTGTACGCCTAGCTCATTCCTTATCCCCCATTTCTGTGCCCTAATTTCAACACTAATCGACTAAAGAAGCACTCACGTTCATCATCTTCGCCTATCACTCAGGTAAATTTGGTTTAGGGTATGAAATTTATTAAATAAAATCATATATATATCAATATGGGTATGAAAAATCAGATTTCAATTGGGTCTTTTCCTCTTTAAATAAAAGCCCCAAATTTGGGTTAGGGCATGCATTTCTGTTTTGTGGTTAGAAAAGCCCCAAATATTGGGGTTTTTTTTNTCCCCGAACTTTGTTTCTGAAGTTGTCAACATATACTTCTATATATAGATCTGAGAAGCTCTTAAGAAAGCAGTTAAGAAAAATAAGTGTTGGCTGGGTAAACTTTTTTCGTGTTCTGTTTTTTATTAATATATTTTTTTCCCTTATGCAAATTGTTATATTAATTAACAAGTATTTCATTCATTTATTTATCATTTTTTGACTTTTGAGTAGTTTTAAGGATCCGTCATCCTATGGGTAAAATTTAGAAACCAAGGGTCCTCAATGTGTGCTAGCCATGACACTACTTCTATAGCCTTCACATTGGCTGTGAAGTTCATTGCTGAAAATCCTAAAGTGCTAGAAGAATTAATGGTGTGCATCTTCTTCGGTTGCTTAATTTTTTCAACAACTTAATGCCTCTTTTCATTCAGAAAAAAATATTTTCAAATTAATTGCAGAAAAAGCACAAGGCAATTATTCGAAGCCATGATAATGAGGTCTCTGGAATTACATGGCAAGAATATAATGCCATGACTTTTACACATATGGTGAGTTGGATAAAGCTAAAATGCTCTAGGCCTCAATCATTTTGTGTGTTTGTACATGTTTTGGATTCATCTTTCTAATGGATTTGTTGCTTTCATTTTGAATTGCATAGGTTATTAATGAAACAAATAGGCTTGCTAATCTTGGGCCTGGACTTTTTAGAAAAGTTGTGAAAGATTCTGAGTTGAAAGGCAATTTCTATATCATAGCATGAATCTTTGTCATTAAGTCATTGCATGTTGTACAAATAATCTAAAGCTACAAATATGTTTGTACAAACTTAACAAAACTACATTTTTTAGGAATGACATACTTTAGGATTCTGTATTGGCAGGACATTTCTTCACATCTACTAGCACTTTAGCACTTTAGTCACATTGGCTGGACATTTCTTAATTTTCTCTGTTTTTTTTTTTTGATAACTCTTGTTGCCTTTCGTTGGTAATTGCTCTACCTTATATTCTTTCTTTTTTTAAAATGGTTTTAATTTGATAGTTTGAGAAAACATTGAATAGCTCAAAAGCAGAAAGTGGGAATGAAAGCTAGCTTGCAATTTACAGAGCTTGAAAGAGTTGGTAGCTCTCTCTCTCTTTTCCTCTCATTGATCAATCATTTGATTGTGAATTGGTATATATGACTAACCTTATTGCATGAATTGGTTGATGAATTTGAATAATTAAGGATACAGATTGACATTATAGCATGACAGATGACAATCTAAGGATTGAAAAATAAGGTGTGAATAGGTGATAATCTAAGTCTTGTTTTTGGTAATTTCTTTTGAATTTTTTATTACTGGTTTATCGATTTTCTTTATGGTTCAAGTTCTGCTTTGTAAAAAGATTTGATAGAAAGAAGGTTGCAAACCTTTTTAGGAAAAAGTTTTTAAAAACTCTTGAAGTTTTATTTAAAGTTGAGTTTGTAGAACCCTTAGTTTTCCTCGACAAGCCTTATAACAGAACTTGGTTTATGAACTAAACTTTCTTCTGTTTTAAAAAGTCTCTACAAGCAGAATTTGTTTGTTCTTGTTTAGTAAATTTAATTTATTTGAAAAGTAAAAGAAAGGGCAGCCATACACTTTGGTTTTTCTGTGTGATCTTCCACAACCCTCTAACTAGTGTGATACTTTGTAACCTTTAGAGAATCAAGCACGGAGGAGAATAGCTTTCCACTTCCAAACCTCAGGTAGGGGGAGTCAACCTACCAAATTCTTAAATTCCTTACATAAAACACAATTAATATGTGTATGTGTATTGCATATCTGGTTTGGTTGCTACTATGTTTCATTCCAACCTACTCCTTGTATAAATGTATGGCTTCAAGTGTGTGTAATGTGAGTTACTGACTCACATTGAAATACTTAGGTTATTAAAGGGAATGTTGCAAATAAAAAGACAAATAAGAAATAAGCTATTTTAATTAAGTGAGTTAATAGTTCAGCATAAAATCAAAGGAAAGGTTCATTTTCAACATAATGTTAAGATTTGGATTTATGGTCAATAAGACAGATGAACTTGATTACAAAGAATGACTTTTGCAGCATAATGTACTTAATTGATCAAACCAGTAAGTCTGCAACTAGTCATGCTTTTAGTAATTTTGACTTTATTATATAGTGTTATATGAGCTACAATCTGAATTATTTGAAATGAATTTATATATTGATTTCTTATTCCTTGAATTCCTTTTTGCAATTTGCATTCTTAAAGTCTACCTGATTGTGCATGCTCTTCATGTCTGTAAATTTGTGATATGCGATGGTATTAAGAATCTCTTATTCATACTTAATTTGTACATTGTACAGTAACAAATAGAACTATGTCTTCTGTTAGTAACAGTATATGCATGTACTACCCTTCACTTATACCAATTTATTTCATTAAGTGATCAAATAGATCTCCATTAAGTCATCAAATAGATCGATCAAACATTCATAATACACTCAAATGCATGAATAAATCAAATGGTATGGAAACCATGTTTTCAAAACCTCACAGAAATAATTAGGAACACAGTCCCTTTACAATATAATTATTGCATTAATAAATTTAGAAATTTCAAGGTGTTTGCTCTGTGATTTAAGTTTATATGTGAAAACCAAGACCCTATTTCTTTGACTTTTCACTCTATTCAATGTAGATAACCTTGCTCTAAAACACAAATAACAGATTGCCTAATGGTTTTTAATAATTATCTACCCCTAGATTTGAGTTGTGAAAATCGAGCTACACCCTATGGTAAGGGAACCTAAGTTGAGTTGTGAAACCTGTAAAACCCCTTTGATGATGCATTTGAGTATGTTTGCATGTTTGGTATTGGCAAGAGAGTCTAAGATTCTGAGTTTTCATACAAAAATCTCATTTCACTTGGTTTTGGTGGTCTCTGACCCCGTTGCACTAGTTTTGAAAACTGTATTGTTTGGTGAGGTATTTTGATCTGAATTTTGGTGAACAGAAACTAGACACCCTAATGGTTATTTCAAGACCAAAATCATCTTAATCTGACATCATATGCATTTTTGGTGTAATTTCTAAGTTTGCCGTGAAAATCTGAAACCTGACAGCAATATTCCTCTCTTGCATGCCTATGTTTTTCACTTGCCCTTATATTCCCTGTGACTTTGCCCTTAAACATCAAATCACAGATTGCTAAATGAATTGTATATGTGCTCATTCTAATTAATGTTTATTTGTATTTAGGGCATTCCTCAACAACCAAGTGACAAGGAGTGTGGTTATTTTGTTATGCGCTTTATGAAGGAAATAATTGAAGATGAGGACTTATCTTTTGTGAATAAGGTATGAATTAGTCAACCAACCTGCCATTATGTTGGTCATGTTTTTTGTATGAGCAGTGATATGATAATTGTCTTTTACTTGGACATTTTGAACCCTTGGTACTCTTAGGAGCTATATAATAACATGTCAAAATGACTTATAAATTATTTAGACCTTGCTGGGCATTTATAAATGGGTATTCGAATCTCGAGAAAGAAGTTAATGTATTGTTGCAATTTATAATGCTTTAATTTGTTTTGTGGCTGAAAGCTTGGAAATGTAGTAAAGGAATAAAAAGAAACAAATTAGTTGGGGGAGTCTGTTTTGGGTGCAGATTGGGAATACTTGGTGGATTCTTTCAAAATTGTGGAAGTGGACAGGTTATATTGGCCCCTATTTGATGATCACTTGTGTTAATATATTGGAGCTTGATTCTGGGTATAGGCCCCTATTTTATCTTGTGGATGCTAACTATATATACATATATATGCTTGCTACAGGATGTTGAAACCTGACAGGGGCATATTCTTCTCTTGCATGCCTATGTTTTTCAATACACCTACTTAGGGGTGCGCATATTCTTTATTTTTTTCTTTCTGCTGGACTGTTTGCATTTTTGGTTGAATTTATTTTTAATTAGTACTACATTTTTGCCTTGTTTCAGTGGGAACGAAGGCAGGACAACACTTATTCCCAAGAAGATATCGATGAAGTCTGGGCTGAATGGGCAAACTTCGTGGGCCAGTTTATGTAGACATTTCTGGTTGGATTTTTGCATGACACCTTTTTGACGTAGGCCATATGTTTAGCTAGACTAGCTTGGGGTATATATGATATATTGATTACTTTGCTAGATTAGCTTGGGATGATTGATAGGCTAGCTGCTGGATAATATTTTGATATATATATATATATGGCAACAATTAGGTTGATTAATTAGATTGATGCCTAGTTTTTTGGAAAGGTATATATGAAGAGTTTTTGTTTATGGCATATATGGCTGGTTTTGTGAATGAAATTGGGTTAAGGGAGTAAGGTACATATATACAATTACTACCTACAAATATCTTATATTATTTGGTACTTTAGAAATTCCAATCCTTTATTATTGTGAATTGGTATTTTGTAAATGTATAATTTATTAGGAATGTTAATTATGAAGGGAATCCATTTGGAACAATTAATGGTTGTACCCAAACAACCTATCTCATCAATCAGATTGTGCATTGTTTGTTCATAATTGCATTGTGGTCAAAGACAATTGGGAGCGTACAACATTTTTTTGATCAAAAGCGTGGTTTGTGCCCTTGACTTACAATGGTTCAATATCATAAACTACTGTCTAATTCTTAAGCATACCACACAAATCTCAAAAAGTCATTGTGCTAAGTGCCTTCATACAATAGTTTCTAACCCAAAATCGATGTACCAAATAAGTATATACAACGGTTATATGGTTAATATTCAATTTTCTTAATGCATTAATACAACGGTTTCATATAAACACCGTAGTTTGAAAAATCTATAGACATGGCAATACACCTATTTTCCAATAGCTTACACAACGGTTTTTAACAATACACCGTTGTTTTAATGACTCTTTCATCTCGTGTTTCTACGTAAAATAGTTGTAAAACCAATTATTTACTTAACGTAACCGTTATTTAACATATTTCTACACATCGGTTCTTAAATATAAACCGATGTTTAAATTGATACTCAACAACGGTATCCTCCAAATCATTGATTTTAAAGATTGTATATACAACGGTGGTACATCTATAACCGTTGTGTAGGTGCACCAGGACAACGGTTTTTACCCGTTGTCTATTGAGATATGAGTAGACATCGGTCGATTAGGCGACGGTAAATTAGAAACTCACACAACGGTTAAAATCCGTCGTCTGATTGCTATTTTGTAGTAGTGCAAACTTCTCAAACACTAATTATCCTAAGTTGTTACCAAACTTGACCAGACCTTTTCCTTATTACAAAGACACAACTTACACACATTACATGCTTCCATAAGTTTGTTTTTCTATCTTGGAGCAACCAACGAAGAAGTATAATATAAGAGGATAAATAAATCTAGACAAATTAGATGGTTAACACAATAGCCTAGGAACTCAGTATCTAAACTCAAATACATTTTTAAGTATTTTAAACACATTGCACAGTCAATCATCCAACACCAAAATACAAGTATAAGCATTCACATACATATATAATAAATATATAGTATACAAAAAAACATAGGGTTTTTAAGTGGACTAGCTCTCCCTACCTGGAATGAGTCGTTGTCCTTGCTGCTGTCCAACAGGTTGTTCCCCTAGTTTAGAAACACAACCAAAATCAGACATGACACTTTCTAACCAAAACTAGGGTTTCCTAGGTTTCTAGAGGCTTAAGGGACAAACTAAGTTGCAATCCGATATTTAAAATTAAAAACAATTGAAGTTTGACCCTTCACACATTCTAAATCAAGTATTTAAGCTTAAATGAGAGTTTAAAGGCACTACAAAAGTCATGATAGAGAAATGGATATGTTGCAACCATGTTTCTAATCAAAAGCATGGGGTTTTAACAACCCAAAACCTGATTTAAGATCAACTAGACTCCCTCATGTTCCTAGAATAGTCCTAGGGTTGATTTGTGACTTGTATGAATTGAAGGTTTAGGCAAAAGGGCATTAAAACAAAAAATGACAGTTTTGCACAAACATGTTTTCTTAAAAAGTCCAAATGGGCAGTACCTGCTTAGTGATTTTTATAAAATTCTACAAAAAATAATTTGAACATAATTTTTCACAAGAAATTAGAGGACACACTAACACTCATGCATAAAAATTTTCAAGGCAAATGGAGTTGTGAAAATAGGGTTTTCGAAGAGCCAAAGTTCACACCAGAAAACTGATCAAAATCTGCATAATTAATCAATGTTCATGTGGTTAAAAATCCTATTTTTGTATATACTGAACCAAATCGAGTGAGACCAATTGGAAAAGGTTTGAAATCACATTTAAAAACTACTGTAATGATTTCAAATCAAAATTCCAAGTATAACAAAATTTGTGTATAAAAACCTAAAGTTTCTCTCTTTGAAAATTTGTAGAAAATGCACTAACTTCAAAAATCTATTCCAAATCTATAACAAGTTGGATTGGAGTGATTCTTGATTCTATGGAAAGGTTTAGTATAACAAAATTTGTGTATAAAAACCTAAAGTTTCTCTCTTTGAAAATTTGTAGAAAATGCACTAACTTCAAAAATCTATTCCAAATCTATAACAAGTTGGATTTGAGTGATTCTTGATTCTATGGAAAGGTTTAGTTATGTAGTTTATCAGACTAAAACATTTTTGACAAATGCTCAAAGAATCAATGTATGCATAAAAAACATGGCAGTGGGGTCAGTAGGTTTGAAATTAGCCAAACAGAATTTAAAAACATTGCAGCCTGTTGTTTTTTCGAAATGCAACCTATCCAAGCCATCCTAACATCTTTCTCATCTTAGGAATTGACAACAAAGGGCTGGAGAGGTTGATTGAGAGGCTTCTTACCAGAATTCTCTTCGAAGGCAGTGGGGTTGCACTTTCTTTCCTTTTCTTCTTGGACTTTGGTTGTTTTTGAACTCCCTCAATTCCTCCTCTCTCTCTCTCTCTCTCTCTCTCTCTCTCTCTCTCTCTATCTGTCTGTTTGTCTGTCTTTCTTTCTCGTTGAAACTGTATAATGGTGGGAAGGATTTGTCTGAATGTGTTTTGGTTTTATAAGGTGGAGGTTATGGTTGTTGGAGGGAAAACAAAGAGTCACAACTCTTCAGTTTCCTTCCTTGCGTGGGGAAAAGGTCTTTAGGTTGGTCTGTCAGATTTTTGTTTCTCCCAAGGGCCTTTCAATTGGCTGGCCGATCCCCTTGAAGCCTAGTTTAGTGAATGATTAATCATAATGGACTAGGCTTACAATCCATTAACTAATCTAAGTCCATTACTTGCTTTAATTCACTTAAATAAAATATGATAAAAAATTTTCTTCTTTTTAAGTCTTGGCTGTAACTCATTCAACCTTCAAGAACATCATTAAACCTCTCATAAGGTTCATTCTATCTTTAAGTTGAACAAGTAACCTAGGTTTTAGCCTTTGTTTAGGTAGGCCAATCAATGCTAGGTTTCTAAGGTCAAGCCTTTTGATCCTTGATGTATCTTTGGTCAACCTTTGACATTCTAAACCTAGGTGAAGTATAGAAAATGAACTCATGCTCAAGTGCTAAGCACATGTGATCCGAGATCATCTCTTAACACACTTTAAACAATTTAATTGTGTTCCAAAAGATTAATTATGCAAGTATGAATCTTAAATCAAATATGGAAATTCAAAACAAATATATCACATGATTAAAATGGTAACAAGTGTATAAAAGGAAGTAATTTGCTCCATTAACTTAAGCATGTGCAATAAATCCATGTTTGTGTTTGCAAGAAAACATAAATATTAGTTCTTAAACTAAAATCAATTTAATTATTTGGTAACACCACCTAAACCAAAATCAAAAGATTTGGGGTGTTACAGCTAACATTATTGCAAACCACGTTTTCGTCATTGATGAAAATTGAAGTTCTTTCCATAATAAAAGTTCTTGCTTGATCGTATGAAGATTGAAGTTTTTTCCATAATAGAAGTCCTTGCTTGATCGTATTGTATTCTTGCTTCAATAGGTGACTTGTCTACAAAGACTTTTTGAATCCTTTCCATAGAGGCCTCTAGGAGAATCTTAGAGTAAATCTCATCATATATTAATGAAGATAAAAGTCTTTACCAAAGTTAGACTCACTGCTTGAATACTTGGTCCCCACGTAATCTTAGGCTTGTTTCTTAGAGTTGGTCGCGTGAATGAGCCATGGCAATTTCTATTGGGGTTGTTTATCTTGTAACCATATATAGTCGGCCCACATATTAGGGTTGCAAGCCACGCTGACAAGAAGTCGCAAGTAAGTTTTGACCCCCAAACGAACTTTGGGCCTCAAACTACAAACTAAAGAAATGAGGGTTAAAAACATTCCTTGGCCCCAAAATAAGTTGGCCACGAAATAATGAAATGTTAACCACAAACGCCTCTTGGTCGCGAAATAAGGATATATATAAACGCTTTTTGGCCACAAAATATGTTAGCTACTGTTCGTATGATTAATCATCTGGGCATAACGACAAGTCACATAAGGCTTAACAACATGTCGTTTGGGCCTAGGCCCAAAAGCTAAAGCCCCTCCTAGGCAACGACTTCCTAGGCCCAAAGGCTAAGCCTTTCCCGGGCTCATAGCCTCCTAGGCTCCGGCCCGCTAGGCTCCGGCCTCCTAGGCCTTGACCTCCTAGGCTCCGACCTCCCAAGCTCAAGCCTCCTGGGCACCGACCCGTGTCAACTCACTCGGATCCCCGAGACATGTGACACGTGGCGCTCCTACAGTGCGAATTATCACAAAGGACACGTGTCATCACCGGATCGGTTGACACTCTTCCAAAGGTACTATAAAAGGGGTACTTTCTGATCACAAAAGGACAACTCAATCAATATTATACTATTCACTCACTCAGCTCACAGATTCTCTGAACACTGACTTGAGCGTCGGAGGAGGTTTGGCCGGTACCATACCAGTGCCCTTCCCGCTCACCTTTGTATCTTTGCGCAGGGTGCTTTGGATATCATTCTTTCTCCATCATTCACTAGTCGGACCCAGCTACCTGTTCCTACCCCACTTCGACGTGTCATCCACTCAGTGGAAGGTCAACGGGTCCACGTGATTCGACTCGACGTTGATTGCTTTACCATTTTTGAGCATCAACAGTTTGGCGCCGTCTATGGGAAAGTTACAACTTTTTCCCATTGAATTCTCGACCCTCAGTTAAGGTGCAGAAATCTTCCAAGCTTCCGACCTTCCGACCCCCGCAATGTCTGACGGAGGCCCTATTCTTGATCAGATTGACAACACCCCATTAAGTGACAAACGGGGTAAGAAGATTGCCGAAGCCGATCAGGAGGCATACATCCAACGGTTGGAAGCTCAACTCCAACGAACCCAAGAACAGCTCGACCTCCAAAAGGGCACAACACAGCTGTATGAGCGACTTCTCCACGACAGGGAAGAGCATACCACTTTCTGGAGTGGTGAAGGGAGGAACCCTCTGAGGGACCGAAACGTTCCACGTCAATTGGTCGCAGGGCAAGGTAGCAGCCCACCCCCAGGTTTCCAAAAGAGACTTGTCCACCCGGTCAGTCGGGCCCGATCTAGCGAGTATCCTACCCGCTCTGAAGAGTTCCACATTTATGGGAATCTCTTTGGGAATATATCACCCGATTTCAGCTAAAGCGATCTAGGTGCCGCGACTGTGATGAGAAGGTAGCATTCGCTGCTTTCAAGGGTGGTCTCCTAGAAGGGGACTTCTTGTTCGAAATCAAATGTCGCAATCCGCACACCTACAAGGAACTCATGCAAGAAGCCATTGCCTATGCTACTGCTGAATTCAAAACATATGGGAAGAAGCCACCTACCATAGATCGTCCAAGTACCGACCAGGCCATCATAGTGCCACTCCAGCCCAAGCCCTACTTGGATAACCAGTATGGGGGGTCCGGGAAAAAGTTCAATAAGTTCACCAAGAAACAATTTGGTAATGGTAGAGGTGGAGGACAACGAAGGGAGGAAACTTATCAGACATCCTATGCCTCCAGGTTCAAAGTCTATACAATTCTCACTGTTACCTATACAGAATTGTATCCCCAGATCAAGGATATACTTCCTAAGCTCCCACCCCGCCCACCACAAACGCGGTACCAGGCTAACAAGAACTTCTTTTGCCTTTACCATGATGACCATGGCCATGACACCGAGGCATACAGAGCCTTTAAGGAGGCGATAGAAACGTTGGTGCAGGAAGGAAAGTTTGATGGTTTTGTAGACAAGGAGGCCACCGAGAAGGCCAAGACCGAAGGACAACGATGGGGGCAGGTCAATACCATCTGTGGGGGCCCGACCCTCGCTGGCAACTCCAACAGGGCTAGGAAGGAATACGCCTGAAATGCTCAGCAATGCTCCGGCGTTATGGCTGTAGACTTCCACCGTGGCAAAAAGACTCCTAAGCTCGGGTGGTCGCCCATTTCCTTTGCTGAGGAGGAGGAATGTGATTTAATCTTTCCACACGATGACCCTTTGGTCATTGAGGACACCATAGCTAACTTCGACGTGTCTCGGATCCTTGTCGATTGTGGTAGCTCCGTTAACATCCTCTTCGCCTCAGTCTTCACAACTCTTGGAATTGACCAGGAGAGGCTTGACCGGTCGGTCGCTCCTTTACTTAGCTTTTCGGGCGATATGGTCACCCCTCTTGGTGGATCTACCTTCCACTCACCCTCGGGAGGTATCCTTCGTCCGCTACCACAACCACTCAATTCTTGGTGGTTGACTACCCCACAGCTTACAATGTCATCCTGGGACGACCGGCCCTTAACCAACTGAGAGTTATGATCTCCACTCACTTGCTTTTGATCAAGTTCCCGACCCCATGTGGAATGGGGGTAGTCAAAGGCAATCAGGTATCAGCCAGGTCATGCTATACGACTTTCGTCAAGAAAAAGAAAGAGGCCAAGCCTTATATGGCTGTTTCTGTCTCCCCCACCTGCCCTACCCTGGATCCTCCTGAAGATCCCCGTGATTCGTCTTTAAGAGCTATTGCCCAACCAGATGACAATTGTGTGGAGGAAGTTCTCATTTCACCTGCCTACCCGGACCGCAAGGTTCGGGTCGGAACCCATCTCAGTGTTGGTCTCCGAGAAGAACTCATCCACTTCCTTCGTGCCAATGCCGAAGTCTTTGCATGGTCCTATGATGACATGCTTGGGATCTTTCCGGAGGTAATCTCCCATCGCCTGAGTCTTAATCCACAGCACTGCCCCATCCGACAAAAGCGTAGGCAGTACAAGCCCAAAATTTATGCTGCTATGAAGGACGAAGTCGACAAATTACAGAAAATTGGTTTCATCCATGAGGTTTCCTACCCGGATTGGCTCGTCAATGTTATGATGGTTAAGAAGTCAAATGGCAAGTGGCAGATGTGCGTGGACTTCACCGACCTCAACAAGGCCTGCCCCAAGGACAGCTTTCCTCTTCCACGAATTGACCAATTGGTTGATGCCACAGCAGGCCATGCACTCCTTAGTTTCATGGACGCCTACTCTGGCTATAACCAAATCCTTATGCATAGCCCCGACCAGGACAATACGGCCTTCATTACTGACAGGGGCCTATATTGTTACAAAGTCATGCCTTTCGGACTCAAAAATGCCGGGGCCACCTACCAGCGCTTGGTCAACTCCATCTTCTCAGAGTATATTAGTAAGTCCATGGAAGTCTATGTGGACGACATGCTTGTCAAGAGTGTCCGGGCGGAGGACCACGTCCACAAACTTTCCGAGATGTTTTCAGTGCTCAAGAAGTACCAGATGCGCCTAAACCCTGCCAAGTGCACGTTCGGCGTATTTTCGGGAAAGTTCCTTGGCTACATGGTGAGCCAAAGAGGGATCGAGGCCAACCCTGAAAAAATCAAGGCCTTGATCGATATGCAATCTCTCAGGACTCAGAAGGAAGTCCAGAGCCGAACAGGCCGGGTCGCCGCCTTGACACGATTCATATCTAAGGCTACCGACTGTTGCGCCCCATTCTTCAAAACCCTCAAGGCTCGGACGAAATATATTGACTGGACTCCGGAGTGTGAGAAGGCCTTCCAAGACCTTAAAGAGTACATGGGCAAGTCACCTCTATTCTCTAAACCCAAGCCAGGGGAAGAGTTACTCCTCTACTTGTCTATTTCTCATACAGCCACCAGCTCAGTCCTAATTCGACTTGAGGATAGGGTCGAGCACCCGGTGTACTATACCAGCAAGGCGCTGCAAGATGTTGAGACAAGATATCCAGAGTTAGAAAAATTAGCCCTTGCCTTGGTCACATCAGCCCGACACCTCCGCCCGTGCTTCCAGGCTCACCCTATCGTGGTTCTCACTAATCAACCACTTAGGCAAGTCTTACAGCGACCTGAGGTCTCTGGCTGGCTTATCAAATGGTCTATTGAGCTGAGTAAATTTGACATTTCCTACCGCCCACGGCCTGCGATAAAGGGACAAGCCATTGCAGACTTCATTTCAGAGTCTACATTCTTACCCGAGGTTGAGCCCTCCTCCGCCATTATGTCGACCACCGACCCACCAACTTCTTCCACTCCAGCAATTAGGCTGGATCGCCCAATCTGGTCCTTATATGTTGATGGATCTTCCAACCAGCAGGGCACTGGAGTCGGAATCGTTTTGATCGCCCCTGACCAGACCACCATCAAGTATGCTCTTCGATTCGGCTTCCAGTCATCCAACAATGAGGCTGAATATGAGGCCCTCCTTGCCGGCTTATCTTTGGCTCTATATATGGACGTCGAGCAACTCAGAATCTACAGCGACTCTTAACTTGTGGTGAACCAGGTCACCCAGGAATATCAGACAATGGGTGAACGCATGGCAGCTTACTTCACCAAAGTCCAAAGCCTACTCAGTCAGTTCTCAGCATACCAACTCATACAAATTCCTCGGGCAGACAATGAGAGGGCGGATGCCTTAGCTCACCTTGCCTCGGCTGTTGACCAAACCTCCTGGAGGTCTGTCCCAGTCGAGTTTCTACCTTAGCGCAGCACTGATGTTATGGAAGTCTGCCAATCTGAGCAACAAACTAGTTGGATGGATCCTCTCCTTACATTTCTTAAGTATGAGGGTCTTCGACATAGAGCCTCCCGGTATACCATTATCAACAATAAGTTGTACAAGCGGGGTTTCTCCATGCCATACTTACGATGCCTTACCCCCGAGCAAGGCGACTATATCCTCCGAGAGATCCATGAAGGGGTCTGCGGCAATCATGCAGGGGCTCAATCTTTAGCCCACAAAGCCATTCGCCAAGACTATTATTGGCCGACCCTCCGCGCTGATGCAAAAAAACTCACCCAGAAATGCATAAAGTGCCAAAAATTTGTAACTTTTCCGCGCTAACCACCCGAGCCCCTAACTACCATGAACAGTCCTTGGCCCTTTACTCAATGGGGTATCGACTTAATCGGACCAATGACAGAGGGGAAGGGAAAAGTCAAAATGGCAGTAGTCGCAGTGGACTACTTCACTAAGTGGGCAGAAGCCGAGCCCTTGGCAAAGGCAACCACTCAGACCATCAAGAGCTTTGTATGGAAGAACATCATTTGCCGTTTTGGTCTCCCCTACGCCATTATCACTGACAATGGCAAACAATTTGACAACAAAGAGTTCAAATCTTTTTGCTCCGCCTTCAACATCAAAGTTTTCTTTGTCTCTCCTGGTCATCCTCAGACCAACGGACAGGTGGAGGCCGTCAACAAGACCATCAAGCATACCCTGAAGACCAAGCTTAATGCAAAAAAAGGGAAAGTAGCCTGACCTCATACCCGAAGTCTTATGGTCCTACCAGACGACTTATCGATCCTCGGTGAACTGCCCGTTTGCCAACTGCGAACAGTACACCCACCCTCGCAAACTAGGACTCGACTTAATTTCAAACAAGTGTGAGAATTGAGCCATACTCGGGGCACCATACCCCTCATCTCGAAACAACACATACAACCCAATTAATGTTCTCCAACTTTGGGTGTTAGTTGAGCTGGCGCAATTCCTAACTTCCTTAACATATATTGGAAGTAGGGGTGGAGAGGAAGTCTAAACCCATGGTAAAAACTTTTGGCAAAACACAAAATATGCCCTTTCGGCGGGTCACTCAAGACATCATCCTCTCCTGGGAGGCTCAGATGGATATAATCAGGAATTTGGAACTCCACCCTCAATTTTTCAAGCTCCTCCTCTTTCATCCTGTTCTCACACAGCCCATCCACGGACCAGTATGTCCTAGGCACAATGTGCCTACCCACATCACCACAACTCGTGGGCGTCTCTCCATCATCGCTGTCCTCACTACCAGTGCCTTTTCCTTCACTTTCCATCACCATGGACAGGCTCTCTTAGACGGTTTTGAGCACTTTGCCCACCCCCATGTTTCCACACCCCATCCGGGGTCGGGGCATATTTGGTCTCATCAGTGTCCCATCATTTGTGGACGCCCGATCAGACTCCCCTTCATCCTTGAAACTGTTATCGTCTGAGGAAGCCATGGAATGTCCTACCTCAACGCACCTGCCCATCCAAGACAAACCACAAATCAAGATGGGAAGTGCTCGGAACACCAAGACAACACCATGGACATATCAGATCAATACTGGTTTCCCACCCCTCATATGTACTCTTCTACCCCCAATTTGACAACATTCACCCTATCACTTTTTCACATGCTCAGCCACCAACCATTTATCAAAGCCAATATTCACAATATCAATTCAAGGGGAAAAGCAATAACAACCCAAGCCTTACCCGTATTCCGCGGCTTCAACAGCTCAGACAGGTTCCGACCCACTTACCTTAGCTCCTATGTACCTGGCCAACAACACCACAACATACAATAAATTACACAAGTCCAAAAATAAAGGCGTGTTGCCTACCCAATGCTCGGCAAGGTTCATACCCACCTGCACCTCCACCTGCCCTTACTCACAATTTTCACAATTCACAATCAAAATTCAAAGGCCCGCATCGGTTTGCACAATTACAGTTTCTCACAATTCTAAATTTTCCAAGGAAAAATCAACAACTCAAAGGGCTAGGAAGAATTTCAAAGTGCCTACCTCAAGTGCTCGGAACAAGCTCCAACGTTCCGACCCGTTCAACCCGAGCTGCTGTCCCGCGCACCACTAACCCCGCGCCCCCGAGCTGCTGCCCCGCGCCCTTCGCGCAGCACCCCTTCAGCCTGAGCCGCTGCCAATCACTTCGGCCCGCGCCCAACGGGCAGCCCCCCCTGCGTAGCAACCACTCCGGCCCGACCAGCCCCCTGCGCGACCGGAGTACAGGCCCCTTGCGCGACCCGAGCTGCCCCACCCGCGCACCTCACCAGCACAGACCCAAGTCCCGCTGCGATCCGCCCCGCGCACCTGCACCGTCCACCCAACCCGAGCAATCGCACAGCTCACCCAACCCGAGCAGTCGAACAACCCACCTGACCCGAGCCCATCCCTTCCGCCCCGGGCTGGCCTTTCGCCTCCGACAAGAGTAGATCCGGGCTCTCCCTTCCTCCGATCCGAGCCAACCCGACCCAGCCCCTTTGTTTCAAAGCTTCCAGCCCGACCCAAATTCCTCTGCTCCAAGCTGCCGACCCAAGTCTCCACCTCCACTCCGACCCCCGCCGATCCTTCCTACCCGAGCCCCTCCCCTCACAACTCCCACCCGAGCAGCTTTTCTTTTGTTCTATTTCCAAACACAGCTGTGAGTTGTTTTTAATATCAACTCTCTCTCTCCCAAATAATTCTATAGTACCAAGTGTGAGATTTGGGGTGGATATTTTATATCTGGACTCTACCACTTAATTCCAGATTCTCATTTACAGAGCGCAACATCCCACCAGTAAATATAACGAGATTCACTGGGATTTTGCGAAGCGTCTACTGCTCGGAATACAGGGTGATCAAAAAAAAAAAAAAAGACATTTTTCATATGTAACCCCCTAAGCTTTCCTACAGTACAACTTTTCTTGCTAAGGAACTTGGGGGACTTCTGTTCGTATGATTAATCATCTGGGCATAACGACAAGTCACACAAGGCTTAACAACATGTCGTTTGGGCCTAGGCCCAAAAGCTAAAGCCCCTCCTAGGCAACGACTTCCTAGGCCCAAAGGCTAAGCCTTTCCTGGGCTCATAGCCTCCTAGGCTCTGGCCCACTAGGCTCCGGCCTCCTAGGCCTTGATCTCCTAGGCTCCGACCTCCCAAGCTCAAGCCTCCTGGGCACCGACCCGTGTCAACTCACTCGGATCCCTGAGACAGGTGACACGTGGCGCTCCTACAGTGCGAATTATCACAAGGGACACGTGTCATCACCGGATCGGTTGACACTCTTCCAAAGATACTATAAAGGGGTACTTTCTGATCACAAAAGGACAACTCAATCAATATTATACTATTCACTCACTCTACTCACAGATTCTCTGAACACTGACTTGAGCGTCGGAGGAGGTTTGGCCGGTACCACACCGATGCCCTTCCCGCTCACCTTTGTGTCTTTGCGTAGGGTGCTTTGGATATCATTATTTCTCCATCATTCACTAGTCGGACACAGCTACCTGTTCCTACCCCACTTCGACGTGTCATCCACTCAATGGAAGGTCAACGGGTCCACATGGTTCGACTCGACGTTGACTGCTTTACCATTTTTGAGCATCAACAGTTACAAACATTTCTAAGCCCAAATGTTATTTTTGGGTGCAATAGTAGCAAACGTTCATCACCAATCCAAGAGTTAAAAGATTATGCAACATTCGACCACATGCATCCAATCATACCTACTGTAAAATAAGTTAGCTTATGAAATTTGCAATAAATAAAAAATATATGAAGTTAAAAGGAACATAACAATGCCATAACACAATCCATCTAAGCTTCTAAACTGCAAAATTAGAACACATAAATGAAAATAAATAAAGATACTACTCCAAGTATAAATAGATATGGTTGGCTCATGCACTACTATACCGAAAAGTTCTAAGTATTAGTACAAGAAACAACAATTTTATACTCTAATATTCTTTCTTTTGTGTAGGCATCACCGGTCATTGGGGAGCCCAACATGTCTGATTCAACATTATTTAAAGATTGCAGATGCGGAATTCAACATAAGGTTAACATGTAACATTTTAAAATTACAGAAACTTAAATGAGAGATTAATATATACTTAGATCCTTTAAAAAATGCATTTGACCAGTGTTCTTTAGGGAGGTCAGCCAAGAAATCCTTCATTATAGATCTGCCTTCATCTTTCAAGATGCGCATATGAATTTTGAACACCTCGGGCATAGGTGCATATGCACATTTATAAAAAAGATGCACAAGGTGATCACGAAAATGCTTTCCTAAATCATAAGGATATTTGGATTTGACATTCCAATAAAAAAAAAAAAAACCTAATACTTATGTTGGATCATTACCTCTGCATGATTCAAGAACCCATTAATTACCTTCTAGAACCTACTTTTCATAAGAGATTTCATTATGTGGAGACAATTGAGAGATTTTTATCCTTTTTAACAATCAGCAATAAAGTGGGTTTTATAGATTTGTAAGTTTCAAGAAAGGCTGATGTGTAATATACTGCTATAATTAATGCTATAATGGTATAATTAGAGTTTCTGAAAACAATAATGCTAGAGCCACCGCCTTATCATCCCAATTTAAAGATCCAAACCCATGTGGCACATGATGTGGCAACCATGTTATATTAATTAATTACTTTATTTTTAATTCAACATTTAACTAATTTAAAAAAAAATTACAGAAGCTCAGCCGACTCTCCTGCCTTAGCTTCTTTCACCCTCGAGTCGTCATGCCTTCTTTCCAACCCTCAGTAATTGTCATGCTAGCTCTCCCACCTGCCATCGGCCCTGCTCTCCCTCTCTCCCGTAAATACCTGGTGCTGGCAATTAGGGGGTGCACATGTGCGATCGCATAGGGCACCTAATTTTGAAGGGCCTTCAAAATATTAGACCCATATATATACAGTAATGATCACTCACTCACCATAAAACGAGAAATTTTTCGCTTACCTAACTACCCAACAAAGAATTTCAATGATCGGAACCGTCCATATTTTAGGATATTATTCAAAGACCACTTTTGCAAAAAATCAGCCAAATCAGAAACTGTTTAGCTAGTGTATTAGTGTCAATATTATTTCAACCTTATCTGACGAATTGTATTTGCCTACAAAATTTTGGGGACCAAACAATTATCGATTTAACTGATTTTTTTACAGGAACAACCCTTAAGGATGGACCTAAAAAATAGACCGTTCCGATCATAAAATTCTCCATTTTGTGGTGAGCGGATAGGTAGACGAGCAAAAAATTATCCATTATATTCTGAATGAACGGTTATTTCTGCATATATATATATATATTTTTATTCTAATTAAACCAGTAAGCCCAACCCCCATATTACAAATTATTTTTTTCAATGGATAATATCCACGAGAGAGATTCTCTTTCACTTTCACGTCTTTATTCCATGTCTAAGTTTCCCAAAACCCTTCATTCTAGCGTGTTCAATCTCATGATTCTCATCTTGCATGTTTCAATAATCAAACTTAGAATTCCTCTTTGCCTCTTTGATTCCTTTTCCATGGTTTGTTTTATTGTTTATCTATTTGATTTGGTCATGAGCTGGGTGGCATCCCCTCTGGACCTTGCTTTTATGTTTCTTCTAATTGTGTCGAAGATTAAAATTTAAAACTCCCAAATCAGTTGCAGGTATTTCTTTTTTTTATTAACTTATGAATCTTTTCATTATTTTGGTTTTGGGTTTATCTATTTTAGAGTTGTGCAAAATAAATTAAATAATCACTATTTGATCATCTTAATTCCAGTTGAGAAGTGAGAAAGATGAAATCATACAATTAATATGTAAGAAAGGGGCCTAATTTTTTTAATCGGCACAAGGCTTCGTAAATTTTTGAGACGGCCCTGGATCCACCTCCATAGATGACGCCAAAGTCTACAATGAAGATCATGCATTAGATGAGAAAGTTCAAATTTTTCATATATGCTAATTCAGAATTGATCTATTAATGTGTTTCATTTCAGATTTTTAAATGTACCTGGATCAGTGCGTGTTTTCAACGTAGAGTAGTACTTTTCAAGAAATGGGTTGTTACATACTCTATGCTATGTTTGACATTACCCGACATTGATCTGATCATAAATTGC
This sequence comes from Dryas drummondii, assembly GCA_003254865.1. Lineage (NCBI taxonomy): Eukaryota > Viridiplantae > Streptophyta > Magnoliopsida > Rosales > Rosaceae > Dryas > Dryas drummondii. The sequence continues at coordinate 1,300,534 of QANW01012574.1, forward strand.
TGGAAACAATAAATTTTACATCTAAATTACCAATCCAACATCCAACTTTGGCTAGACGCCAACACGAACGCCCAAGAAGTACTTCGGCATTGGCGTCTATGGCGGTGGAGGGAGAGAGGGAGAGGAGGCATGGCGGCGAGTGGAAGGTGAAAGAGGCGGAAGGGGGATGGGAGGGGGGGGGGATCAGTTGAGCTACTGCAACTTGTTTTTGTTAATTAGTTGTGATGTCTTTTGTTCATTTTTATCAAATTAATTAGAGTTAAATGTTAAACTAAAAACAAAGTAATTAATTAATATGATTTGTTGCGACATCATTTGTCAAATGGGATGAGATGATTAAGTTGAGATAATAAGGTGTTGCCTCTGGCATTATTGAAATGAAAAATAAGAGAGGCTGATGTGCAATACATTGAATTACTCGATGCTGACATGGCTGCACAGTTCAAATGTCCAGGAAGTTTAAATTAAGTAACCATCTTTGCCAAGAATTACAATCTGAAAAATGGTTAAACAGCTTTGTCCAAAATAGTATTTTAGCACAAAAAATTCACAACTCAGCTATATTTGTCCGTACATACGAGGGGATCGGTGATATCGTGGGAGTTGGGACCATCTCACGTGGATGAGTTTAGAAAGTGTTGACACAAGTTGCTTGGCATCTTCCTCCTCCTATTTTGAAACATAAATGACTGTTATTACAATTCTAGAATCCTATCGCAATCGTAGTTATTGTTAATGAAAGTTGTGGTGGAAGATGTAGCAAATAGCAATTAAATGAGCGTTTTCTTGCTTGCATGAAGTTACTATCAATTTTTTTTTGGAAGAAAAAAGCAATGAAGTTAATTACTAGTTTACTCTTTTTTACACGCATCTGCTATCTATTTATATGTGTACTATTCTCTGACATACACTCGTTTTCATGAATGAGCACCAAACACGCGTACACCGACAGGACAAGATTTCCTACTATGCTTTGCAGCTGTGAGCAATAATGTCGGTTGGGTTCGTTCGTGAAGGGTGATCGCTTTTTCGTTTGGATATAATAATGAGCTACTTTGTAAACTTTGGTACTCCATTATTACCAAAGAGCTTTCTTCACTCACCACATTTTCACTTTCTTTGCTTTCAGTTCTCTTCCATTACGCTCAGTTATATTTTGGCATAAGAAGCCCAACTACTCAACTAGGTTTCTCTCCCATTCTTTGAGTCCTTCAGGTGTTCTCTCTCTGTTTCCAAAGGTATAAATTAGCAATATATGCTTTTGGTTCGTTCTCATAGTAAGAAAGCAGTCCTATTTTACTTGTTTCTTTATTTGGTTTGTAGAGAACAACTTGCTCTGAAGCTTTTATTCAGTGTTTGTTCTTTGTATGCTGACAACACTGTACATTGAATAGATGAGTGTACAACAGAGTAAGATCAAGAATTAGCATTGTCTTTCAGTCCAAATATCTAAAAAAATATCAATGTTGCTCTGGTTAGACGACAGATTCTGAAATGATGAAGAATAAATTTTCAATATCAGATTTATTTTATTCTATATTTATTTTTTTGTACAAGTTTCAATCTAAGATTTGGAATTGATGATTAAGAACTGTTCCAAATTTCCAATCCTTTCTCTGTTTTTTTTTTTCATTTCGTTTTGTGTCTGTATGTGTATGTATTTGCTAAATAACACCTCTTTTTTTTTTTTTTTGGATATGCTATTGAATAAAGAAGCATAGATGGGCAAATGGAACTGGATTCTTTGCTCATATTAGCAGTTTTTTTTTTTTTTGTTTGGATTTACTATTGAATATGATGAACTTGTTAAGCTAACTAAGCCATATTACTGTTATTAGTGCTGAGTAAAAGTTACAAAAGGTTCTTCGCGCATCCTTAGACATTAAGCAATATCTAAGGGTGAGATTTTGAAAAGATAACAATTTTGTATCTTTGAGTATTTCGTTAAACCAACCAGGAACTTCACAACATATGTTACTGTGATGTAGTGGGAAATTTTGTCTAAAATTAAGTTATGCAAATGCTCCGTTTTTCTTTGTAATCCTTTTGGTTTTGTTAATCTTGGGGTATTAATTGCAAAAAAAATTTATATGCGCAGAATGGCAAGATTAGGCCACTGGTTAAGTGTGGTAGTGTGTTTGCTGATCTTGCTGAAAGCGGAAAGCCATCCAGTGGGAATCACTTATGTGCAGGATGCAGTAGCCAAAGGAGCTGGTGAGAAATATTAGAATTGAGTATTTTTCTAAAGTTCCATTGTTCCCATGTCAATTTCTTTCTTTTGAACTTTCATTGTTTCCATAACAGTTTCTTTCGAACTAGTTTTCTTTTCACATCATATGTGTTCTAAATCTGAATTTGACAAACTATACAGTTTGTTTGGATGGGAGTGCACCGGCTTACCACTTTGACAAGGGATTCGGTGCAGGAATTAACAATTGGTTGGTTCACATCGAGGTTTGTACTTTTTCCTGCCATGCTAAAATTGATTTGAAAGAAAGAAAGGATAGGGTGGCAATGTTAAACAAATTTATTTAGTTATAACTAACTTTTTTGCATTAATGTTTGACATCCCTATAAATTGATATTGGTGGGTCTTAGGGAGGAGGCTGGTGTAACAATGTTGCGAGTTGCCTTGAGCGGAAGAACAATTTCAGAGGGTCATCTAAGAAAATGGAAAAGGAAATGTCTTTTTCTGGGGTTCTTAGTAACAAGCAAAAATTCAGTCCAGGTTCGGTTTGCCTTCATATCTCATTAATTTAGCTGTCTTTAAATTAATTTTTTTGCCTTGATCTCGAATTTTGCTTCGTTAAAACAAGCATATCCTAAGTATGATTCAGTAACTGATCAACATAGCTCTCAATTATTTAATATGAGTTTCTTCTTTTGGTTTCCTTTATTTTTTCTAACACTAAAAATTGAACTTATTTTTTTATGCTAGACTTCTATAATTGGAACAGAATCAAAGTTAGGTACTGTGATGGGTCGTCCTTCACTGGTGATGTGGAAGCAGTAGACCCAGTAAGTTTACTAAAGTTGAATTAACAAACCATGTTTTCTTTCATAAGAAATTTTGAATGTTCTGTTTCATCTGTTTCACATGGCCTGTTCTTAATTAAACAATAATTTGATCAGGCTACAAACCTTCACTTCAGAGGAGCAAGGGTTTTCCGTGCCATCATTGATGATCTATTAGCAAAAGGAATGAAAAATGCTCAAAATGTATGACCTATTCTGGGAACTGTCTACTTTTGTCATCTTGCCCTCCCCTCTGATAGTTAATTTGTTAGTACTACTTGTGTGATTCAGGCTATTCTCTCTGGTTGTTCGGCTGGTGCATTGGCGTCTATTCTTCATTGTGATAACTTCCGTTCTCTCCTACCTGTGGGTACTAAAGTGAAATGTCTATCGGATGCTGGTTATTTCATTAATGCGTAAGTTTGGATTTCATTTCTTCCATCTCGATTACATGTATGTCCGTACTAAAATTTCACAGTTGCTAACACCTTGTAATGACCAACAGGAAGACAGTTACTGGATCAGTTCACATTCAAGCCTATTACAGTGAAGTAGTTGCAACACATGTATCTCTCTCTCTCTCCCCCCTGCTTAGCCTTCATTCTGTGCATATGGTAAATATTAGCTTCTGATTCTGATTATCTATCTTTTGTGGCAGGGTTCTGCAAAGAATTTACCTGCTTCCTGCACTTCAAAAATGAGACCAGAGTTCGTACGTATTTTATTTTTTTATGATTTTAATCTTCCCTATTTCCTTATTACTTCTAATATTTCCTTAAAAAATATTATAAATTTGCAGTGCTTCTTCCCACAAAATGTGGTACCACAAACCAAGACCCCAATATTTTTTGTAAATGCAGCTTATGATTCCTGGCAGGTTAGCTCATTCTAATCCATGATTGCATATCAGTACTTTCCAATTTTTTGTAGTGCGTGGAACCTTCTTTTCTAGTTCTATTTAATGATTGTACAAAAGAAGTCTACTTGCCGAAAATTATTGTATGTGACCATATAACATCACGTGGTTTAATGACGTGATGTTTTTGTAAGCACATATTTTCTATAGATCATAAACATCAAGAAACACAAGAAACAAGATTAATTGAACAACTTAATCAAAGTCAATAACACATACATGATGTCATAATGAACGAGTCTTCTCTTCTCTACAATCCTTAGTGCAACTCAATATGGGGCTGAGAATAGTTGCAGGGTCATATTGTGAGAGCAGGAACTTGTTCTTATATAGTAGTGTTGAGATTAGAGTCCCCTCATAAAGGTGTTACTTGTACATCAATTACCTCTAGCCAAATACCTACTAGAATAAGAACTCCTAATACATATCTAATTAGGACTTAGTAAATCCTACTAATCAGGCCCTTAATCCTTGTCAAAGTAGAATCACAACTTGACAAGAACATCCGGATTGACTTAGTATAGCCCTTTCTCGGACTGTAAATCATAATGCTTAGTTGATTCCTAATACACCAGTAATTAGTCCATTAGGAATTCTTACAGTTTTGCCATATGATCAAAGTTATAAATGTCAAAAACTTTTTATTAGCATATAAATTATAAATCTGTAACCCTGAATATAGATAGAACTAAGTAATAGTTTAGGGTACAATAGCCCTTTTTTTTTATTCTCATCCTTATTGTATTTTATACTTATATACTTGATTTTATCTATTTTCTTAGACAACCCAAGACTCTCCCCTGCGCAACCCATCCTTTTGCCAAACAAATTAGTGGCTAAATTAACATATTGAGTCTCTTTCTCTTTCTCCATTCATTTTTATCATTTTGTAGCTCGATAAGCAATTTATTCTGGTTTAGCTCAGCTAGCTAGCTTTGACTAGCTCTTGCTCAATTTTCGTTTTACCAACAGTGCTGTTTCCTCAGGAGCTTTGTATACAAGAATAGCTTAGCTTGTATCATTCTTTCTTTGATAACAAAACAAACACCAACCTCAATACAAGGGCCAGTTTGGTGGAAAACGGATCTATCATTATTTTCTCCGTATTTCAGTGCTAACTTATTCTATCTTACTATTTGGCAATTGTATAAATAGAAAACAGTATCACCTGAACCTTCGCTAATCATCAGACCTGAAAAGGCAATAAGTACTAGTATGATAGTTATATAACATCTAAATATAAATGCTTTGTTTTCACTTTCTAAATTAAGAGAATAAATTGGCATGCATTTCTCTGATTCCTTGCTGTATCTCTTCAGATAAAGAACATTTTGGCACCGGGTATTTCTGATCCTCGGGGATCCTGGCGCAGCTGCAAGCTTGGTATAAAGAACTGCTCACCCGCTCAACTTCAAACCATGGAAGGTAAAATACCAGAAGCCTCCTATATACCAATAGGCAGTCCTTCAGACATTCAAGTTAATTATACTAGAATCCTTCATAGCCCCTTGAGAACATAAACCGAGAATTCAGTTCATACAAAATTGACTTAGGTTAAATCTCTTATGTCTTGAGTAAAATTTTACGGCTGAAGCTTCTTAAGGTCTCATGACCTACTGCCTTTACTGTTTAGTCTTTAGATGAACATAAACAATTTAAGTATCATTACTGTCCCCACAGTCCCCAGTCCCCCAATGAACAGAATTAGAAAGGAAAGCCTTTCATGCTTTTGGCTGAATTTGGTTTTTTGGACATACCAAGAGAAGACTGGGTGCTGGAAAATTTACTTGGTTTGTTGTTGTGTTGGCATTTCTTTCAGATTTTAGGTTGCAGTTCTTAAATACAATTTCTGGTGCGAGCAACTCTCCATCCAATGGATTGTTCATAGACTCTTGCTATGCCCACTGCCAAATTGGAACGCAGGAGACATGGTTGGCGGCTGACTCTCCCATGTTGGGCAAGACGGTAAGAAGTCCTGTAATCTTTACTTAATCTCCACCCATTATCAATTAATTATCTTTACATTTCCCTTAACTTTTTATTGGTTTCATTCATATTTATAGAAACAAATGACTGATTAAACTGTAATTTTCTAAACAATCTTTTCGTAATATATTATGCAGACAATTGCGAAGGCAGTTGGAGATTGGTATTACGACCGTAGTCCGTTCAAAAAGATAGATTGCCCTTATCCTTGCAATCCTACTTGCAAAAACCGTGAATTTGATTCGAACGAGCAACAAGATTAATTTATTTATGTCAAAAATATATAATTTCTTTTTCTACCGAAACGATATATATAATTTTTATAAGCTTTGGACAATTATGTATTGACCGCATTTCGTCCTCAAATAATATTTATTCCTTTGAGCTTGGTTGTGTCATGAGGATTTTTTGCACTGAGAAAGCAAAGAGGATGTTAAACAGTTGCAGCAAAATCATTTGTTATGGTGGTGGATGGTCAAAGGATTTGTTGTTTTTTTTAAGCACCAAGATGGATCCTGCACAAGGAAGAAAGGGTCACTAGAAAGGCATCGGTATGGACCGGTCTAACCCTCTCCTATGGGAAGATCACACACTGAACTTCCACCCCCTTTAAAATTTTGGGAAAAATTTTCAGATAGCACACCTACTTTGGGGTCGATCTTAGTTTAGGACACTAGTTTGGATTTGTGTCAGTGTAGGATACATATTTAGAATTTGTGTTAGTTTGGGACAATCCGTCAACACTGTTAACTTTTTCGTCCAAATAAAGGATAAATTGGTCATTTTATATTTTTACAAATAAATAAAAATTTTAAAAAAAGAAAAAACTAAAAAAAATCAAAACTTTTTTTTTTTGAGGAAAAAAATCATTAAAAAAGTTTAAAACTAAAAATTAATTTAAAATAGATTAAAACTAATAACAAAAAAAAAAAAGATGCAGCAGATTTGGATCGTACCTATCCAACCCACGCCACCTCAGCAGATCTGCAATTGGATTGTCATGCTTCGAAGTTCAAAGGGTAGACGAAAAGCCTTTAGAAATGGCACCCTTCCATTTAAATTAGGCCACACGCACACACACCCACAGAGAGCGCAAGGGTTAGGTTAGGGATCGATTGAAGGTTGAAGATGATAGTGAGGACTCCCCCAGCGAAGAAGCAACGGTCGGCGGAGAAGGAGAGCCCGGTGGCACCGCTTAGCCTTCTCGTCATCTATGAGGACCCTCTTCCCCTTCCGCTCCACCCACCGACTCTTCCGACCACATGCTCTGCACTAGGGCTGGGATTTTATGCTGAAAAACCGAAAATTACTGACCACCGAACGAGCATTGTTCCGAAAATTATCGAAAATTTTGATTACCGATACCAGGGTGTCGGTTTTCATTCCGAACCGGTGATTTCGGTAACGGTACCGGCTTACGAAATCAAATACCGATGGAATACCGATACCGAACCTCTATTTAAAAAAAAATTGAAATAATTCATTTTTATACATTTATTAGATTATTTCTATACTATACCCTAAATAAAAAATACCTTTCTATATAATTTATAAAATACATTTCTATACTATACCCTAAACAAATAGAGTAAAAAATACTAAAATACCCTAAACCCTAATATTATACAAAATTATAAACCCTATATAGTATATAGTATATACTAATATACTATAATCTATAATTCTATATAGTATATAATGTATATTAGTATATCACTATATCCTATTAATAATGAAACATATGTATCTTATTAATAATGTATATTAGTATATCACTATATAATGTATATTAGTGATATACATTATAATGTATATTAGTATATCACTATATCCTATTAAATTTATACTATTAATAATTTAATACTATAAATTTATAATTCATAGTTGGTACTTGGTAAGTTGGTAGACTTGGTAGTAACTTGATAACTTGGTATATAGTATTATAGTAATAATGTAATATACTAATATAGTATATACTAAATAGTAAATAGTAAATAATATATAGTTATATAACTTATATTATATACTATATACTAAATAGTATATAGTATTTACTAATATACTATAAAAGTATAAAGTAGTAAAGTAATATAGACTATATAGTATTAATTAACTATTAAGTATACACTATATACAGTAATACATTATAGAAGTATAGAGTATAGGCTATACTGCTATAGTGCTATACCCTAAGGTTTAGGATATAATTAATGATGTAAATTAAAAAACATATACACTATTAAGTATTAACTATATACTATAAAAATTTAAGAAACATATAAATTATAGGGTTTAGTATTTATAAGTTATAAGTTATAAATTTATAGTATATACTATATAGTAAGTTAGTAAATAGTTAACTACTAACTATAAGTATAAACTATAAACTATAAACTATATACTATAAATTTAAAAACATATGTAATAAAAATAAAAAACTTCAAACCCCAACCAAACCCCAATTGAAATTTGACCCCAAAAAACCCTAAACACTAAACCCCAAAGTCCAAACCCCAAACGAAGCCCCAAAATACCCTAATCATATTATTTATAAATTCCTAATTTCATAATGTCTAAAATCTAAATAATAAATGAATTAAAAAAAAAAACCACTTAAACAAAAGGCAAAAGTCAAAACAACAAATTTTTTTTTTTTGTTTCACTCTCAAGGTCTTTCACTCTCGAAGTCTCTCTCCTCATTCCCGCAACACCCTCTCTCCTTAGTCCGGCGTGACGTCGGCGAGCTAGGCGGCGAGACCACCACCAAACTCTCCCTTTCTTCCTCCTCTCCCTCCCCATGGCCTTTTCTCTCCCAGATCTCTTCTCTCTCCTCCCTCCCCGATCACCTTTCTCTTCGATCTGCTGCTCTCCGGCAACGGCTGGTAACGAGGCCGAGCTCATCATGCTCGACTACGCGCCTCCTCCTCCCCTATCTCCCTTTGGTCTCCACCCACTCGAAACCCCCTCTATCTCGCCGCCTCCCACACAAGTGGTTTGCATTTCTAGGTTTTGCTGCTAGTGGGTTTGCCGAGTACCGCTCCGACACCGCCCAGCTCCGACCGATGCCGAATGCATCGGATTCCAACTATCGTCGGCACGGTATTGGGGTCCAAAATCCTCCCTCTGCTTATTCTCGGTCGGAAGTCGGTATGTGGATTTCGGTACGGTTACCGTTATGAACCCACCCCTATCTTTACTGATAGATTGATAATAGAATTTGAATATAAGACCGTGCTTACAAAAAAAACATACCGATGGATTAACTAACAAAATTCTGAGAACAAAGGTCTAAACGGCCTCAATCCAAGACAATAGCATCCTCAGGTTCAAGCACACACAAACTATCATATGAAGAATCCTCATTCTCGTCTGGCATATAATCGAGATCAGATGAGTGATCACCGCCAGAGCCTGAACTGGAGGAGGAGCTGCCAGACCAATCCAGACCTACAGGAGGCAGAGGCACCAAAGTTGCATGAGGAGGAGGCAGAAGCACCAAAGCTGCAGGAGGAGGAGGCAGAGGCACCAAAGCTGCAGGAAGAAGAGGCAGAGGCACCAAAGCTGCAGGAGGAGGAGGCAGAGGCACCAAAGCCTGTTCCTCAATTTGGCGACCCTTGTTCATTAAATTGATTACATTGGTCCCTCGACCAAGGGAAGGGGGTGGAGAGATGCAAACACCATGGGGTGGTGTGAGTCGGCCAAGGGGACTCAAGCACCGGCCAGGGGGACTCGAGCGACGGCCAGGAGGCTGGGATTGGCGCCGGTATGGGGCGGAGTTAAGCGACGGTATGGGGGGGGGGAGTAAGGCGACGGTATGAGGGGAGTTGGGCGACGGTATGGTGGAGGAGTTAGGCGACGGTATGGAGGGGGAGTTAGGCGACGGTATGGTGGGGTAGGAGAATGGCGCCAGGGAGAATGGCGACGTGAAGATTGGCCACGACAAGGGGATGGATAATGGCGCCGGTATGGTGGCGGTGTGAGGCAACGGTATGGAGGGGGAGTAAGGTGACGGTATGAGGGGGGACTTAAGCGACGGTATGGCGGGGGGGTTAGGCGACGGTAGGGTGGGGAGGACAATGGCGCCGGGGAGAGTGGCGACACAAAGATTGGCCACGGCAAGGGGATGGAGAATGGCGCCAGTATGGGGGCGGAGTTAGGTGACGGTATGGTGGGGGACTTAGGCGACGGTAAGAGGGAGGTGTGTAGCGCCGGGATGAGGATGGTGTGTGGCGCCGACCCAGAGCAGAGGTAGTGGTGCGGCGCATGGGACAAACGCGCGGGGGCCGCAGAGTGATCTTGCGCTTGATTTGGAGGCGGATTGTGTCGCGGCGGTGTGTGGCGCCTGCCGTGGATCGACGAGTGTTGGGCTGGCGGTGCACTGTTACTGCGGCAGTACGCCATTGCTGTGTGTAGGGCTGAGATTTTATGCCGAAAAATCGAAAATTACCGACCACCGACCGAGCATTGTTCCGAAAATTATTGAAAATTTCGGTTATCGATACCGGGGTGTCGGTTTTCATTTCGAACCAGTGATTTCGGTAACGGTACCAGCTTACGAAATCAAATACCGACGGTATACCGATACCGAACCTCTATTTAAAAAAAATTGAAATAATTCATTTTTATACATTTATTTGATTTTTTTTGTACTATACCCTAAATAAAAAAATACCTTTCTATATAATTTATAAAATACATTTCTATATTATACCCTAAACAAATAGAGTAAAAAATACTACAATACCCTAAACCCTAATATTATACTAAATTATAAACCCTATATAGTATATATTATTTACTAATATACTATAAAAGTATAAAGTAGTAAAGTAATATAGACTATATAGTATTAACTAACTATTAAGTATATACTATATACGCTAATACATTAAAGAAGTATAGAGTATAGGCTATACTGCTATAGTGCTATACCCTAAGGTTTAGGATATAATTAATGATGTAAATTAAAAAACATATAAACTATTAAGTATTAACTATATACTATAAAAATTTTAAAAACATATAAATTATAGGGTTTAGTATTTATAAGTTATAAGTTATAAATTTATAGTATATACTATATAGTAAGTTAGTAACTAGTTAACTACTAACTATAAGTATAAACTATAAACTATAAACTATATACTATAAATTTAAAAACATATGTACTAAAAATAAAAAACTTCAAACCCCAATTGAAATTTGACCCCAAAAAAACCCTAAACCCCAAAGTCCAAACCCCAAACGAAGCCCCAAAATACCCTAATCCTATTATTTATAAATTCCTAATTTCATAATGTCTAAAATATAAATAATAAATGAATTAAAAAAAAACACCACTTAAACAAAAGTCAAAAGTCAAAACAACAGATTTTTTTTTTTGTTTCACTCTCAAGGTCTCTCACTCTCGAAGTCTCTCTCTCCTCCTTCTCGCAACACCCTCTCTCCTTAGTTCGGCGTGACGCCGGCGAGACCACCACCAAACACTCCCTTTCTTCCTCCTCTCCCTCCCCATGGCCTTCTCTCTCCTAGATCTCCTCTCTCCTCCCTCCCCGATCACCTCTCTCTTCGATCTGCCGCCCTCCGGTAACGGCTGGTGACGAGGCCGAGCGCATCATGCTCGTCTACTCGCCTCCTCCTCCCCTCTCTCCCTTTGGTCTCCCTCCACTCGAAACCCCCTCTATCTTGCCGCCTCCCACACAAGTGGTTTTGCATTTCTAGGTTTTGCTGCTAGTAGGTTTGCCGAGTACCGTTCCAACACCGCCTAGCTCCGACCGATGCCGAATGCATCGGATTCCGACTACCGTCGGCACGGTATTGGGGTCCAAAATCCTCCCTCCGCTCATTCTCGGTCGGAAGTCGGTATATGGGTTTCGGTACAGTTACCGTTACGAACTCACCCTTATCTTTACTGATAGACTGATAGTAGAATATGAATATAAGATCGTGCTTACAAAAAAAACATACCGATGGATTAACTAACAAAATTCTGAGAACAAAGGTCTAAAAGGCCTAAATCCAAGACATTAGCATCCTCAGGTTCAAGCACACACAAACTATCATCTGATGAATTCCCATCCTCGTTTGGCACATAATCGGGATCAGATGAGTGATCACTGCCAGAGCCTGAACTGGAGGAGGAGCTGCCAGACTAATCCAGACCTACAGGAGGCAGAGGCACCAAAGCTGTAGGAGGAGGAGGCAAAGGCACCAAAACTGTTCCTCAATTTGGCGGCCCTTCTTCATTAAATTGATTACATTGGTCGTTCGACCAGGGGAAGGGGGTGGAGAGATGCGAACGCCATGGGGCATTGTGAGCTGGCCAAGGGGACTCGAGCACCGGCCAGGGGGACTTGAGCGACGGCCAGGAGGTTGGGTCTGGCGCCTGTCAGGTGGCTGGGTCTGGCGTCGGCCATGGCGGGCAGAGTGGCGATGCGAAGATTGGCCACGGCAAGGGGATGGAGAATTGCGCCAGGGAGAATAACGACGCGAAGATTGGCCACGACAAGGGGATGGAGAATGGCGCCGGGGAGAGTGGCGACACGAAGATTGGCCACGGCAAGGGGATGAAGAATGGCGCCAGTATGGGGGCAGAGTTAGGCGACGGTATGGTTGGGGAGGAGAATGGCGCCGGGGAGAGTGGCGATGTGAAGATTGGCTACGACAAGGGGATGCAGAATGGCGCCGATATGGGGGAGGAGTTAGACGACGGTATGGTGGAGGAGGAGAATGGCACCGGGGATAGTGGCGACGCGAAGATTGGCCTTGGCAAGGGGATGCAGAATGGCGCTGGTATGGGGGCGGAGTTAGGCGACGGTATGGAGGGGGAGTAAGGCGATGGTATGAGGGGGGAGTTGGGCGACGGTATGGTGGAGGAGTTAGGCGACGGTATGTAGGGGGAGTTAGGCGACGGTATTGGGGAGAAGTTAGGCGACGATATTGTGGGGGAGGAGAATGGCGTCGGGGAGAGTGGCGACGCGAAGATTGACCATTGCAAGGGGATGGAAAATCATTGTGTGGTAGTCAGCTATTATGAAGATGTCATAAGGACGACCTCCGCTTACTTATGGAAAATGGAAGTGTCTTGTCAGAAGGTACTTAACTCATTAAAGCAAGATAGAACCTCCTTACAAAGGCAGTATCTTGGTCGGTATGGACCTTTACAAGGAACAACTACTTTCACGTTGGCAACACATGAAAGACATCCTTATGTTCATACACAAGCAAGTAAGTTGCAAATGAAGTCAATAGCCGCGGCAGTGCTGTTGAGGCACCGGCTCACGGTGGTGCCGGGCCACAATGTGGAGCAAAAGATGTCATTGACATTGTTCATGAAATATGGGCTGAAGGTGAATGTGCACCCTAGAGACTTGAAGCCTATTTTTACTCTGCTGCTACGTGCAAGTACAACCTGAATTCCCGAGACAAGATTGATTTAGTAATAAGAGAGATGAAGAGGAGGGTCTCAATGCTGAAAATAAACTTGTCACATGGATTATCAAGTACCTTAATAACAGCTGAGTCGCTTTTCCTTATTTTCTGCAAAGCTCTATTAGCGTTTGTCCCAAATAATTTATTTAGGGTTTTGGGTTCGGCTTAAAAAAAAAAAAAAAAAAAAAACACCAAACGCTCGGTGCAAAAAACACGGTAGAAATTAAAACGTGGGCTTTATTTGTCAGAAAGTGGTGATATTTGAAATTGCAACCTTTTAAGTGAGTTTAGTTATCATTAAGAGTCCAAAAAAACTATCCAAATCCAAGCTGATTGTCCTTGTGATAATAATCTTAAGTAAGTTAAGATGTATGAAAAACAGTTTTTAATATTCTTTGAACCACTAAATGTCCCAGCAGAAAAAATGTTTCTTTTCCGAACAATTAACACACATTTATCGCTTAACTTTAAAATTTTCCTGTCATCAAAATTAGTTATATATATACACATAATTTTGAGCCAAAACTAAAAAATAAATAAAAACTTTAAATAGGTTGGGCTGAGCTAATCCATAAACTGACCATGTGTTTTGGGAGAAATTTGGAAAACTAACTCAAATTGAAGGCAATTAAAAACTTTTAACCTCTTTTTTAAATTTTTAGAAATTTGACCCTCGAGAGGTGCTCGAACACCCCACAGCCAATGCACTAATAGAAAGAGCTAACAGAGGGCCAACAGGAACCAATTTCCGAGTGGCTGCTAATTGTATACCTGAAACCATTTAATGAAAACAGGCAAAACAAAAATAAAACTGAGTTTTTTCTTTTTTAAGGCCAATTGCAGGTTACAAAAGTATCCATACCCAAATTTATCTTCATAATCACCTCTCATCCCATAATGGATTGTGTCGGGCTCGGACCAATCCAATTAATTATTTTTATTATTTAATAAATTAAAGACGTAATTTTTTTCATAACAAACTCGGGCGGCCCAAAGAATAGAAAACTTTGACCCGGGGGACTTAGGCGACGGTATGAGGGAGGAGTTAGGCGACGATATGGGGAGGAGTTAGGCGACGGTATGGTGGCGGAGGAGAATGACGCCGGGGAGAGTGGCAATGCGAAGATTGGACACGAGAAGGGGATGAAGAATGGCGCCGGTATGGGGGCGGAGTTAGGCGACGGTATGGTGGGGGACTTAGGCGACGGTATGGGGGAGGTGTGTAGCGCCGGAATGGTGGCGATGTGTAGCGCCGGGATGAGGATGGTGTGTGGCGCCGACCAGAGCAGGGGCAGTGGTGCGGCGCGTGGGACAAACACGCGGGGGCCGCAGAGTGATCTGGAGGCGGATTGTGTCGCGGCGGTGTGTGGCGCCTGCCATGGATCGGCGAGTGTCGGGCTGGCGGTGCACTGTTACTGCGGTGGTACGCCATTGCTGTGTGTAGGGCTGACATTTTATGCCGAAAAATCGAAAATTACCGACCACCGACCGAGCATTGTTCCGAAAATTATCGAAAATTTCGGTTTCCGATACCGGGGTGTCGGTTTTCATTCTGAACCGGTGATTTCGGTAACGGTAATGGCTTACCAAATCAAATACCGAAGGTATACCGATACCGAACCTCTATTTAAAAAAAATTGAAATAATTCATTTTTATACATTTATTTGATTATTTCTATACTATACCCTAAATAAAAATACCTTTCTATATAATTTATAAAATACATTTCTATACTATACCCTAAACAAATAGAGTAAAAAATACTAAAATATCCTAAACCCTAATATTATACTAAATTATAAACCGTATATAGTATATACTAATATACTATAATCTATAATTCTATATAGTATATAATGTATATTAGTATATCACTATATCCTATTAATAATGAAACATATGTATCCTATTAATAATGTATATTAGTATATCACTATATCCTATTAATAATTTAATACTATAAATTTATAATTCATAATTGGTACTTGGTAGTAACTTGATAACTTGGTATATAGTATTATAGTAATAATGTAATATACTAATATAGTATATACTAAATAGTAAATAGTAAATAATATATAGTTATATAACTTATATTATATACTATATACTAAATTGTATATAGCATTTACTAATATACTATAAAAGTATAAAGTAGTAAAGTAATATAGACTATACACTTATATAGTATTAACTATTAAGTATATACTATATACATTAATACATTATAGAAGGATAGTTTATAGGCTATACTGCTATATATAGTGCTATACCCTAAGGTTTAGGATATAATTAATGATATAAATTAAAAAACATATAAACTATTAAGTATTAACTATATACTATAAAAATTTAAAAAACATATAAATTATAGGGTTTAGTATTTATAAGTTATAAGTTATAAATTTATAGTATATACTATATAGTAAGTTAGTAACTAGTTAACTACTAACTATAAGTATAAACTATAAACTATAAACTATAAACTATATACTCCTAATTTAAAAACATATGTAATAAAAATAAAAAACTTCAAACCCCAATTGAAATTTGACCCCAAAAACCCTAAACCCCAAAGTCAAAACCCCAAACGAAGCCCCAAAATACCCTAATCCTATTATTCATAAATTCGATCCTAATTTCATAATGTCTAAAATCTAAATAATAAATGAATTTTAAAAAAACCACTTAAACAAAAGTCCAAAGTCAAAACAACAGATTTTTTTTTTGTGTCACTCTCAAAGTCTCTCACTCTCGAAGTCTCTCTCTCCTCCTTCCCGCGACACCCTCTCTCCTTAGTCCGGCGTGACGCCGGCGAGCTAGGCGGCGAGACCACCACCAAACTCACCCTTTCTTCCTCCTCTCCCTCCCATGGCCTTCTCTCTCCCAGATCTCTTCTCTCTCTTCTCTCTCCTCCCTCTCTGATCACCTCTCTCTTCGATCTGCCGCCCTCGGCAATGGCTGGTGACGAGGCCGAGCTCATCATGCTCGACTACTCGCCTCCTCCTCCCCTCTCTCCCTTTGGTATCCGCCCACTCGAAACCCCCTCTGTCTCGCCGCCTCCCACACAAGTGGTTTGCATTTCTGGGTTTTGTTGCTAGTGGGTTTGTCGAGTACCGTTCCAACACCGCCCAGCTCCAACCGATGCCGAATGCATCGGATTCCGACTACCGTCGGCACGGTATCGGGGTCCAAAAGCCTCCCTTTACTCATTCTCGGTCGGAAGTTGGTATGTGGGTTTCGGTACGGTTACCGTTCCTAACCCACCCCTAGTCTACACCTACCAATGCCACCAAATGGTAATTGATTGATAAAGTGGGTGATGGATTTTACATCTTCTGCCACTGCAATGAATCCTTTTTCACCATCAATATTGGGTCAGATTACGTGAATAATCATATAATTGATTAACTAAATTTTTCATTGTGGACTTCATTCCATTCTGGCAGCTAACTCTGATATATGGGGAAAACCGTATTTTAGAGTTTCTTGCATCTAGTTTTTTCATTATATATGATAAATGTTAAGCTTATTAGTGCTGCAGTTTGTTTACCACCTTTGAATTCTGCTTGCTATCACCCAAACCTTTGACTTTGTCTGGACTTTTCATACGAGTTTTCCTTGCTATCATTATATACGACTTATGTCTCCACTTGGGTCGGTAGGCTACAGCCGACGATAGGCCGTAGGTTGGGGCAGCGTTGGTTGGGTTGGTGCGATCCCAGATCTGCTGCATCTTTTTTCTTTTTTTGCTTTTTTTGTTATTAGTTTTAATCTATATTAAATTAATTTTTAGTTTTAATATTTTTGAAATGTTAACCTTTTTTAGTTTTAAACTTTTTAATGTTTTTTTTCCTTCCAAATAAAAAAGTTTTGCTTTTTATTTTTATTTTTATTTGTTTTGAAATTATGAAATGACCAAATTATCTCTTATTTGGACGGAAAAGTTAATGATGTTAACGAATTGTCCCAAACAAACACAAATCCTAAATATGTGTCATACATTAACATAAACCCAAACTGATGTTCTAAACTAAGATTGACTCCAAAGTAGGTGTCTTGTTTGAAAATTTTTCCCTAAAATTTTTTAGGTATCAGTATGGTACTCGTCTAACCCTCGAACTCCAATGCTAAATTTAGAGTAGAATTCTAGAGAGAAATTAGCAGGGGTTAGTTTTCAAATGTTGCTTACATTTGTAAGAATTAATGGCTCTATGTACAGAGGAGCATTAGGTTACACTTTTTAGGGTAGAAAAACTTACCGATTGTGTCTATCTCTCTTATTAGATGAGAGATGGACACAATATGCGTATAGGCCCTCCCATAGAAGATTTTCTCCATTAAACGAGGATGTGCTTGCTTCATTATAGGCCCGTTTGGCACTGCTTTTAGAATTGGCAAAAGCGATTTCAGATTAGTAAAAGCGCTTTTGGTAGCGTTTGGCAGAAATAAATAAACTCAGTGTACACCAAACTTAGTGGTGACTATCCTTTGCAAGTTCAAACGAACTCAGTGTACACCAAAGTTACACAAAACTAGTTATGAGTCTGTACACAAACCAAGTACAACACAAACGTGCAGTGTCGTTGCTCAATAAACCAAGTTTCGATTCTCTCACAAGCAACCTGTCGCGATCAACAATCGTCCTGCAAAATCATAAAGTTCTTAATCTCGTGAATTTAACACACCATTGAATTAGACTCACGCACTGATCCCTAAGGAAATAGTGGGTACCTAACACAATTCCCTTAGCATGCTATCTAGAGTAAACTATATCCAATAAATCAAAACCTTCACTCTTGAGTATCAGGATCTGGTGATCAGTCGTTTCTCCACTCTAGTGAGAAATCTTGATTACATGAATATAGATGTCGTATTCTCACTGACTCTCATACTCCAAGCACAATTAACTACTTGTTCAAACTCTTGAAGTACGATACGCTCAACTCATCGTATCGCTCGGTTTCACGTAGTTGATACCTCCTGATACTTCAACCACAGTTTTCAAGAGAATCTTCCTCTTCTTCGTACCAACAATGGTACTGCACTCGTGCAAATACGAGAGTTTTCACCTCAACCAAAGCCAAGCCAAGTAATCACAGTTGCAACAACAACTTAACAGAGCAAGTCCATGCTCAACACAACAAAGTATAGTTTAACAAGTGCAATTAATCACAATCAAGACATAAGAAAACAGAATGCCAAACGAAATCAATTCAAAGATTTCTCAAATACATGTGCATGTCAAGATGACTAATGCACCCAAGTAAAACATTTTCTTAAACCACTTCACAGACAAAACAACAAGAATGCTTGACTTTAAATAAAATGATTCTGCTCAACCAGAGAATCGCCAATAAAACACGTTGGTCAAAACTGAAAGACCAAAATAAACAAGTATGCACACATACTTCAATCTCAAAAGAAACAAGTAAAAACTTTGTTTCAAAACCAATAGTCAATTCACAAGGAAATCTCATACCTTTGAAATCTCTGAGGAGCAGGCGAAGAGATAGCAATCAATAGGTAACTAGTCTCAAAACAGTTTACAGCTCATTAATCCAGTTCGAAAATATTTCTAAAAACAATCCCAAAATCATTTCAAATTTCCACTCCAGAAATTTATACTCTGATCTCATTTTTCTTTTCAAAACCCACTCCAAAATTCATGCTCTGATACCATTTTCTGTGACGCCCCAAACCTCCGGGCTAGAAGATTTAGATTCGTTACAGCGCCACACTGACCATTCAACTCTAGATGAAACTACCAAGCTTGGCAACTCGCATCTAGAACTAAACAATCAATGTAAGGTCGAGTTTAAAAACAAAATACCAGGTTGGATCATAATGCAAACTACGCAGCAGAATAAATGAATCAAATACTTTGATTAAAAACCAACTCCCGAGTTACATAAATAAATAGTAACCTTGTACAACTGTTTCGAATATTAATGAGCTGAGATAAATACAAAACTCTTTATAAATAAAAGAGATAAACCACTTCTAAATTACCAATTGTCATATCTCTTCCACGCTGTTTCCTCAGTCTTACTTAACCTGCAAAACCAACCGCTGCACCGTTGAATGGTGCACCGGGTTAAAGAACAAACTCGGTAAGCTTTCGCAAGCTCGTATGAGTGAAACAGCCCATAAACAAACATAAACAAATAACATTTAGTAGTATAATATATAAAAATATCTCGCAACACCAATTCTGGAATTTAACATCCATATTATTACACATACAAATAGTGGCAACAACCATCATAATTCAGCATGAAGTAATATCAAGCCGATAAACAACCACATTCAAAAAGTGGTAAACATCACCATCATCATCAACAATAAACACGTAATGACATCTCAAGCTTATTACAAATCACGCATACACCATACCGTTTAATAGTTAATCAATAATTTAACTATTAATCAACATCTCATAATCAAATTCACATTTTAATGATTATGATGTCATATGAATTATATGTTATGCACACCAATGCATGTATACTTGATCTGCAGAAGAGGCAACACCTGTATACCTGTACAAATAACAGTGGACCCACATTAACCGATTATCAAATGTATCAACTATCTCCCTGTCAGTAAAAATTGAACGGGTAGCGAGACGTCCAAACCATTTGATCCCCAGATCAAAACAACCTAGCTTACTCTTAAAAGTAGTAACCACACGGTTGTATATATTACAACAACCGTCCCTGAGGAGCCACAACTCGCTAAGTAAACCCCACCGGTGGATTTAGGGGATCGAACCCAAGGTCATCACTATGTGACCCTTCGTCTCAAGTTAATGGTCCAAACACTCAAACATCATTAGTGTAATCAATTTATCAAATATGTTTGAAATGCTCAATGACATGCCAACTTTTAATGTATTCTAAGCAGCATATCCAATTATCATCTATATAATCAATTTATTAATTACTAATTATCATGCTCAATTTCCATGTCAATTCATCATGCAATATAGGCAACAAATTAATCAATCATCAACATAAACTATTCTCAAATAAATATCTGCCCAACCTGGCCTAATCTTTGTGTCTTGGCTCAAACGGCTTAACAAAGACACAAATAAACAATAGTTCTCTAACAAACATTAATCGTCTTTACCGAGTAACTATTTAGTCAAATTATGATATCCAATTATGAGATATAGTAGGGTCTCACACACCCAACAATAAAAGCTTAAATGAAGTCTCCAGAGTGTGCCCTAACTCATTTTAATTCACTAACAAATATACGACTTGTAAATCAACAAGTCAAATGCCAAGACAATGGCCAATATCAATTCATATGGAAAATATCTCAAAAGGAGCATTACTGGAAACTAGTCATACCATTACAAATCCGCTCTATTAGCAAAGCAAATTGGCAACTAATGTGCCATCACACCTGTTTCGGGTATCATTCCAATTAATTGAATACATATGATTCACCTTTCAATAACAATAATACAATTTATCATGTGACTTGTTTAATAAGTCAAATTCTAACTAGAACAGTCAATCATGCATTTACTACTTAACTCAGTAAATAAATCATCTTTGGTACTAAATTGTACACATATAGCAATCCATAAACATAATGCATAACCTAGCATCTTAGGAATGCATATAGTCGAAACATATAATCTTCAAACTAATCTTTATCATCATAATAACCGAATGATTATTTAATCAGATTATAATGTCTGATTATGAAAAGTAGGGTCACACAATAATCAACAGATTATATGAATTTACGAGAGGATTCCCTAATTCATTTTCATTAATCATTAAATCACATTCAGTAATCAACCGATAATTGTCATTGTCATTACCCAAACCGTTACTTAATCAAATTGTGGTTTCCAAATTATGAAAGTAAGGTCGCACCACAATCAACAAAGAGATTATATGAAATCTCTAAAGTGTGCCCTAATTCAATTCAATTAACAACATTTCCTCTACTTGAAAAATAACAAGTAATTTGCCAAACCAATGGCTAACAATAACACAATCAAATAAATAGTTCAAACAAGCATCACCGACATCTAGATGTGCCATCACAATTAATTTGTGTACCGTTCTAATTATGGTACCAACTAATTGAATAAGAATAATTCACTAACATAAACAATAAGGTGTTACCTACAAAATTAAGGTTTCACACACCATCGATCACTAAAATAATAAGTCAAATAAGGTAACCTTACCTTATACAATTAATTAAATAAATCATTCTCACAATTTCACAAATTAAACAACAAAGGACTAATGACAACCACAAGACTAGGATCACAAATCACCCACCTGGATTCCGTGTATTCTAAACCACCACGAGTACCTCACCACCTCATCACCTCCGCGGGCGAAGGAAAACTTAAAGAAAAACTACTCTCAAAGAAGAGAGAGAACAGAGAGAAACAGAGAGGGAGCTGCGGAAGAGAAATGAGAGAAAATGAGATAGAAGAGAAAAAGATGGGGGGGTATAAATATATCCACGATGAGCCTTCGCCAGAACCGCCGAGCGCTTGGAAAGGCACACCGATTGCTCGGTGGCTTCACTGAGCCCTCGGTGAGATTTTCCACAATATTCTACCAAGTTCTCCATTCTTCTCATGGCTTCCTCCCCTGCCACCAGATGCTGCCATGTGTCAATATCTTGGCCGTTTGATCAAAATAAATCAGTGGCTAAGATCTTCCCACTTAACAAACTTAAAAAATTAACCAAAAATACTTTGGAACTCAAAAAAATACACAGAAAAATACTACGTACTCGTAGTGAAGAATACTATTTTCTCATTGGCTCAAAACCAATCTTGAAAATAAAATAAAACACGAAAAATTTTCGGGGCCTCACACCAAATTTTTTAAAAGGCGGTCAACCAAACTAGTCGGGTGAATCACATTAATATTACACTATTAGGATACAAAACAAAAGCAAAGGCTTCAAATAATACAACATTCTCGGAGAAGCTATCTCCTTGATTTTTCTAAAGAATACAACACAATATTTGCAACTATAATTAAAAGCTTGCCAACAAAAAAAGAACTATAATTCAAAGCTTAGGAGCCATTTGGACACGCATTCTGGTCAAGTAGGACACTTGTCACCTTGCATGTTATATATGTAGCCAAGTGTACATGCATGCCCTATGGCTCTATGCCTTAACCTTTTATAAATACACAAAGGTTTTGTGCTAGGCTGCTAACTATGCATCTCATAGAACTAAAGAAGATAGAAGATCATAATTATTAAGCAACCATGGTGATCAAAGGTAGGCAATGTATTACAATATTTACATTTATATAAAGTTCCAATATATTAATCAGAAAAAAAAAAAAAAATTGTCACTATGCAATGGACATGGAGACTTCAACCATAACATACAAGACTACATCATTTTCAACCTGATTTACAAAACCTTGAAGCTTGATTTCATTTGATTTATAGAGCATCTCAAGCTTAATCGCATCCTAGCTCGTACATCCTTGCCTCCATTGGTGCATGTCTCATAGTGAACAAGATGAGAATTTTTTTTTTTTTTTTTTAAAAAAGAGTAACAAAAGCATAAGTAGGGAGAGGGGAAGAGAGATAATACCTAAGGTCATCCCAAAAGATAATTTTGAAATGCACAGCGGCTTCTATAATCTTCCTACACAGAGAATAATCCCCACTGGAACAACCAAGAGGCTTGAGATTCGAAACTTCGTTAAATTCAAGGAAGGTTGAAAATTTATACACATGATTCTCAGCAACAATTTTATCACGAAACCGAATCACACGTGAACTTTCTTGTTCAAGTTGATTTTGAGTAAATAACAGTTTCGATCTATCACTTTTTGGATTACTTCAAGCACTTCCAAATTGCTTGAGTAAGTTTTCTTGTGTTTGATCAATCATGGGGTCCCGATTCCTTTTTCTCGCCATTCAATGTTTGTAACCACACAAAAAGAGAGTCAAGAGAAATCATACAAAAGCATCGCGAGCCTCCCTTCATATTGTTTCAACCCCAAATTCCTATTTTTGTTCTTGTCTAACCATGTTTTCAACACATTACCAAAATGTACATAACGAGAAGGCATCTCCCATTTTACATCTTAGAGCTTGAGCCAAGCTAATGATCTGTACTTCACCGTCTGCTCTCTGGATCAAAGAATATTGGGTTATTAATGAAATTTCGGACAATTGGATGAGAAAATGGTGCTTGCTGTACTTGGAGGCTGTCAATGAAATATTGTAATTTAAAACTGGGGAAATGATTTAACACCTTATCTTTTATTATTCAACAGTAATTATAAATATTTATGTATCGATTGTTAATATTCAAAATTTCCAATTTCACCATAGGACCCAAGAATATGTTGTCGGCACTTATATTTCCATGATATCCTCCTAACTTAACTATAATATACAATTTTTCATTAAGAACATTCCTAATGAAAATAAAATTACTCGAATATTCCTTAAACAGTTTGGTTGGTTTACACATTTACACCCATGACCCAACCAATCCTGATTCTCAAGGTTTAAGGTTTTACTACATGTACTTGGTTTCTTCTCCACTCCCCCCAGTTGCCACTCTTCTTCTTCAAACTCTGTTTTTCAACTGTAGTAAGCTTCTCCTTCTATCTTTCTCTAAGTCCAAGCCTCACACAGACTCGGTCACTCAAGTATTTATCTTTCTCCTAACTTCAAGTTTTTAATTATTTGTTTATAATTAGAGTTTATTTGAAGTTTTAATCCAACATTTAGGGTTCAATTTTTCTGGAATCAACTCACCTCAATAATTTTGGGTGTTTGGGAATTGATTAAATTAATTAGTCAGATAGCTAGAGTGTTTAGATATGAAAAGGAAGAAGACAAATAATTATAAATATCTATGCTTCGATTGTTGATATTCAAAATTCTCAATTTTGCCATAGGACCGACACTAGGACCTAAGAATATGTTGTCGACACTTATATTTTCATGTTATCCTCATAACTTGACTATAATATACAATATTTCATTAAAAACATTTCTACAAAAATAAATTAGTAAGCAACCATTTAACACCTCCTTTCTTATCATTCGACAGTAATTATAAATATGTATGTTTCGATTGTTGATATTCAAAATTCCCAATTTCGCTAAAGGACTGACACTAGGATCTAAGAATATGTTGTCGGCACTTATATTTTCATGTTATCCTCATAACTTGACTATAATATACAATATTTCATTAAAAACATTTCTACAAAAATAAATTAGTAAGCAACCATTTAACACCTCTTCTCTTATCATTCGACAGTAATTATAAATATGTATGTTTCGATTGTTGATATTCAAAATTCTCAATTTCGCCAAAGGACTGACACTAGGACCCAAAAATATGTTGTCGGCACTTATATTTTCATGTTATCCTCATAACTTGACTATAATATACAATATTCCATGAAAAACATTTCTACAAAAATAAATTAGTAAGCAACGATTTAACATCTTATCTCTTATCATTCGATAGTAATTATAAATATCTATGTTTCAATTGTTAATATTCAAAATTCCCAATTTCGCCAAAGGATCAACACTAGGATCCAAGAATATATATGTTGTCGGCACTTATATTTCCCGGGTATCCGTCTAACTTGACTATAATATACAATATTCCTTTAAGAATATTTCTACAAAAACAAATTAGTAAGCAATGATTTAAGGTTTAAGGTTATACTACACGTACTTGCTTTCTTCTCCACTCCCCTCAGTCGCCACTATTCTTCTCCAAACTCTGCTTTTCAACTCTAGTCAACTTCTTCTTCTATCTTTCTCTAAGTCCAAGCATCACACAGACTCGGTTACTCAGATATTTATCTTTCTCCTAACTTTAAGTTTTTGTTTCTAATTAGAGTTTATTTGAAGTTTTAATCCAACATTTAAGGTTTAATTTTTCTGCAATCATCTCACCTTAATAATTTTGGGTGTTGGGGAATTGATCAAATTAATTGGTTAGAGATTTAGAGTGTTTTAGATATGAAAATGAAGAAGGGCAGTAATGAACTCTCATCCCAACGCCAGTAGTAGAACTAGAAGCCAGAGAGAAAGAAGCGAGAGTGAATAGTTTTATTGGTGCGAGCCTTTATGTAATTGTTTTACAAAATGTTTTGTATGTGGGAACAATGATGGCAGAAGTGTTGAAGATTGAGCGACCAGTGCTTCTTCAGTCCCAGTGATGAGTGAAGATTGAGCGATGAGTGTACGAATGAGGTTGGAGTGAAGATTGAGGATAGAGATGGAGTGTTCGATGGGGCGGCTGAGTGCTTCTTCAGAGGATGAGTAGTGTTGTGTCTGATAAGTGGGTGAAGTCAGAGGGTTTGACCCAAAAGAATATATTTAAGGCGCCATCAATTTTTCATTAAAGCTAGCGTGCGCTTGTCAAATACAAAGACCCGCAAATTTTTAATTTTTGTATAACTTGTCCTACACAACGGTTTTTCCTAAAACTATTGTTTTTAATAATTAGAAAAATCTATCCAACCAAATAGCATTGGATATGATACCTTCATATAACATTTCTTAAAACCCGTTTTGTGTTAAATTAAGATAACGTACAAAATAAGAATCGTTGTCTATTGACCGTTGTCTATTTATATATAATTGTAGTGGTGTTGCCTTATCATACATCATGCTTTGTGTTTATGTTTCAAGAACTAAACCAATGTGAGTAAGTTTGTTTTAGAAAATATTTTTGACTCAGGATAGTATTGATCTCGGCTAAAATACACTTAGGATTAGATTAAACACAATTCACAGCCCTCAATATTCATGAACCGGAGATCAATAACTTAGTTTTATACTCTTAGTTGAATAATTAACACTTTACATAATTGATGTTAGTATTATAAGACAAGTGAGCATAATTTGGGAACCTAAACTAGTTCCTTTATTTGTTATTTATACTTGATTCTAGGCTTGTGAAACTAGGAATTCAGATCTCATTGTGCACAAGATGGTAACCAGGAAACCCTTTGATATCAGATCAATTTTGATTTCTGTATAATGATCATTTGCTTGTAGATAATTGGATCTGTTTACTTAAGCATGACAAAAACTGACTTGTCCAATAAACTTGTGAATACATATATGAAACTGCAAACACATACACACATGCATAACTATCATATTATGATTCATTGAAGGTAGGTCTTCCCTTCTTAGGGGTTGCCATTTCATTAAATTTGAACATTCATAGTTATTGAATTATAAATATGTACTCTAATGTGTTTTGAGTGTTTAGACTTCTTAATTAGAGATGAAAGGGTACTATTCGTATGATTAATCATCTGGGCATAACGACAAGTCACATAAGGCTTAACATTATGTCGTTTGGGCCTGGGCCCAAAGGATAAGCCCCTCCTAAGTTCCTGGGCTCCTGGGCTTCGACCCATTAGGCTCCGGCCTCCTAAGCTCCGGCCCCATAGGCTCCGGCCTCCTAAGCTCCAGCCTCCTAGGCCCCGACCCGTGTCGACTCATTCGGACCCACGAGACAGGTGACACGTGGCCTCCTACAGTGCGAATCATTACAAGGGACATGTGTCATCACCGGATTGGTTGACACTCTTCCAAAAGTATTATAAAATAGGTACTTTCTTGTCACAAAAAAGAACTCAATCATTATCATATTATTCACTCACTCTGCTCACAGATTCTCTGAACATTGACTTGAGTGTCGGAGGAGCTTCGGCCGGTACCACACTGGTGCCCTTCCCGCTCACTTTTGTGTACTTGCGCAGGGTGCATTGGATATCATTTTTTCTCCATTATTCACCAGTCAGACCCAGCTACCTGTTCCTATCCCACCTCGACGTGTCATCCACTCAGTGGTAGGTCAACGAGTCCACGTGGTTTGACTTGACGTTGACTGCTTTACCATTTTTGAGCATCAACAGTTTGGCGCCGTCTGTGGGAAAGTTACAACATTTCCCCATTGAATTCTCTACCCTCAGTTGAGGTGCATAAATCTTCCGAGCTTCCGAACTTCCGACCCCCACAATGTCTGACGGAGGCCCTATTCTTGACCAAGTCGACAACACCCCACTAAGTGACAAACGAGGCAAGAAGGTTGCTGAACCTGATCAGGAGGCATACATCCAACGGTTGGAAGCTCAACTCCAACGAACCCAGGAACTGCTCGACCTCCAAAAAAATACAACACAGCTGTATGAACGACTTCTCCATGACAGGGAAGAACATACCACTCTCCGGAGTGGTGAGAGGAGGATGTGAGACCCAAGAATTTTCCAAATTTATTTTGGGATTTTTCTTTAATTTCTAGAATTTTTCTAGAAATTTGTTTGGCGGAAAATCGTATTTTTCACCTTAAGCTTTAATTGTTTGACCAACTTTGACTAGGGTTGTGACCCAAGTTAGACCTTTAAAAAGGGGTACTTTTACTCACGAACCCAACGGAGCAAGTCTCGTATTATTCCGAGTCTGGGAGATTATTTTATGAATTTCTCAAATTTTCATTTTTTTTAAAAAACATTTTATCCTAGTTTGTGGAGCTTAAAATTTTTGAATTTTTTCTAAAGGACAAATTGGTAATTTGACCTCATAGTTAATTAGTACTTGTCGATACGAGTCCGTAGTATTTTTCGGGGTATTTTTCCGAGTCCCGAACTATTTTTAATTAATTTTTGAAGTTGAGATAAATAGAAAAAATAAATAAATAGGAAAATCACCAGATCGCGCCACGTGGCACGATCTGGAGCGTCCAACGATGCATGGCAACAAGATCTGATGGCTGCATGTGCAGCCAAGTGTCAAGGCCTTCGCCACGTGTCAATTTCTCATTGGTCAAAGTTATGACGGTTGACTTGAGTCAACCCGGTCAACTCGGATGAGTCAACTGAGTTGACTCACTCACTCTCCCTATAAATAGAGGCGCACATCAGCTGGTTCTTCACCCCATTTCAGCCGCACGCTTCCCAAGAGAGAGCTTCTCTCTCCTCTCTCCTCATTTCTCTCACTTCTTCAATCTTGTTTTGAGTTTATCTTGAGTTCTAGAGCTCCGATCGACGATCCGATTTTGCCTACGCGATTGTAGCGACGAGCTCTTCAATTCTAGTAGTGTAAAGGCTATGTTTTGGTGAAGTTTTAAAAAAATCATTTCTAAGCTTCATAGGTAATTTCTTGATCCCTATCGAATTTCTGCTAAAATTTTGTTAAAAAAATCTCTTGTTAATTAGGCTATTTTAATCTTATTATTTAGCAAGTCTAGTAGTACCGAGACTCTACTCGTGGGAAGTCTTCAACATGTATACCCTTAACCCAGCTTATTTAATTTGTTGTTGTTTAAGTGGTGGTTATAGACGAAACGCCGTTTAACTATTGTTATTAAATGAACTTAATAAATATTGGGGCCATATCAATAGTAACCAAATAACGTGATGACTAAGGTCAGTCCATGAGCATACAAGCGTTGGGTACTGAGCCAGAGCTCCCTCAGTTTCCCCATGCACTGACTTGGTCACGTTGTAAGGTTCATATCTGATCAACCTCCTCGACAATAAATTAAAATAAACTTAGAAACACGGTCTGACATGACTGTCTGCCTCGGGGAGCAGGGTCATGCCGGATCAAGAATTTAGAGAAGCCTATCAAGTTACGCTAGTGCCAAACCTCTAGATTTTACCTGGTCTTAACAGACAAGGTCGAGAGTACGTTTAGTACGTTCCTAATAGCTGTCGTCGGATTCGGATCTCCAGTTTCCCAACAAGTACAAGTGGGACCCAGACACAGGAAAGGGATCAGGCAAGGGACACACTCTGGTAAAGCAGGTAGGGGGAAGGTACCATATCCCGGTTATTGGATTTCCTGCCTATTTTCGTACTATATGTATATGAAAATGTCTTTGACAGAGAATGTGCATGATTTTTGTATGGCATATTTGTGTGATTTTCTGTGTGATACCTTAGACGACCTGAGAGTAACGGGCACGTGTTTTGACCTTGGGTTTCGATCCCCTAAACCTCCGGAGGGGTAAGTACGGACTGGTTAGTCGAATGTCCTTCTGGGGAGGCTAACCAATGTGGTATTACCAGGTAAACGGATACTCTCACCACAGTATCGAGGTGGTGGTTGAATTTCTGATACTGGCGGTTGGCCTGTATGTGATCGGTCGCAGGTATGTTTCTGAACTATGTCACGTGACAGGAAGGATTTTCACTGAAAAAGATGTATAAGCATGCAAAGGCTTTACTCACTGATTATTGGCATACTTACCTTCATCATTACTGGCCTTAGTTACAATATATATTATTGGTATTGATACCCTGTTTTGGGTGTGCATTGCTTTTAAACTGTTTTCCTTGAAATCCTATATTTTCGAGTATTGTTTCAAACCTAACCAGGATTTTTCCTCGAGGAGAAGCGATGAACGTATGTGATGCTTACCCCCTACTGTACTCTTGTGAGTGCAGATAATCCAGTTGTTGGAGACCAAGATTGAGGTCGTGGGTGTGGCACTTGCAGCTTGTCAGTTTCAGCCTTGCTATCTGGTTTAGATCCTTTCTTTGGATCCGTGGTGGTGTTTCTCTTTCATCCTCGTAGGTGGCATATCCCAATGGCTATCCATGAGTCCAATTTGTTGCACCACTTTGTTGAAGACTGAATCACTCTGGTGTGGGTTGGACTATCCTGATATATCTGTTTATCTACTGTTTACTATGTACATTAGGGTTAGTGTATTTGAAACATATAATCATCACGAGTTGGTACTCTTTACTATTATTTATAATGTGAGGCATTTTTAGTAATTTCTTTCGCTGTATTTTTACTACTCTGATCCAACTCGGGTTCTTCAATAAAAAGGGCTTAACTCATTTTAGAGAGCTTGGGAATATAATACTCGGGGTAAGGAGTATTATAGTCTCAGGATCTTTAAGACAGGTGCCGCTGTGGTGTTCCCAGTTTCGGGGCGTCACAGAGGAACCCCCGAAGGGACCGAAATGTTCTGCGTCAACTGGACGCTGGGCAAGCTAGCCGCCCACCCCCAGGTTTCCAAAAGAGACTTGTTCACCCGGTCAGCCAGGCCCGATCTGGCGAGCATCCTACCCGCTCTGAAGAGTTCCATATTTATGGGGACTACCGCCATCTGCTCGACAACAACCGTTCTAGACGAGAAGAGCAGCGGGCGACCCGGGGTGAATCTAACCCACGTCCCCAAGACTTTGAGGAGGAGGAGGCTATTCGTCGCAAGCGACGATGGGGAGAAGAGCAGGCTTTCTCGACTGGACGCCGCGCAGGAGATGATGCTTTCACGGGTGAGCAAGTTGCTGACTCCGGTAACAGCGGATCTCTTCCACCAGACCAACTCCAACAACTCCTCATGGATATCAGTGAGCACCTCAGGAGAGTGGAGGGGGGAAGTCGTGGTGGACACCCATCTTTGGAAACAAGGGAGTTACTGGACCTTTCACAGCTCGCATTCTGTCTATTCCCCTGGTTGGCGACGTCCGACCTCCCAAAATCACTCCATACACAGGGAAGGAAGACCTATATGAGCACCTCATGAGTTTCCGGTCAGCTCTGGAGTTTAAAGGTGCCGATGACGTTACAAAATGTCGGATCTTCCCTTCTACCCTCTCTGACAGTGCAAGGAATTGGTTCTATCAACTTCCTCCCGGCTCGGTTGATTGTTTCAACGAGCTCCGAGAGCTCTTCCTAGGCCAGTATATCATCCAGACTGATAGGTTTTACACTACGGATGACCTGACGCGGGTCTGCCAGGGCAGCAGGGAATCTCTTCGGGAATATATCACCCGATTTCAGCTAGAGCGATCTCGGTGTCGCGACTGTGATGAGAAGATAGCCTTCGCTGCTTTCAAGGGTGGTCTCCTAGAGGGGGACTTCTTATTTGAAATCAACCGCCGCAATCCTCGCACCTACAAGGAACTCATGCAAGAGGCCATTGCCTATGCTACTGCTGAATTCAAAACATATGGGAAGAAGCCACCTATCATAGATCGTCTAAGTACCGACCAGGCCATCATAGCACCACCCGAGCCCAAGCCCTACTCGGCTAACCAATATGGGGGGTCCGAGAAAAAGTTCAATAAATTCACCAAGAAACAATTTGGTGATGGTAGAGGTGGAGGACAACGAAGGGAGGAAACTTGTCAGACATCCTATGCCTCCAGGTTCAAAGTCTATACAATTCTCACTGTTACTTATACGGACTTGTATCCCCAAATCAAGGACATACTTCCTAAGCTCCCACCCCGCCCACCACAAACACGGTACCGGGCTAACAAGAACTTTTTTTGCCTTTACCATGACGACTATGGCCATGACATCGAAGTATGCAGAGCCTTTAAGGAGGCCAAAGAAACTTTGGTACAGGCTGAAAAGTTAGATGCTTTTGTAGACAAGGAGGCCACTGAGAAGGCCAAGACCGAAGGACAACGACGGGGGCGAGTCAATACCATCTGTGGGGACCCGACCTTCGCTGGCAACTCCAACAGGGCTAGGAAGGAATACGCTCGAAGTGCTCAGCAATGCTTCGACGTTATGGCTGTAGACTTCCACCGTGGCAAAAAGACTCCTAAGCTCAGGTGGTTGCTCATTTCCTTTGCTGAGGAGGAGGAACGTGATTTAATCTTTCCACATGATGACCCTTTGGTCATTGAGGCCACCATAGCTAACTTCGATGTGGCTCGGATCCTTGTCGATTGCGGTAGCTCTGTCAACATCCTCTTCGCCCCAGCCTTCACAGCTCTTGGAATTGACCAGGAGAGGCTTGACTGGTTGATCGCTCCTTTACTCAGCTTTTCAGGCGACATGGTCACTCCTCTTGGCGGGATCTACCTCCCATTCACCCTCGGACGGTATCCTTCGTCCGCTACCACAACTACTCAGTTTTTGGTGGTCGACTGCCCCACAGCTTACAATGTCATCCTGGGACGACCGGCCCTTAACCAACTGAAGGTTATGATCTCCACTAACTTGCTTTTGATCGAGTTCCCGACCCCATGGGGAACGGGGGTAGTCAAAGGCAATCAGGTATAAGCCAGGTCCTGTTATATGACTTCAGTCAAGAGGAAAAAAGAGGTCAAGCCCTCTATGGCTGTTTATGTCTCCAACACCTGCCCTACCCCAAACGCCCTAAAAAATCATTAAGGTCATCCGTCCGGGCACATACAGGCTTCCGCGCCACAACCAGCAAAGAACTCGGCCACCCTTGGCGTGCCGAGCGCCTCCGCTACTTTTACAAGTAAACACATCTTGTACCCCCCCGGGACTTTTTACGATTTCATCTATCTTATCACTTTAATAAATGAATGTCCTACCACGAACACCCTTTCTCTTCATTTTCATTCAAAATGTTGATTGTTTGTATGGACCTCCGGGCCATCATACATCCGACCCTACCCATATCCGTACCATGCATTCAAGGGAAGCTAAGTACCATGCATTCAAGGGAAGCTAAGTACCATGCATTCAAGAGCGGTTATGGAGAATGCATTCAAGGGAAACTAAGTACCATGCATTCAAGAAAAAATAAATTTCATGCATTCAAGAGAAACTAAGTACCATGCATTCAAGAAAATTCCACAATACTATGTATTAAAAATAAGGGCATCCTCCCCATAACAGGTCGGACACCCTCCAAATCATCCAAATATCATTAAGTACAAACTTAATAATCAAAAGAGTTTGCAAGTTGGTACGGGCCACATCCGACGCGACCATATAACTCAAACAAAAATAGGGCGATGGTCCGCCCACCCCTGCCCCCGGGCCATGTTTGCTTCAAACATTTATTTGGGATCCTCCCCCATGTCATGCTCCATCCTCATGCTCTACCTCCCGGGTACCTTCATCCGGGACGTTGACATGCCCATCATTACCAGCCCCTAGCAGACCAAGCACGCGGTCCCAGTCAAAATCAGGGCACATCTCCACGAGCTCTAATTTGCAATCACCAAAGCCCATTGCATAGCCGTTGTTATACTCGTTGTCCAACTCTTGCTTAGCTTGGCTCAGCTCCTTCTCGCACTACTCCAACTCTTGCCTAGCCTGGTCCGCCTCCTTCCTGGCCTGCAGTAGCTCGGCCTGCAACGCATTGTTCTGCCCGACCAGAGTACTGACCTTCTCCTCGGCTGAGAGTGCTCTATCCTTCCACACCACGAAGCTCGACATCTCGTCTTTCATCTTCTCCACCGTGGCAAGGACACTAACATGTGCCTGATAAGTGAAATACAATGTCTGCCAGGTCGAATGTCATAACAATGTTATCACATGCTATAAAGTTTGAACTTTGGACATCTCATCATGATATACCACCCTTCCTTACTTGGGATTGCTCGGAAAAGGCCCGCTGCAGAACAGATAGAGGCTCAGCACCATCGCCGATCACCCGGTCATCCCTCCCCTTCTTCAGAGACCCTCCGAAGTCTGTCACCGCCTGTTGTACCAGACGATCTTCCTCTGGAACCGGATCAGGCACATTAGCTGCCTTCTTGCCCTCTCTTCCGTGCTCCGCCACATCTACTCCAGTCTTCCTTTTCCTCCCAGGAGAAGTCACCTTTGGCACAAGGGTGTTGGTAGACCCACTATGCCTCATACCCGCAAGCACTGGCGTACCTCTACTTGTATTCCTTTGGGACAAGCCACCCCCGGCCAGCAACGCCCTCATCATTAGCCTCCTCTGAGCAGGCGGGGCAGGACTAACCGGTCTACTTGTCTTCTTCGTATTGGCCATCTTCACTGTAAGACAACAAAACTAATGAGCACAAGTTATTTTTTCATCAACCAACACTTCAAGAGGGGAAGTACAGAAAATCACCTGGGGCTCCAAAGCCGTACTTGGCCAACTTCTCAGGAGACAGGAGGTATACGGCGCACAATTTTCTGGCGGGTCGACTAAGCACCCTCCGCACCTCTTCCACACTCTCTTCAGACAATGGCAGTCTCTCCCACTCACCTCCTGCAAAAACAAACAACCAAAGATCACTGTAAGACAACAAAACTAATGAGCACAAGTTATTTTTTCATCAACCAACACTTCAAGAGGGGAAGTACATAAAATCACCTGGGGCTCCAAAGCCGTACTTGGCCAACTTCTCAGGAGACAGGAGGTATACGGCGCACAATTTTCGGGCGGGTCGACTAAGCACCCTCCGCACCTCTTCCACACTCTCTTCAGACAATGGCAGTCTCTCCCACTCACCTCCTGCAAAAACAAACAACCAAAGATTACTATTAGTATAAGCACAACATCAGCTAATAATCAAAGTGTACAAAGACCAATGCATCGGCTCAACCAGACAACCTATTATGTGGAAATTCGTCGGCACTCTATTCATGGTTACCCTCTCACTCCAGCCGAATTCCCAGGCTCCACTCGCAAAAAACCATTTTTTCTTCCACTCCTTATGAGCGTCTGGGTGGCCCACCTGTATTTGGCGAGTCGTACCATCAGTGAACTGCCCATTTGCCAACTGCGAGCAGTACACCCACCCTCGCAAATTGGGGCTCGACTTAATTTCAACCAAGTTTGAGAATTGAGCCATACTCGGGGCACCATACCCCTCATCTCGGAACAATACATACAACCCAATTAATGTTCTCCAACTATTGGGTGTTAGTTGAGCTGGCGCAATTCCTAACTTTCTTAACATATATTGGAAGTAGGGATGGAGAGGAAGTCTAAACCCATGGTGAAAACTTTTGGCAAAATACAAAATATGCCCCTCCAGCGGGTCACTCAAGACATCACCCTCTCCTGGGAGGCTTAGATGGATGTAATCGGAAATTTGGAACTCCACCCTCAATTTTTCAAGCTCCACCTCTTTCATCTTGTTCTCACACAGTCCATCCACAGACCAGTACGTCCTGGGTACCCTATGCCTACCTACATCACCACCACTTGTGGGCGTTTCTCTATCATCACTGTCCTCACTACCAATGTCCTTCCCTTCACTTTCCCTTCACTTTCCCTCACCATGGACTTGCTCTCTTGGACAGTTTTGAGCACTTTGCCCACCCCCATGTTTCCACACCCTATCCGGGGTCGGGGCACACTTGGCCTAGTCGGTGTCCCATCACTTGTAGACGCCTGGTCGGACTCTCCATCCCTTAACGAATCGTCTGAGGAAACCATGGAATGTCCAACCCCAGCACACCTACCCATCCAAGACAACACCATGGACATATTAGATCACTACTGGTTTCCCACCCCTCATATGTGCTCTTCCACCCCCAAATTTACAACATTCACCCTATCACTTTCCCATGTTCAACCACCAATCATGCAAATGCCAATATTCACAAAATCAATTCAAGAGGAAGAGCAATAAAACCCAAGCTTTACCTGTATTCCGCGGCTTCAACAGCTCAGACGGGTTCCGACCCACTCCTCTTGTTTCCTATGTACCTGGCCAAAAACACAACACCCAATAAATTACAAGTCCAAAAATGAAGGCTTGTCGCCTACCCAGTGCTCGGCAAGGCTCATACCCGCATGCCCCTACTCACAATTTTCACAATCACAATTCAAAGGTCCGCATCGGGTTGCACAATTACAATTTCTCACAATTCTAAATTTTCTAAGGAAAAATCAACAATTCAAGTGGCTAGGAAGAATTTCAAAGTACCTCAAAGTGCTCGGAACAAGCTCCAACTTTCCGACCTACTCAAACCGAGCTGCTGCCCGCGCACCACAGCTTCGATCCGACCCCGCCGAGCACCCCCCGACCCGCTGCTAACGGATCCGGCCCGAGTCGAGCAGCCCCCAGCGGCGCAAGCTTCGAGCAGCCCCCTTCCAGCGGCGCACGCTTCCGAGCAGTCTGATCCGAGCAGCCCGCCCCGGCCAATCTGAGCAGCCCGAGATGCTGCCAGCACACCTGCACAACCCGAGCCCAAGCCGCTGCTGCTCGAGCACCCGACCAGCCCCCTGCGTGATCCGAGCTGCCCGAGCTGCTGCCAGCACACCTGCACAACCCGAGCCCAGCCCAACCACCCCCCGCGCCACCTGAGCCGAGCCTCGCACCCGCACTGCCCCATGCGCAGAACCTTTAAGACGCGACCGAGCCCCCCCACCGCACCTCCGAGCTTCAATCCGAGCCTACCTGCGCTCGCCCTCCGAGCCGCCACCAAAACCAGAGAACCCAACCTCTGCCCCGCGCAGAAAAACCGGCCCGAGCTCAATCTGATCCGAGGCCACTGCGAGGCGGCGCCAACCCGAGCAGCTCTCCCTCCGACTCGATGAATCTCCACCAACCCGATCGGCAACTCCCTCTGACCCGAGCAGCAGCACCTCCCTCCGACCCGATCAGCTATCCCCCCGACCTGCCCCCCACTTTTTCTTCACTGCTATAGCCGAGCCCTATTTCGGTTATATATATAAAAAAACAAAACAAAACAAAACAAAAAGGGGTGCAGCTCTCTCTCTCCTACAATAGTCACACAAAAAAAAAAAAAAAATGGGGGGTGGAAAGGTGAAGGTGTGGAATCCTTTATATTAGGCCTCTACCATTTAATTCAAGATTCTCATTTACAAGGGCAACATCCCACCATTAAATTGGATGAGATTCACAGGGATTTTGCGAAGCGTCTATTGCTCGGAATACAGAGCGACCAAATTCAAAGTTCAAAATTCAAAAAAAAAAAAAAAACTTTCATCTGTAACCCTCAAGCTTTCCTACTGTACAACTTTTCTTGCTAAGGAACTTGGGGGACTTCTGGACAGTATCTTAAGCAGGAACAAGTATGTGGACACTTGTCGTTCTGCTCGGACTTCTTTATGTACAAAGTTCCCAACCAAGAAGTATCTTTTGCTCGGAAACTTGGGGGACTTTTGTTCGTATGATTAATCATCTGGGCATAACGACAAGTCACATAAGGCTTAACATCATGTCGTTTGGGCCTGGGCCCAAAGGATAAGCCCCTCCTAAGTTCCTGGACTCCTGGGCCCCTGGGCCCCTGGGCTCCAGCCCCCTAGGCTCCGGCCTCCTAGGCTCCGGCCCCATAGGCTCCGACCTCCTAAGCTCCAGCCTCCTAGGCCCCGACCCGTGTCGACTCATTCGGACCCACGATACAGGTGACACGTGGCGCTCCTACAGTGCGAATCATTACAAGGGACACGTGTCATCACCGGATTGGTTGACACTCTTCCAAAAGTATTATAAAATAGGTACTTTCTTGTCACAAAAAAGAACTCAAATCATTATCATATTATTCACTCACTCTGCTCACAGATTCTCTGAACACTGACTTGAGCGTCGGAGGAGCTTCGGCCGGTACCACACCGATGCCTTTCCCACTCACTTTTGTGTACTTACGCAGGGTGCATTGGATATCATTCTTTCTCCATTATTTACCAGTCAGACCCAGCTACCTGTTCCTACCCCACCTCGACGTGTCATCCACTCAGTGGTAGGTCAACGGTTCCACGTGGTTTGACTTGATGTTGACTGCTTTACCATTTTTGAGCATCAACAGGTACAGTTCTTACTCTATCCTTGGGTTCAATCCCTTAAATAGTATGCATACAAGTTTTATCTAGAATTAGTTATGTGTTTTAAGAATATGCTAGATGGAGAGTGATAGAGTTATTTACTTTCAATGAAGGACATCTCACTATCTAGACCTACTTGATCATTAGTAAGAAATGAGGATAGGGGTAATAACAATTACAAATTAGAGAATAAGTCCACTGGTTTTAATCTTGACAGGTTTGCTTTGAAATAGAGAAAAGGTATGCATTACATTATACTTTACCTTTTTAGCATGCATTTGCACTTCATGAATAGATGCATGAATGTTGTGTTACTTATTGAAATATAAAACCCGAGACCAAGTAATGATGTTCTTGATTGATTTATATCATTGTTATACTCTAAGATACCCAAACCAAATTAATGTACTTTATTGTTATAAGCTTCACAGGTTAAGCTTTGGTTTGAACATGTTGATTATGATTGGATAATTTGTAATTGGTATACTTTCAAATTTGACCAGTTTGGCAGAAAATTATGTTATGAAGACATTACTTTTTATATAAACTATTTTAAAATGTTTGTAATTGTTTTGGATTAGTTGAGTGTGTGATCAGTAGTATTGATGATGCTCACCCACCCTACACAGTTTCATTAGTGCAGGGACAAGTTAGGAAACACAATGGTCAGCCTAGTAAACCTCTCAGATTCTGAAGGAGGAGGGAGTAGCTGGAGAATTAGATCCCAAAGCATAGAGGTGCCAACCTCACCAACATCTCAATACTTGAGTGAGTAGGATCCTAGTTTGCTTGAGTGTGTAACAAACTTTTATCTTACCTCTCTTTATTTTCACTCTTGTTGAGGAAATCTATTGGTTGAGGAAATCTATGGGTTGATGATTATTTTCACTCTCATTGATTTATGTTGCTTTGCATATTAATTTGAAAGCAAGGGTCTATGTCATTATTTCATAAATCTATTTTAAACTCACAAAGCTCACCATCGTTAATAAACTTTTGCCGGATGTTTTTGTTAATTTTAAAAACAAAAATTTAACTCTGATTTTCAGTTTCAAACTTTAGTGTTATTTAGCCTTACATTAATCATTGACTTTGGGATGGTGTTAATCTCATAGTTCATGACCCATGAGGCACTGCTACATGCTCAAAGTGATAGGACCCACTTTGGGGTGTGACAAAAGCCCAATAATTCTACCATATCTTGGATCCTAGAAGATTGAGTCCACTCAAATTAGGAGAGTGAAGAGAATTTGGGGCCAAGAAATAGCATTTCACTAGGATTGCACCCTAGACCCTATACATACATCCATTGAGGAGAAGAGGGCACACACACTCAACATTCGACACACAAAGCTCAAGAGACACTCCACTCAAGTGGCTTCAAGTTCCTTTGTTGCTCTCATAGAAAGTTCTTAGTTCCTAGTTTCTTTAGCATTCTAGTTTCCAAGTTCTAGGTTTGTAGCTCTGTTATCATCGTTACGAGGATTGTGGTATCGATTTACTTTATGCACCTTTGTAACCCATTGATCCTTCAGCATAGAAGATGGAAGAGTATGAAATATAATTGAGAATTGAGATTAATGATTGATTACATAAACAATGAGGGAAGACACCCAGCACACAAGTTTTGTGCTGTGGAGAGCTTTCATTATTTTGATGATCACTTGATAAATCACATTTTTTTTCTTATTGAAGATCATTTTTTTTCACATAAATTAAAATAATAAATCTAATACTATTCTAGGTACTCATTTCGGATCCAATTGCTGTTATGGCAAGTGGGATTGCAAGGGTAAGGACAATCTATCTTTTTGAAAGGGCTACGCCCGTAATACCAATCTCCAACTGCCTTGGCAATTGTCTGCACAGAACAAAAGGTATTTTACAAAATTAAAATTAGTCTTATACAGAAAAAGAAAATTAAAATTAGTCTTTTTCTTTTTACGTCATAAAATATAAAGAGAAAAAACCCAGAAAAGACTTTGAGAAAATGGGATGAATAATGAGATTGTAGTTGGTGTTATGTACCTTCTTGCTTATTACTGGAGAGTCAGCCCTTAACCATGCCTCCTGCAGTTCAGTTTGACAGTGAGCAAAGCAAGAGTCTATGAACATTCCTTTTGATGGAGAGTTGTTCACACCATTTACTAAACTTAAAAACTGCAACCTGAAATCTGAAAAACAAAACGAAAAAAAAAAATTGTCACGTTAACAAACTAATTAAGTAAATTTTTCAGCAGCTGATTTTTCCAGTACGTCTAATACGTACAAGTAGGGTATAAGTGGGTTCCACTTTTTTTTAATGTAGTACATATTTAGTATAAAAATGTGATACTGTTGTAAATATATTGTTATATGTGGCTATTCCTGTAATTAGTTGTAGGGGCATACTAGTAAATATACAAAACCTAGTAAACTCTACTTCTATATAAGGATATTTATAACATGAATGAAATAGACTGATCATATTTTCTCTGCCTCCTCTTTTCCACAAACCCTAATTTCTACATACTTTTACAACACGTTATCAGCACGAAAAGCTCTTTAGATTGTGGATCGCTAAACAAAAGAGGATCATCATTCAATCTGTTCTCCAACCAGAATGTCAAATCTCAATAAGCTTGATTTTGTGGCTTTGGAAGTTTCCGGAAGAAACTATCTAAAATGGACTCAAGATGTTAAGCTTCATTTGACTGCCAAGAAGATGAGGTCGACAATCAATGTAGACAATGTTGTCGCAGAATCTCTTAAGGCAAGTGCCATGATCTTCATTAGGAAGCATATGGAGGAAGCACTTCAAGTTGAGTACCTCGCTGAAGAGGATCCACGAGCTCTTTGGGTTGCTCTGGAAGAGCGGTTTGACCATCAAAAGACCATTTTCTTGCCTAAAGCAAGACATGATTGGCAGAACATTCGTTTCCAGGATTTCAAATCCGTGAATGAGTACAATTCGGAGATCTGCCGGATCCGGTCGCTCCTCAAATTTTGTAGGGAGGAGCTCACCGAAGCTGACCTATTGGAGAAGACTTTCTCCACCTTCCCTGCCTCCTGTTTGGTCCTGCAGCAACAATACAGGGAGAGGAATTTTACCAAGTTCTCGGCATTGATCACAACTCTATTGCTCGCTGAAAAGAACAACAACTTATTAATGAGAAATGATCAAGCCCGACCTGTCGGTACTATAGCAGCACCATTGCCTGAAGCAAACGCTGTTGCTTATCGCGATTCAAACCGCGAAAGAGGATACCGAGGTCATGGAAAGGGCACAAAGTCTGACCGCCCGAGATATGGAAGGAAAGGTTCTCAGAGGAATGGCATGTATGACCGAGGCCAACGTGGCCATGGCCCACGTGGTAGGAACCATGGTCCCTCGGCCCTAAGAACTCGAAATGAGAGTAACACTGGTCCGGCCCGTCGCCACCAGAATCAGAATCAGAATGATCTCTGTTACCGATGTGGAGGAACTGATCACTGGTCCCGCACCTGCCGTGCATCAGCGCAAGCTGTAAATGAGTATCACGCCAGTCGCGGAACTCGAGAGACCAATTTCGTTGAGGGATCATTTCCTATGGATACCACCTTAGAGGTCACTGATTTCCAGGCTGAATCTGGACACTTCGAGAATTAGAAACTCGATGACATGGATATGATCGGCACTTGTGCCGTATTTATTTTCTGAATAATTTTTTTCTTATTCGGATTATTTTGGTGATTTATGATTTAGATTATTTGTTTTGGAAATTTGGTTATGCTCGAATATTATTTAATTCAATCAAGTTATTTTCATACATGTGATCCATTGAATTAAATTTATGAATAAGAATGTTTAGTGGGGAAGTTTGTTGTCTGGCAGATAGTGCTATTACGCACACCATACTTCAAGATCAGAAGTATTTTTCAAACTTATTACTTACTCGTACCTCTGTGACAACCATATCAGGCCAATCCAACCTGATAGAGGGCCATGGCAAAGCCCATTTTTATGTTGTCCAATGGTACTGAATTACCATTAATGAGGCCTTATATTCTCAAAGTTCCAGAAGAACGTTGTTGAGTTATAAGGATATTCGAGCCAACGGTTATCACGTTGAAACCACTGAGGAAAATAGAGTGGAATATCTTTGCATAACCTCCAATTTGTATGGCCAGAAGCGTACATTGGAGAAATTGAAATGTCTATCGAGCGGTCTCTATATGACCACCATTAGATCGA
Source organism: Dryas drummondii (assembly GCA_003254865.1). Lineage (NCBI taxonomy): Eukaryota > Viridiplantae > Streptophyta > Magnoliopsida > Rosales > Rosaceae > Dryas > Dryas drummondii. Next base: position 1,342,601 of record QANW01012574.1, read on the forward strand.
TTGAGGCAAATCACATAGTTAACCAGAAGTTAACCAATTCGAGCAGTTTCTTTCTATGGCATGACCGGTTGGGATACCCAGGTCAAAGTATGATGCGCCGTATCCTTAATTCATCACACGGGCATCCCCTTACTAACAAGGATCTTGTGTTTAGTGACACACTATGCCAAACTTGCTCGCTTAGAAAGTTGAATACTAGACCATTATATGCAAAGACTAGTAAAGACTCCATCCTTTTCCTGCAAAGGATACAAGGGAATATTTGTGGACCTATCCAACCACCATGCGGACCATTTAAATATTTTATGGTTTTGGTTGATGCATCGACAAAGTGATCACATGTTACACTATTGTCCACAAGAAACGCTGCTTTTGCTAAACTTCTCGCCCAGAAGGCTCACCACACGGATTATCCTATAAAGTCCAGAAGATTTGATAATGCCGGAGAGTTTACATCGAAAACTTTCGATGATTATTGCATGTCCCTTGGGATTAATGTTGAACATCGAGTTCCCCATGTTCACACCCAGAATGGTCTCGCAGAAGCGTTCATTAAAAGATTACAAATGATCGCACGAACCTTGGTTATGCGCACCAAGCTTCCAATTTCTGCGTGGGGCTATGCAATCTTGCATGCAGCCATGTTGGTCCGGTTGAGGCCCACTGCTACCCAACCTTACTCCGCGTTACAGCTGGTGACTGGGTACGAACCTGACGTTTCGTACTTACGCGTATTTGGGTATGCAGTTTACGTGCCAGTTGCGCCGCTACAACGTACCAAAAATGGGTCCTCAACGAACGATGGGCATATATGTCGATTATGAATCCCCATCCATTATACGCTTTTTAGAGCCCTTGACAGGCGATCTCTTTACCGCTAGATTTGCGGATTGTCACTTTGATGAGACAGTCTTCCCGCCGTTAGGGGGAGATAAGAACGTCACCGTTCCTGAAGAACGACGTGAATTGACGTGGAATGTCCCCACTATGTCTCATCTCGATCCCCGAACCGCACAATGTGATAGTGAAGTGCGGAGAATTCTAGATCTACAGAGTATAACTCATAATATGCCAGACGCATTCTCTGATCTAGCTAAAGTGACGAGATCACATATACCTGCTGCAAACGTGCCTGCAAGGATATCCGTCCCCGAAGAACGTGTCGTCCTAGGAGGACGTGTCATCCCAGATGGACGAGGTACAACAATAGTGGCTAACCAGTCATATGTCCCTGCCCAGAATTGAGGTTGACCACTAGGTTCGATGGACTCTTATCCCTGGAAGAGGATACATTTGGCACAAACGAGTCCCCTTGACATCGCGATCTCAATCGATCCATCTCACGAAATAGTTCCGGATTATGGGTCCGTCCCAGAAGAGACGGCGTTGGGGGACGCTCCAACGTTTGAACCCACTCCCGAGAACATAGAGATCTCTACAAATTATGCATGCTTAAGTGAGCTCTGGAATCGAAACGAGATTTTCATCGATGATATATTTGTATTCGCGGTAGCTACCGAAATCATAACTAGCGATGACATGGAACCTCACTCTGTTGATGAATGTCAACGTCAAGACGACTGGCTAAAATGGAAAGAAGCAATCCAGGTCGAATTAGATTCCTTGACAAAGAGAAAGGTGTTTGGGCCTGTCGTTCCTACACCTTCCCCATGTTAAACCTGTAGAATTTAAATGGGTATTTGTAAGGAAGCGTAATGAGAAAAACGAGATTGTGAGATACAAGGCTCGTCTAGTGGCGCAAGGATTTTCTCAACGCCCTGGGATTGATTACGAGGAAGAGTATTCCCCCGTAATGGACGTCATAACGTTCCACTACCTTATCAGTTTGGTAGTTTCCGAAAAACTGAGTATGCAGCTTATGGATGTGGTCACTGCGTATCTCTATGGGGATCTTGATACAGAGATATATATATATATATATATATGAAAGTTCCCGAAGGACTTAAGACACCCGATGCAAATAGTTCCAGACCACGGAACACGCTCTCCATTAGTTTGAGGCGTTCACTTTATGGATTGAAACAATCCGGACGGAGGTGGTATAACTGTCTAAGTGAGAATTTGATCGGGATGGGATATGTGAATAATGTTCTATGCCCTTGCGTGTTTATTAAGAACAAGTTCCGGCTTTGCTATTGTAGTTGTTTATGTCGATGACATGAATCTAATTGGTACTCCTGAAGAGATCAAGGAAACTGCTAAACACCTGAAGTTGAAATTTGAGATGAAAAATCTTGGGAGAACGAATTTTTGTCTCAGCCTGGAGCTCGAGCACCGTGTAGATGGAATTCTATTCCATCAATCAAATTACATCCAGAAGATGTTAAGGCGCTTTAATGAGGATAAAGCGAAGCCTTCTAGCACGCCCATGATCGTCCGTAGTCTAGATCGTAAGAATAATCCGTTTCATCCCGTAGATGATAACGAAGAGATATTGGCACCAGAAGTCCCATATCTAAGTGCAATATGCGCATTATTGTACTTGTCTCAATGTACTAGACCGGACATCTCATTCGCTGTGAACTTGTTAGCTAGATATAGCTCTGCGCCAACACGCCGCCACTGGAATGGCATAAAAGACATTTTCCGCCACCTTAGAGGTACGACGGATATGGGCTTATTCTATCCCTAGCTACGCATCAAGGAATGAATCGAACCCCCTCGATCCTCGGAATGATGCCCGCCTTTTGGATATGCTGACGCAGGGTATCTATCAGACCCGCATAAGGCGCGTTCTCAAACTGGTTATGTCTTTACCATTGAGAATACAACAATATCTTGGAGGTCTACGAAACAGACCTTTGTTGCTACCTCTTCGAATCTTGCTGAGATTCTAGCCCTTCACGAAGCAGTTCGTGAATGTATATGGCTAAGAACAGTTTCCAAGCATGTTCGAACTACGTGTAGGCTAAATTCCACCACTGATGAACCAACGATTATCTATGAGGATAATGCCGCTTGCATCAAGCAGATGAAGACAGATTTCATCAAAGGAGACAACACTAAGCATATTGTACCGAAGTTCTTCTTCGATCAACAGCAACAAGAGCATCAGATGATTGAAGTCAAGCAGATCCGATTTCAAGACAACCATGCAGACCTCTTCACCAAGTCACTGCCAAAGTCCACGTTCTTGATGCATGTTCGAGGTATTAGTTTGCGCAGATTGGCTGATTTACCTAGTATGTAGTCTTCAGCGGGAGTCGACATCAGGGGGAGTATCCCGAAGCATACTCGCTTGACCATCGTGTACTCTTTTGTCCTTCGTTCAGGGTTATTTTCTCCCACTGGGTTTTGTTACTTGGCAAGGTTTTAATGAGGCACATCTTGGCATGGTCACCCTACTCATACTACATCCTGAAGATGTGTTGATCTGATATATATGCATTTGCTCATCTTTTCCCTTCGACCACGGGTTTTTCCCATTGGGTTTACCGGGCAAGGTTTTGGTGTAGCAACTCTAATGCACCCCGCTCCCATTGACATACTATCTGCTTATGATCCAGAAGATATGACTTCACCTACTTTCGAGGTTCTGATGCGACTACTCCACACTCACGCGCGTTGCACTCTTTTTCCTTCGACCAAGGTTGTTTTTGTTCCCACAGGGTTTTTATTACTTGGCAAGGTTTTAACGAGACAACTTAGAAGCGCATAGCAGAGACAACACTAATGACATGGAATATCCAAGGGGGAGTGTTGTAAATATATTGTTATATGTGGCTATTCCTGTAATTAGTTGTAGGGGCATACTAGTAAATATACAAAACCTAGTAAACCCTACTTCTATATAAGGATATTTATAACATGAATGAAATAGACTGATCATATTTTCTCTGCCTCCTCTTTTCCACAAACCCTAATTTCTACATACTTTTACAACAGATACATCTAATATTACTCTGCTAAAGAAATATTTTTGGGAGCGGATCCATGACATTTTATTTTTGACACAAGTTTTTAATAAGGTCCACTTCATATAGAATTTCAACGATCCGAACTGTCTATTTTTTAAGTCTCCATTAAGGGATCATCTTCGCAAAAAATTAGATAAATTGAAAACCATTTACTATGTAAGATTAAATGGTAAACATTTCAAATGTTTATTTTGTTGACCATTTAACTTTGTAGGTAAATTATTTTCAATTTACCTAATTTTTTTACAAGAATGATACTTTAATGGAGATCTAAAAAATAAACGGTTCGGATTGTTGAAATCCAATATAGAGTGGATCCCATTGAAAACTTGTGTAAAAATATGATGTTATGGATCCTTCTTCAATATTATTTCAAGCATAGTAGTATAAATTAAAGTAGGATTTTAAGATTCACCTTGCACGGTTTTGAGTTGAGTGGGGGAGCAATTCTTTATATCATGCTTGCAGTTGTTCCAAGTGCCATGAGGATCGGCAACTTCTGGTGCCAAAATGTTGTTTATCTGGATGCAGACATTGACATGAAGGGAAAGAGAAAATGAAAGAGAAATGCATGCTCAAAACTCCTTTTTTTTTTTTTTTTAACAATTATGAAAAAAATGTGGATAGATAAAATTAAAATTGAAATTGTAGCAGGGAGTTTGGGGAAACAATTTAACAGAGTCAGGGGGTTTAAGCAAACCTGCCATGAATCATAGGCTGCATTTACAAAGAATATTGGTGTCTGGATTTGCGATGCCACATATTGTGGGAAGAAGCACTAGAGTTGTTTTTAAAAAGTATGTATCATTAGAATTTACAAGGGTGAGGATATATATAGTCACAATTGAAAAATCATTGCAATATAGCAACACTTACCAAACCTGGGCTCAATCTTGAAATGCAAGATGAAGGCAAATTCTTCACGGAACCCTGCACAAAGTTGGCAATCAAAAATGGGGATTGATGTTTGTACAACATGTGATAGAGAGAGAGAGAGAGAGAGAGAGAGTACATGTGTTGTAACAACATCATTGAAAAAGCCTTGTATGTGTTGTGCTCCAGAAACATCCTTTCTGTTATTCATTACCAGGTGTATAAGCAACTCTCAGATAGCTTGGAATACAAGGCAAAGGCAGAAGGTACTAAATTTGAGCTTACACATTAATGAAGTAACCAGCATCTGAAAGGCATTTCACATTGGTTCGGACAGGTAAGAGAGCACGGAAATTATCACAATGAAGAATAGAAGTCAATCCACCAGCAGAACAACCAGAAAGAATAGCCTGCAGTCACATGTCCCAATAAGTTATCACAACTGAAGATAACAGAACTGAAATTGTTGACATTTAATGGGTGATCATACATTGTGAGCATTCCCCATTCCTTTTGCTAATAGATCGCTGATCACCACGCGAAAAATCCTTGCTCCTCTGAAGTGAAGACCAGTAGCCTGCTCAAATTGTTATACACTAGATTCAGAATCTGTGATGTATGTAAAGCTTGTACTACTAATTGAATGCTAAGTAACTCACAGGGTTTATTGCTTTAACATCACCAGTGAATGAAGCCCCATCACAGTACCTAATTTTGATTCTATTCCAATTGTAAAAGTCTGACATGGGAAACAGAATGTTTGTTTTAGTGTTAAAAAAACAAGGCAGGCTCAACAGACAATAGAAAATGAAAGCAATTTCCCAAAAAAAGAAATTATTTTTAGTGTAGTTGTAGATGTCAAACCTGGATTAAATGTTTTCGTGTTGCTCAGAATCCCAGAAAAAACAATTTCCTTCATTTGCTTAGATGAACCTAAACGAGTGTTCTTACGGGAAAGGCAAGTTGTGACATTGTTACACCATCCTCCTCCCTAACAACCAAACAGAAAGAGAAGGATTGTGACAGAAGAAATTTATAATTATCAAACATTCAAAAGTCCATGCAAAATTTTATAAAAACTTAGCTACTTTACTAAGCAAAACCAGCAAATCCTTCTAGAACTAGAAGTGACTGAAATTGTTAATGCCTCTTCTATTTTTTCTCTTTCTTCCTTTTTTTTTTTTTTTTTTCCTCTTATCAATTGAAAGAAATTGATTGGGGAGCTGAGAGAAAAGGACAAACCTCAATGTGAACCAACCAATTTTTAATTCCTGAACCAAATCCCTTATCAAAGTGGTACGCTGGGGGACTCCCATCCAAACAAACTGTACAAGAGGTCAAAATACAGAAGCTAAATTGAATATCAAAAGAAATTATCTTATTTTCAAATTGAACACCTGGAAAAAAAAAAAAAAAAAAAAAAAAAAAAGAGGAGGAAAAAAGAACTCAATTCTAAACAGCATAGTTCCTTACCGGCTCCTTTGGCAACCGCGTTATGGACATAAGTGATTCCCACAGAAAGTCCTGCTGCTTTCACCAGTATCACTGCACTTACTATAACATTTAACCATTGCCCTAATCTTGCATCACCCATCTCTGCCCATATCAAATTATTACCAATTAATATACAACAATTCCTTGAAACAAAAATATAGATAAAGACAAAGAAAAAGAAAACAGGGGAAACAGAGCATTTTAGTTAAAAAGCATAATTTCATTCAAAATAATTGAATGCACAACCAACAGTAATTGCTTACAGTAATTCCTCATCATATTAGAATCTGCAGTCTAATATATAACATTTTTTTATATATGAACCAATTAACTCAAATTGCTCAATCTTCTCGATGGGTTTTTCTAACAAAACAGAAACACAAATCAGACATTGCAATTCAATGCTACCTAAACAAATCCCATCTTTTATACTGCCTCAAACTATGCAACTCACCCTTCATTCAATAGAAAATCCAAAAACAAAAAGAAATAAACCATTGAAATATATTGAAAATAATAATAATACCCAGAAAATGAATATTCACAGGAAATATTAATAACCTCACTTAAATAGTCATAGAAAGGAGGAAAAAGAAGAAGAAGAAGAAGAAGGAGAAGAGCATAAACTGAAATATAAAGAATATCATGTACCTGGAAATATAATGTACGTGGTTGTTAAGCATACATAGAAGAAAATCTGGATCCAAAATTATTAATAAGCTCTGTTTCACAACACAAACAATAGCTCATTATGTACCTGAATGAAAATGAGAAATTATTGTGAAGGACTGAAAGAAAGAATGTGTTGACAGAAACCCAACCCAATTCAGCACATCGCCATTTATGCCGAAACAAAGAGAAAACTGAGTTGATAATAATAATGGGTTTGAGTAATGGCAGCCAGGGAAGAGAACAAAAGCATTAAAGGGAAATAAAAATGGTGGCCAGTGGCTCTGAGAGTTGTTGTTTCTTTTCTTGCTTTCTTTGTATTTTGTATGCAGAGAGTCTCTGCTTACGAAAGAACAGCTCTTCCAGTTTCGAGCAGCGAACCCAAGAGCCGACACTTTTCGCTCCCTTCGGTTAATGATTGGATTTTGGGTCGGGTTTTGGGCCGGTTTTTGGAGGGGACTAACCCGACCCACCTGCAAAGTAAAGCCTACCCCACAACTAACCACAACAAACAAGAATAACGAATCTTATTCTTATCGACTCATGCGTTGCGTCGTGTCATAAAGCGAGAGGCGGAGAATAGCTTGTGTTGGTCCCCACTAATTGGATTAATTTTTGCTATTTTAATTTTTTTTTAATTAATACTCTTGTAATTTATTAAAAGTATTAATGTCAAGGCAATTGTCAACCTCCATTAACTTTTTGTAGAAACAAAACACAAAACGAGGTTAAAAGGGACATTTACATCTTTCTATAAGGGTTTAAATTAGTTTAATTGATATTATGGGTTGTTAAATATTTTTCATTTAACACAAAAAAAAAAAAAAATAGTATGACCAAACATGCAATTTGCTCAATTATATGATGAAATAAAGGGAATGATGATTTTAACACATTACCACACTCTCAACCTCACCACTAACTTCAAATTAATATTTGGTAAATTTATTTTAAAGGGAATGATGATTTGCTTTTCTTACAAAAATGATGTTTTTCTTTCTTTTCTTTTATATTCAAATGAAGGAAAGGTGTGGGTAAGGAGTAAAATTTTAGATTCGCAGAAATTTCAATAAATTTTAAATTTTGACAAAAATTAGATATAAATGACAGAAATTGCTATCAAAATACGAAAATTTTGAATGAAACTTTACCATATATTTATTTAATATATTATCTACTACATTGATAAAAAAATATTAAAAAAACTAAATTATATAGTAGGTTTTATGTGATATAAGATGAATATAATGCGCACTGAAAGAAAATACTGTTAAAAAAATGATTCACTAATTAATAATTACATAATGAATTATAAGAATAAATCACTAATGTGGTAATGGAAAGTAGCAAGCTTATTCAAAGAGACTTAGAAATTGTCTTCGATAGTCAAATTGGGTCAAAAGAGAACCAACCCGGTGGCAGTAGCGGCTGCAACGATTTATCTAAAATTTCAATTTCACAAATTCTCCTAATTGGAAAATCAAACATTAAGGGAATGAAACTCCATGGTGAGGGGATAAATTTCTTTTTTATAATTTATTTTTACAAAGATTTAAGCTAAAGAAATTGGGTAGTGATTGTTTTTAAAAATGTTTGTTTTAATTAAATTTTTTATAATTTAATTTGACTCCAAAGTTGACTATTTTTCAATAATGGGTTTTTAATCTTAATTTTAGTGCCGTTGGAAAGGTCTCGAGCTCATGAACGTATACACGTGAATTGTTCGTGAATCGGAGCTACAGTTTAAAAGTTACGAGCGTTTCATTGTGAGGGGCTTCTGTGTAATTTCTATTTTGAATTTTAAAAACTTAAAAACCCAAAATCAAGCTAATCAACTTCACAATTTCACATACACAGTACACAGTACACTCATTCTCTCTCCTCACCCCGACACCTCTCTCTCTCTCTCTCTCTCTCTCTTTCTCTTTCTCTCTCTCTCTCTCTCTCTCTCTCTCTCTCTCTCTCTCTCTCTCTCTCTCTCTCT
>QANW01012574.1:1362418-1427698 GCA_003254865.1 Dryas drummondii
TTACCGGAGGCATAAGGAGACGAAGAATGGTGACGCATCGTTTTCTAATTGTCGTGTAATATGGAAACAGGCATCATGGACCGACAGTGGATACGTAATACGAATCGTGTTAGTGATGAATATTTGTATGGGATCGAGTCATTTATCCAAGTTGCACAGGAACATGTCAATGCTCAGAATAATATAAGGTGTCCGTGCCGGAATTGTAACAACTATTTATGGAAGACAGTGGATGAAGTCAGAATTCATTTGGTGAAATATGGGATGTCACACAACTATACGACATGATATTATCATGGTGAACCGAGAGTTTATGCTTCGACTTCCTCGGAGACCAGAACAATTTTGCAGCCTACTGAATCTGTTGCTGATGATAATGACCAAGTGATGGGCATAATAAACGATGCTTATCCATATGCATCGCTAGATCACGAAGTCAGTCAGGATGATACAGAGAGCGATAATATGGATCAAGATGATGGGTTGCCCGAAGTCCAAAGAGAAGAGTTTGATAAGTACGAGAGATTGTTGAAACAAGCTCAGCGGGAATTGTACTCTGGTTGTCAAGAGTTCTCAGTGCTAACTGCTGTTGTGGAGTTAATGCATTGGAAAGTACTTAATCAACATTCGAATCGAAGTTATGATCAGTTGATGGAGATTTTGAAACGAATGCTTCCAAAGAACAATCATATACCTGAAACCCATTATCTTGCGAATAAGGTGTTGAAAGATCTCGGTTTGGGATATGAAAAGATTCATGCATGCAAGAATGATTGTGTATTGTTTTACAAAGAACACCAAGGGAAGGATAAATGCCCTGTGTGCAATAAACCGAGATATAAGAACAAGTATGTAGAGAGAAAGAAACAGATTCCGCAAAAGGTGTTACGTTATTTCCCACTTAAGCCAAGGTTGCAACGATTGTACATGTCGACACATACTGCAAGTGACATGAGGTGGCACAAAGATAAGCGGGTTGAGGATGATGTGATGAGACATCCTGCAGACGGAAGCGCATGGAAAGAATTTGACAAGATATATCCGGATTTTGCAGCAGATCCACGAAATGTCAAATTAGGACTTGCTACTGATGGATTTAATCCATTCGGAAATATGAGCACATCTCACAGCACTTGGCCAGTGGTCGTGGTTCCTTATAATTTGCCTCCCTGGAAATGCATGAAAAAAGAATTCACAATTATGACGCTATTAATTCCAGGACCGCAATCCCCTGGCAAGGAGATCGGTGTATATTTGCGGCCGTTGATTGATGAGCTGAAAGAATTGTGGCAAAATAGTGTGCCGACATATGATAAGTCCACCGAAACAATGTTTTCCTTGCGTGCGGCAGTCATGTGGACAATAAATGATTTCTCAGCTTATGGGAATTTATCAGGCTGGAGCACCAAGGGTTATATGGCATGTCCTACTTGTAATAAAGATATAACTTCCGCTTGGCACAATGGTAAAGTATGTTATATGGGCGACCGAAGATGGTTGCCGGGGGATCATAAATGGCGTTACAGTAAGGAGGCCTTTGACGGAAAAAAGGAGATGGGCGTGAAACCTAAAGAATTATCTGGTGATGACATCTTCAGGCAGTTGAATAACTTAGAATTTGTCCGGATTGGTAAACATCCCTCTAACAAAGAATGAAATATGCCAAGGTCACCTGCACATCTAAATTGGACAAACAAGTCGATATTCTTCGAGTTGGAGTATTGGTCCAAGTTGAAAATCAGGCACAATCTCGATGTAATGCATATTGAGAAGAACGTGTGCGAAAGTTTGGTGGGGACAATCTTGGGCATTGAGGGCAAATCAAAGGACACAATTAAGTCTCGACAAGATTTGCAAGAAATGGGCATCAGGAAACATTTGTGGTTAACGAAGAAGGGTGATAAAATGATAAAGAAACATCCATTTTATACCATGAAGCCTGTGGATAAGAAAGAATTCTTAAAGTTTCTTGCATCGGTCAAATTTCCAGATGGATACGCAGCCAATATCTCTCGAAATGTGAAAATCGACTCTGGAAAAATTTTGGGCTTGAAAAGTCATGATTGTCATGTTTTATTGCAACGTCTGCTTCCGGTGGGTATTCGAAAGTTTTTGCTCGAAGATGTGGTTGAACCGATTGTTGGGTTGTCGAGGTTCTTTCAGCATATCTGCGCTAAGACGTTGCGCGTGTCGGACATGTCAAAATTGAAAGATGAGATTGTGTACATCCTATGCAAATTTGAACAAATATTTCCACCGGTCTTTTTTGATATAATGATTCATTTAATGATACATTTACCGCAAGAGGCAATTCTTGCTGGGCCGGTCAGTTATCAGTGGATGTACCCAATAGAAAGGTAACAATTTCTAAACTTTTTCATTACTATTCTCCAAGTTCAGCTCTATGTTACTCATAAAAGTTTTCTCACTATGTAATTACATTTGCAGAATGTTGGGTAATTATAAAAGGTACGTCCGAAACCGGGCACGCCCCGATGGCTCCATAGCAGAGGCATACATTGCAAATGAATCCATCACGTACTGTGCAATGTATCTCAGCAGTGTTGAGATGTCATTCAATCGCCCCCAACGCAACGACGACGATGGTGAAAAAAATGAGACACTTTCTGTCTTTTCTCAAATTACACGACTATTTGGCGAAGCCCCTAAATCAGCTGTTCAATTCTCGAAACACGATATGGAGGTGGCTCATTGGTTCATACTCAACAATTGCAAAGAAGTTGACTCTTTGCGCATTGAGCATGAGGAACTAATGAAGCGCGACTATCCAAGATGAGACATGGAACGTGTACAGAAAAAGCATCGGGAATTGTTTCCTAAATGGTTTAAGGAACATGTAAGTGATTACTGACAATAATGATCAGTTCGTTCATGTGTTTGTAAATTTTTTGTAATATATTAATTCCATTGTCTTTTAACAGATGGAAAAGCTGACTGATGATAATTCGCCGTTATACAAGGAGTTAATGAGTTTGGCGAGTGGTATTCAATGTGTTGAAACGTTTTCTGGATGTAATGTGAATGGAGTCAAGTTTTTAACTGTAGAACAAGATGCCATCTTGAGCACTCAAAATAGCGGGGTTTGTGTAGAGAACTTGGAGACTGGCACGGTTGATTTCTACGGCAAGCTGACGAGTGTACATCAAGTCTTGTACTCGCATCGCTTTCAAGTTGTGTTATTTAAGTGTCATTGGTTTAATACAGACCCGAATAGGAACAACAGTATTAAACTCGATTACGACTTAATATCTGTGAATACAAACACTCGATGGTATGAGAATGATCCATTCATTATTGCCACAATGGAAAAACCAGTATGTTATCTGGATGACCATAAGGCGGGTGTGGGTTGGAAAGTAGCTCAGATGATTCAGAATCGAAATATATGGGGTATTCCGGAAAAAGAAAATCAGGATGACGTGGCCTATCAAGAGGATTCATCTTCGACCATACCCAATCCATACAACAATGATGTTATCATACAACAAGTCGAGATACATGACGTTCCTCCAATTGAGATCGATGCCTTATCAATTGATCTTGGGCCACTTCCCCGAATTGATGTTAATGATTTCATCGATGATGATGATGATGAAGATGATGAAGATGAAGAAGATGAAGATGAAATGAAGATGATGATGTTGATGGTATCGATGATGATGATGATGAAATGAGTATTTCTAGTGGTGATTCAGATTAGTAATTGATAATGGTGATTCATATTAGTAAGTGATAATGATGATTCAGATTAGTAAGTTATTACTTTAGTTTTCTTTTTTACTAACATAAATATTTATTGAATTGTGCAGATGAGTTTGATCTCGAACAGGGGTGGATCTCGGAGGTCCACTTCAACATCCATGTCCACCCCTGCAGCCCAGCCCGCCCCTGCAGTACAGCCCGACCTCATAGCCCAGGGCGAATCGACCCCGGCGATACCCCCAGATCTCTCATCTAGTACTGGGTCTGCAATTCAGTCGGCATGGAGGGCCCGACGTGGTCACCATTATGGTGCATATGATAATGTTGCATCATCCACTCGTACTGCCTCATCATCAGAGAGTAAGAAAAATGTTTTCACATCACTTGTGTTTATGTTTAATTTTATTTAGATGTTATAAGATTACTGTGAAATTAATATGTTATATTTGCTTTTCTAGGTACCAAAACCACGAGGGGGATAAGTAAAGGGTTGAAGGCGTCGCGAATCACTCGCACAACGAACAAGAGGATTCGAATCGTTCTTGAGCAAGATCACCTACGACCGACCAAGGAGGTTCATAGTACTTTCGCTTCCTTTGTCGGATCAATTATCTGTGGTGAATGCCCTATGCTTTTCCCCAGTTGGGAAAAGGTTGATGACGCCATCAAGAGGAGCATTATGGGCTCCATTTCTGTGAGTATATTTCGATTAATATAAAATGATTAATTTGATCATTCCTAACAATTTGATAATTGCATTTTTTTCAGGTAAACTATGACATTCGGATGGAGGATCCGGATGTAGCTAGGTATATGGAGAAGTTATTGAGAAAAGTGTACACACAATGGAAGCACGAGCTGCACAGAGAATATAACATGTTTGGATCGGCAGCTGAGGCATTGGCCAGCCCTCCTCCGGAGATGGCAGCTCGGCTTGATCAGTGGCAGTGGTTGTGCACTCATTTTCAGAGTCCGGAATTTTTGGTATGTTATATCATTTTAGGACTTCAAAATTATTTTTTCTTATGTTATTCCTTTATTGTGTATGCACTAATATGTGCATTTACAATTTGCTTAATATTGAACAGAGGAAGTCGAATGCCAATCTTCAGAACCGGAAAGCGCCCGCAAGGATTGATCATCATGGTGATTTCATGCCCTTCTCATACCGGGTGGAGTCGTATCGTGAGGTGCGCTATTATTTAATTTAATATATATATATTCCTTAGTATTGTTTGAGTTTTTGTCAACATTACATTCTTTTTCAGGCTGGTTCGCAATTTCCGGAGGTCGACAACTACGAGGATGTTTATGCCCGACCCTGCAACGACAAGGGCAAGGCGAAGCACGTTAGTTTTTTATATTTTAGTTTTATTTCACAAATTTAAATTTTTGTATTTGATTTCTTAATTCCTAACTTGTGTATAATATTTTGAAGGCTGAGATGCTCGCCAAGAAGGCGAGTTATTTGGAGGAGGTGGCCAGCCAGTACCCTCCGGACACTCCGTTGGAGTCGATCTCAGTCCCCGATCGCGATGCCGGTCTTCGTATTATGACGGAGACACTGGGTGTTAGGCGTGGTAGGGAGATACGCGGAATGGGAGCGGGTCGAGTTCGTGATCTCAGCGCCGGGTCTTCATCTCAGCCATCTGCAGAATTAGTCAACCTGACCACTGAAGTGCAGCTGTTGAAGGGTCAACTAGAAGAATAGAGAGCGCCATATGTGGAGCAGATGAGTAAGGTGCAGCAGATGCAGCAGATGTTTGGCCAGTTGACGAGGATTGTACCTGGGTTTGTGCTGCCGCCCAACATTGACCAGTGCATGCCAGACTCCTCCACCGGTGTCGATGATGCTACTGACCTAGGGGGCCATTAGTTATTTGTATGTATGCATTAATTAAATTGGTTATACTTTGTATGGATATTTTGGATATATAAATTTATTAATTTTGTTTTATATAGTTTTTGAATAAAGATTTTTTTTTTAAATATTAATATATATAATTTAAATAAAAAAAAAATTTTAAATCAAATATATTTAGGCGACGAATCACCTTGTTTCTCGCCCAAAGCATGTTTGGGCGACGAACACACTTATTCCTCGCCCAAAGCATGGTTGGGCGACGAAATTTGTCCGTCGCCTAAACATGCTTTGGGCGACGAATAAGGGTGTTCGTCGCCCAAATATGCTTTGGGCGAGGAACAAGGTGATTCGTCACCCAAACCTTCTTTGGGCGACGGATAATTTCGTCACCCAAACCCCCTTTGGGCGAGGAATAAGTGTGTTCGTCGCCCAAACTCTCTTTGGGCGACGAAATTTGTCCGTCGCCCAAACATGCTTTGGGCGACGAATTTTATGTGTTAGGAGACAAAAAAAATCCGTTGCCCAAGGTGTATTTGGGCGACGAAATTTATGAGTTCGTCGCCCAAACTCTTGGGCGTCACATTTTGGGCGTCCAAATGCTCGACAAACCCATTTCGTCGCCCAAACGTTTGGGCGATGAAACTCTACTTTGGGTGACGAATTCCGTTCCTCTCCCAAACCCTTTTTTCTTGTAGTGATTAGTACTTAGTTTAAACCGGCTATTGAGCGGGAAATCCCAACGTAACTGAATTTCTTTCTTATTGCTCAGCAATGGCTCATTCTTACTAGTAGTCTCCTACTCAATTACTGCCTGCAATATACCATAACAGATATTATGGGGCTTGGTACAATTAGGCTCAAAAACAGCCTTTGGATTTCCAAATGTACCAGAGAGATATTCCAAGGGAGACCCTTAGGACGCCTGCTAGTTCTCAGATTAACATTGATCCAAGCCCACATACGAAGGGATAAACGCTGAGAAAATATAGCATCAAGATCCAGCTCCTCTCACACAGACTAGCATTATCACAAGAATAATGCTGTTAGACCTTCCCAACTGACCATATGGGCTGATTATATGAGGTGTTAGTTAATCTGTTAATCTCGATTGCAGTGTTAATGGAGCTGACATATATAGATCAACTGACATTTCATATGGTCCAATTCATATTATCAATTAGGAAGGTCCCAACAACATTACTCTTATCGCAATCTCTAAATAAATGGAGCAAGGACTTACAATGACAGAAGCAAATAGGACAAAGATACTAAGCAAATAGGACAAAGATACTAGGCTTTTATACTTGCAATTTCCAACAACCTCAGCAGGGAACAAAGCTACAATCTCCCAAAGTCCCAACCATTATCAGTCAGAAAATCAGCAACCCAGTTCTGAAGCTGACTTTGAGAAATAGGTTGCAAAGCATGATATTAAAGAACCTATATCCAGTCAAACATCAGTCCAAAACTTAACCTAACGACCATTACCAATGATCCTTTGATTCTTCCATTGTACGAATTAGTTTTCTGAATTTCTAAGAGTTGGGTCATTTTTTCTAAGCGGTTGATTACAATGAGTTATTGAGTTTAGTAACCCATTGTAAATCTGTCAAACCATATCGAAAAGATTATTCCATAGTTTTGAGTGAAAACCTATATTTCTTATCTGGAAAAAATTTACCTATAATATGAATAGTGACTGACTTGGTATTACATGAAATATATTTTATTTTGACATTAAAGAAAGTTTTATGTGATAAAATATAAGAGAATATATATCATCATATTATTGAGTTGAGATACCAAATCAATCATATTCTCATTACGAAAATTTTTTCAATGTAATTAATACACCGTCACGTGATGTAACCAATCTAACGTGTAAAGATATTATTGGACGGTATGTTTATATTAATAGAATATAATATTAATAACATTCACTCATATTATGACATATACACTAACTCATATTATGACACATATACTAGTTACACTACGTAACGGTCTATCAGTTACACCGAAAAATCTCTCTCCTGTTACACGGAAGTTTCTCTCTTCTTATCTATTTACTAGTGAAAACAGGCTTCCTTCGTTCATTTTCTTTTTGCTTTGTTTTTTTTTTTTTTTTGAATGAATAATTTAGCATTGTGATTCAATACAATTAACCGTTTAAATGTCAAATTATGACATTGCAATCCCTGTCATATATTTTGACCTGAGCATTACTGTTATACTAATCCAACTTTGTTCACTCAGCTAAATCTGCCTTTGAATACTAATATATAGCTAGGGGAACTAGTAAACATAAAATTCCTTACATATGACTTTTGGACGACTATTTATCAACTGCCAACTTTTTTTTTTTTTTTTTACCCTGAAACTGCCTTGGCTCTATAAGGGCCAGTTTGGTATTGCTGTGAGTTGTAAAGTAAAGCAGTTGAGTGTTTGGTAAACTATGTTTTCAAAAGTACTGTGAATGCAAAAAACAATATCAAAGTGTTTGGTAAATGTTAATGTAAAAGTGTTGTGACTGTGTATAATTACTAAAATGGACATGATGATGAAAGTGTATTTCACTTATTTGTTTGGTAAAACTAAAATGTTTTTTTACTTATTTTTTAAATTTGTGGCTACAAATTTTTATTGGCATTAATTTTTTTAAGAATAACATTATTAAATAAGTATTCTTATTATTTTTTTAAGTATATTATAATTTTAATCGTAGAAATAAAATATCATAAATAATTATTACAATATAAAATATAACTAACAATAGACATATTTTTTAATTTAAAATAAACAAATAAAAATTATAAAAATCAATAAGGGTAGTATGGGTAAAATAAAATATTTATTGTTGTTGTGATTCACTGCAGTTTTCAAAAGCACCTAGAAACCTGCTTTCTGTTTTTGCTGTGGGGAGTTGAAAATTGTGGGGGAAAGCAGTTTTTTATTTGGCTTAATTATCGATTTACCACCCAAAACTGTAACTCATTCCCACTTTACCACCTAAAAGTTTTTTTGTCTCAGATTACCACCTGTAACTTACATCCGTGTCCTATTTTACCTTGTTCCGTCAACAATTCCGTTAATGCTGACGTGACGCGCTGGATGTGCGCCACGTGTCACATCTTTTTTTGTATTTTTTATTTTTATAAACTTTGAAAATTAATTAAAAATAGCTCCGAACTTAGAAAAATACACGGAAAATTCCTACTAACTTGTCTTGACTAGTTCTAATTTACTATAGGGTCAAAATGCCAATTTTTGATATAAAAGTTTCCAGAAAATTTGGAAAGTCGAAATTTATTTCTAGAAAATTAAAATACTCTAGACTCTTTGGAAATTCATAGAATAATGTCCCGAACTCCAAAAAATATGAGGTCTGCACCGTTAGTCTTCTAAAAACTAACAATACCTTTCTCGTGAACACTTGCTACCCAAAAGACCTCTCGGTCTTAGAGAAAAATAAAATTCCCTATAAAATAAATTCTAGAATTTCTATAAAGTCTCGAAATAATTCTCTAAAATAAGCTTTTGGTAATTTTTCAAAATATTTTTGAGAATTTGTCCAAGAGTTTACGAAAATTCTAGAATTTATTTAATAGAGGAAAATTTATTTTAATTTTTTAGAAATAAATTTGGACTTTCTAATTTTTTTAGAAATTTTTAGAGGGCAAATTAGTAAATTAGTACTAGTCAAGATGAATCAGTAGGAATTTTTCGTGTATTTTTCTAAGTTCGGAGCTATTTTTAATTAATTTTCAAAGTTTAAAAAAATATAAAAAGTGAAAAAAAAAAAAAAATGTGACACATGGCACACATATAGCGCACCACGTCAGCATTAACGACCAGATCGTCAGCATTAACGAAATTGTTGACAGAACAAAATAAAATGGGACACGGATGTAAGTTACAGATAGTAATCTGGGACAACAAAACTTTCAGGTGGTAAAGTGGGAATGAGTTACAATTTTGGATGGTAAATCGATAATTAAGCTTTTTTATTTTTTTACCAAACACCAAAACTGCTGTAGGTGATTGAGAATTGTCATCCACAGCAGTTTTTGGGTCCTCCACCGCAATCCCAATCGGGGCCTAAAACACAAATTAGATGACATTACAAAATAAGTTACATTGTCACCAATTTTAAAACCTAAGACAACTGTTGTAAAAATTTTGAACCCTTGTTGGTGCGCATCATTGTTCATCGTCTCTTTTTACCTTGCATGATACCAGCACCAGCTGTTGAGATCCATCCTTCTGTCAACATTCTCCCACGAAGTAGAGAACTCTACGCCTAACACTACACTAGATCCTCAGCTATCTCACCTACAAAACGTGATTGGAAAAATCTTCTAAGAACAATGCTGAATTTTTGTTGATGAAATTTTTAAACTGGCAGCTGCATCATTAAAATTTAACATAAAGGTGAGATACTATATATATGGGCCAAATAGCAGCAGAAGCTAAAGTCAAATGATAACATGTGCTAAGAAAAGCTATGGCTAGGAAGAACACCATCTTGTAGTCTCATAGCATTGACTTCCTGGACTAGCAGATTATGTAAAATCAAGCAAAAAGAGAAAGCTCATATGAAAAATTTTATAAATGACGCCTCTAAATGAGCTTTTTAATAGCTATAATGAATTTACTTTTGACCATTAAATAAAACTATTTTAGGGCAAAATGGTGAGGGAGGGAGGGTGGAAAATGGGTTAGATTAGAATATGTTAAGGATTCGATCCCTTCCCATGTAACCAAAAGGTATTAAATACATTTTTGTTTCAAGTGTGAAGGAAGAAGAAAACAATAAGAAAGAACAAAGAAATACAAGAAAAGAAAAATGGAACTTCATGTCATGCCTGTCCGAACACTCATTAAATTAAATACTTTACCAAATCTTATTGCTCAATGAGAATACTTACCATGCATGCACTTGATAAAAAAATCCAACTCTGAAAAGCAAATTGTCCCTTGAACTAGAGGAGATGGCTGCTGATATACAAAGAATGAAAAGTGGTGGCGATCAGGATCATTTCTTGGCTTCACCATCTCAACTATTCTCATGCACCCTTCTCTATCATAACATGATAGTGCATTTTCACCAGCTAACATTAATCCTCGATCCCAGGCTATATTTAAAACCTGTAGGAACAAATGGGAATCTAGCATCACTCAAATAGATCATAGATAAACATATCCAAGTAATTCAAGTAGACAGAACTACTTTCATTTAAAGCTGCCTATGCCAGCATGTAACATCGGGTTGCGTGCCTTTCAAAGGCCAGAGAACTCTAGGGTTCACTCAACATTGATCAAAGCTACTAGCAATAGTAGTACAATACAGTAATACTGACACTATAAACAGCCACATAGCCCAAGGAGAAACGACAGCAGCAAGGACCAATACCTGCCAACTCAAACCTTCTGGATCAGCCAGTGCTTCATCATTATCCTGACTAGAAATATGCAGTCCTGAGCAAACAAATTTCACTGTCACTGAATGCTTCTTCAGAACTTCAAAAACTGGAGAGTACCCATCCTGGTTTGTAGGGTTATAGTACCCAGAAGTTAGCTCTGCTGCATGACTGGCAGTCTTGTACCACCAATATACTGCAGGAACCTGCACATTGGCATCTTGTAATTATTGTTTCATTGTGTAAAGATTCCATCATAGGACCGCTTTAAGAAAACATCACAACCACACATCTCCTTGGTTCATTTCTTGGTTATTTAGTGCATGAGAACGATACCACTGAATGTCAGACAATTTAAATGTGACAAACCTCAATACCATTTCTAGCATTAATGTTGGGTTGGGACTTCTCAATGTAACAAAACTCTACCATTTCTAGGTTGGATGTTGGAACTAAGCTGAATATAAAAAATCTCAATACCAGTTTTAGGTTGGATGTTGGTATTAAAATGAATATCAAAACAAATCTCTACAACCAATTCTCAACATGTTCATGCATAAGCAGAATCCTAAATACCTAACATCATCCAAACAGCATGAGCCATGAAGGAAGATGTTCAAGGACTACAACATCTGTGTGTTTGCACGGAAGCTAAAGTTTAAAAATCATAATTACCAAACAGTTCAACCGTAAACCAACTTTTCTCAACATCGTTCAAATGTAAGATTTCCGGTTGTATCATTTACATACCACTCTTCATTGCCTTTTGTTTCAGTTCCTATGCTGATCGCAAACATATGAAAAGGAAAAGCAGATAGATTCATTGTCCATGAATACAGAACCATATTATAGATTTGAAATACCAGTACCAAATTATGGATTTTCTTTTGGACTTGGATTGTGTCACTTACAGTATGATTGGGAGTTTCTAAGGGAATGGAATATAAAGGAAAGTGGTAATCAAAAAGGGAATGTAATGGGAACAAAACGACTACACCCTTCATTTCCTTTCTTTGGATGTCCAAAATAGAAAGAAAGGAGACAAAAGTATTTGTAGTGATTTTATCAATGTATCCCACTTATTCTCTTTTCTCCGAAGTTCGTGGAAGTAGGAATTTTACAAAATTTATGAAAGCTTCTTTCCTTTCCTTCAAAAGTCCTTCCTTTCCTCTACTAACACAAAGGTGGGGTTATAATGGACTGAACATTCCTTTGTAACTTTTCTATACCACCCTAACAAACATCCAAACAAGGTAACCAATGGTCGCACTTACTTTTCCTTTCCATTCCTTCTATCCAAGAGCTTTGTTAGCATATCATGGTCACAGGGGAAAAACCAGCAAAAAATAAAGGTTCTATTAAGCCAAAAGGAATGAAGAGAACATAGCATCATAAGCAGAGCAGATGACATAGGACAGAGCAGATACATACCTTGACAATTATTTTTGTTTCATCAAAGGCAAGGATTGCAAGAGACAGTACATTATCTGCATGGTCAATTAGTGACTGGGCATACCAATGAAGGAAAAAGCGCCCATAATAACTATCATAATCACCACGTTCACAGAAGAATCCTGTTTCATGTGGCCGAGAATTGTATTGACCAGCATTATCAGGTCCCCTAGCCCAGAATGAGTGCCCACGCAATTTAGCTGCCTTCCGAAGACTTTGCTGTAGATATCTATCGTAGCACTGCAAAGAAGTGATCAATATTATTCAAAACAATTGAAATGCAGAATCTAAAA
Organism: Dryas drummondii; assembly: GCA_003254865.1. NCBI lineage: Eukaryota > Viridiplantae > Streptophyta > Magnoliopsida > Rosales > Rosaceae > Dryas > Dryas drummondii. The sequence continues at coordinate 1,375,171 of QANW01012574.1, forward strand.
CATGAAGGAAGCAAGCCTTTTTCAAGAATCAATGGGATATATGGTAAATGAATGCCCCAAACTTTATTAATGATTGCTACTATATCACATATAACCAGGGCAACAGAGGGAGGGTAGGAAGAAAGAAAGTATTTTCAGACTGATGAGCAATAACATTGTGAATCTAGGAGACTCTAAGTTAAGCTGCAGATATATGGACAAGGAAACACTATACGTATTTACAATAACTTGAAAAAGAGACTTAGATACCACAGGTTAGCTTTAACAGATACCTGAAACTCACCGATACCAGGATACCTCCATCCCATCCTTTCGGAAAAGGAAGGATACTTAAGCTCCCCAGATGCTCCAAGTCCAATCTCCACAGCAGAAATAAGACCCTCGGAAAACAAGTCGTCAAACTCAGTCCGAAAGCTTCTCATAAAATCAAAATAGACCTGCACGTAGGAAGAAGGGAATTAACAATTAACTATGTAGAATAAGATATGATAAAGGAACATAAAATAGAGGATGGCATACCTATAAAATGATAAAAGTAAATCAAAACAAAAAGTGGACGAACTGAATATAACTTCATGTATCCAAAGCGTAAATGAATGAACAGCTGAACATTGCATAGATATTTCATACCTCAACACCAGTTCTTCCATGTAAAACTCTTTCTTTGTCCACGCCCCAAGATAGACATTCAGTATTCCTCCTTCCTTGTCGATCTGTAAAGAATATGTCCTGGTTTTCTTTACCAATCTCTAAAACCCACTGTGGAAGAGGGATCAGGGCATCACCAGACTCACTTCTTCCATACTCATGAAATGCCATTACAACCTATGGAAAAATGATTTCAGAAACCACTGATCGACAAAGTGGAAGACAATCCAATATAGAATATAAACAATTCAATCAAAAAATTCCTCAGGTTAGAAAATTAGGAGGAAGCAAGAATGCATCATATAACAAAATACATTTTCACTTGTTTGAAACAATAGCAGATTGCCAGATTGCCAGATTGCAGTGGACGACATAAAAAGTTTAAGTAGTGATGAAATTTCAACTACTATGCTCAATCTGGTGCAAAAGACTTGGGAAACCGATGAATAAGTGCAGAAGGAAAAGTGATGAAAATAAAAATATTTTCGTTGGTCTTTCCATTTTACCGCACAAATAATAGATATCAAAAATTCAGGAAGCAAAACTTAAACAGAGTAAAACTCATAATTATCTTCAAACTTAAGAGTTAAATAAAGGGGACAAAATTATCTTGACAGAGCGTCCAATAAATTTGGCCCTATGAGAAGAGCATAATGTTACAAAGAATATGGAATGAGTTGCCACAAACTGAAAATTATGTGTGCAACAACTTAATTCTTCTTTATCAAAACTATGCTTTTTTGATATTTTCAGAATCTAGATAACTTTTTCATTGTGACATGTTTAAACTTTATCTGAAACAACATTACCTTGGCCCAAACATAACATTGAACGGCAACTAAGAAGTCTCAAATTACCAGCAAATTTACTTATGAACTAAATAAATAAAAAATGAAGAAAAATGAAGAATTTAATACCTTGAGTTTTATCAATTAGGGGAAAAAGAAAAGAAAATGCACAGAGAGAGAGAGAGAGAGAACTGATGAAATGTCCAGAAGAAAGTAAACTTGTTTCTCTAAAATGTATGTGTACACTGTACACCCATGTGTGCATGTTAGAGAAGATCTCAATCATTTTATAAGCTTTAAAAGCAAGTTATTAGTGAAAGACATTAAAAGTTCTCACTTGTTTGTGAAGCATGAGTTGACCTGGAGTGATTCTAAGATACCTTTGGTGTGATGCTTGTATTTTTCTAGTTTCTCTATTGGAGTAATTCCAAAACACCATTGGTGCGATGCCAAAGGCTGGTTCATATCTCTCTTTTCCTCCTTGCTCTTACTATTGTCCTACATGACAACCTCACTGAATTCAAATAATTTTGGTGTCGACTAGATTTCTAATGGATTTTCGGTCGACTAACTCTATGCATCATTCTAGAAGTTTTTATGATACTAATCTATGTAATATAAATGGAAACTTCTTAAACCTAACTGTATAAGCTTAATTTTGATGGTTTTGTCATTCAATATAATTGTGCTTCGCTAGGCATTATTAATTAAGATGTGTGGTACTCCTATTGTTGTTGGTGCTCGTAGGAGTGATCTAATTCAGTCCTTTTAGCAGAAGGTAAAGCTTTAAAATGTGGCATATTCAATTGAAGGCAATTCTAAACTGCTCATTGATTATGTTACTCAGAGCTCATTTGTTTCATGGGAAATGAGATCCATTTCCCAAGATATTCAGCATCTTATTTGGTCACATATAAGAGGTGAAGCTTGAGCATATCTCTGTAAACTAATTTTGCTGCGAATTCTGTTAATTTTTTATGTTTGGGGTCTTGCCTCAGGGTTTTAGGTTTTATTTCTAAAGGTTTAAAAAAAAAAGTCCTATACTAATGGGTGAAATAAATGAAGGAGAGGTACCTGCAATTTGAATTTGAACTCCCGCACAATGTTAAAAAGACCCCTATAACCAGACCAAACGTATTTCTGGGGGCTCCAGCCTTCAACAATACCCCACCAACAATCTACAACAACACCATCTACGTTTAAAGATTGCATATGAGTTAGCTCCTGCCTCAAGCCTTCAGGATCAACCAACTGGCAGTAATTGTTGATGAAACCAGTCTGCCAAACAAAGCCCAAGGATCAAAACCCAAATTCCCAAAATCTGAAAATACATACACATGCACTTTTTCCCCTTAGAATTAGTAATCATGAAGTGGGTAAAAGTGAAAGTGAAACTTACTGCAAGTGTTACATAGAGAGGGACATATGGGGTGGGTGTAAAAGCAGCAGAAGGAATGTGTTGCATAAGCTGATGAGGCTCTAAGCATTGTTCAACAGAATTGATGGGGGGACTTGCAGCAGCAGCACTTGAAAATTTGTCATTCTTGGTGTCTCTCTCTGCAATTACAACAGAATCAAGAGAAGCCGGTGACAAGCTCTCATCAATTCTCACAGCAACTGATGATGGGTGAGGGTGAGCCTCCAATGTAGTCGCTTTAACACCCGACGACGACACTGGGCTTTCTACCGACCTCATGCTCATGCTCATGGGATACGCAGCTGCCTGCCACCAATTTCAAAATTAACATTTCAAAATCAAAAACAATTAATCAAACAGAAGAAGAAGAGTGTACGAACGATTTGAGAGGGAGGTGGAGAGTTGCGATAAGTGGTGCCGTCGGGCTCGACGACCCAGCCAGCCTCACGGGCAAGAGCCGCGAGCACATCGTTCATATCTGCACGCGCAGGCAGGGGAAAGTTGCCGTACTGGCGGAGCCCAGCCAGCATGCGGCTCGTAATAGATCGACGGAGCCGTTCGCGAAGCTTGGTGCGCTCCTTCTCCTTCTCCCTCTCTCGCTTGCCTTTGTTAGTAGTAGCGGTGGAGGGAGTGGTGGGGCCCAGTGCCCCAGCCGCCGCTGCTGTAGCCGCGAAGCCACGGGGTCGGCGTGGCTGGGGCTGGGGTTGGAGGAGAGTAGGGTGGTGATGAGGAAGGTAATCGGAGCTGTGGCTGTGGTCGCTTTGGGGGTCGAGATCTTGTCGGAGGCTCTCGTCGTTCATGTCTTTCTTCTTGTATTGTAATTCTGGCTACTAATGCTCTCAGTGCTCTCGCTGCAGCTCTGCTCGCTCACTGACTCACTGTTACAGTTTCACATCACGCTTTATTCACTCTATATATATATAGTGGCATTCAGATACGGGATCCCGCATCCAAGGCTATTTGCGGGACTTGCTTGCTGGCCGTTGGATCTCTTTTAATGAGATCCAACAGCGGATATTTTAACCCACAGTCTAACCCCCTTAACCCACTTAACCCATCCCCCAACCCATGTAATAGAACAACCCAGCTACAAAGAAAACGCGAAGAGGAAGAGAGACGCGACGGGGAAGGGAAGATCATGTTACGTGAAGAAGAAGAGAGACGCAGAACTTGAAGAAGAAGATCGCGGCGGTGGGCTCGCGATGGGGAAGGGAAGATCGTGTCACGACGGCTAGGAGGAGCTTGCGATGGAGAAACGTGGTAGGCTGTTCTTCGATTTGCGCTTTGACCGAAGCAACTCAGATTCGCCTCCATTTCACTCAGATTTGCGCTTTGACCGAAGCAACTCAGATTCAACTCAAATTGCGCTTTGAGAGAGAGAAAGCTAGCTCGCGAGGAAGAAGAAGCAGCTAGATCGAGTCCCCGCAAGATCAAGAGAAACGTGACGCGAATCAGGTATGTTTTCTCTGTTCTTCTATGGGTTTTTTCCTAACAACTTTAGATTTGGAGTTTTTCATTTAGGATTTGGGGTTTTTTGAATTTGGGGTCCTTTTCATTCTAGAAACTTAGATTTGGGGTTTTTTCTTCTGTTTTTGTTTTCCGAATTTGGGGTTTGTCTTGTTACTTTTGTACAATTTGTGGTCTTACTTGCTTCAGATTAGTTTAAGGTTGAACTGTTTTGGCTAAACTCATGGTCTTGTATAAAGTTTTGTATGCCTAAAATCTGATTACTATTATGTTTACAGTATTATGATTTATCATGTAATACAGAGGGACATGTCTTAGGCTAAAGACATCAAAATTAGGCTACTTTTGAGGGTTTACAAAAGCTTGGAGCTAAAGTAAAATGATTTTTGGAATGGTTCCACTTTGTTGATTTCCTTGCAGAGAATGGAAGAACAACACAATGTTTGTTAAGGAAAAAAAAAAAGTCGGTTTACAATTGTGTGTTGTTGGAGATGAGATAGGTTGGCAGATAATTAATGAATTGAAGTAATCTTGAAATGGAACTTGTGTGCAAGTAAAATGTACTTTTTCAATGAGTAAATCATAATTTTAACCTCAAGGGGATGTTTAAAACTTTGGGTTTATGTTTGTTCCAGACTTTACATTCCAATTTATTACAATGTAAATTTTTTCATTATTCAAGGTTTTAACTTACCTTGACATACTGCAACCTATCTAATAAACCTTTGTTGTTGCTCCAAGGGTTAGATTAGTAGAAATATACTGTTGTTTCTAGTGTCATTATGCCCAAAGACATACTAAAATATCATTTATAAGAAAAGAGTGTCTTAATTTCTCTTTTATATTTTCTATCCTTATACAGAAGCAATTCAAATAGCCAAAAAATGGACGATCAACACATGCAGCAAAGGAAAGAAGGTTCATCTCAAGTAATTTCCACTTCATTTGAGGACAGTACCATAGCCGACCAATGTTCCAAACAGATTACAACTTAAATATGAAATGGAGACTCGAGGCAATCAGTCAAATCCCAAAGGAAACACATTTCTGTTCGTGATAGGATACGAGTATAACCTACTTGGAAGGACCCTAAAGATAATACAACTTGATAACGATTGTTAGAGCATATAGATTTGTACTTACTACCATATTTTTTTTTGTCACAATGACAAGTCTTCCTGTATATGTTCCTAAATTTCAATTGATTCCTCAATTTGATACATCAAAAAGTTACATGTGATGTCTTTCTAAAATTGATGATTAATAGTGCCATCATTATGAGCTTTTTCTTAACCACAGTTGGAACTTGTTCGCTATATAAATTGTTATAAAGTGTAGTCTCTCAAAAGTAAAATAGTAAAGTATTGTATTAAAATATACATACAATGAAGAGATCAGTAAAACATATCAGAGTTGTGTAAAGAATAATTTTTTCATTGATAATTTCAATAATACAATTGTCATTTATACATAGTCCTAAAGAATTACACATCAGTTAACCAATCGTACCAATAACTATAACTACTCAAACTATTGGAGTCCAAGTAAGCAATCTTCAACCAACTCTTTGTAGGCTTTGTAGGCTTGTGGGATTACTCTTTGTGATTGAGCAAAGGATCTTTGCACTTGTATATTTCATTTCTCTTCCATTAGAAGGCATTTACTCATCTGAAAAAAAAGAAAAAGGCAAAATGCAAAAGCTCAAATCTTTACAGACAAAACACCGAGTAGCTTCTTTTGCAAAAACAAGCAAAAGACAATGCATTAATCTATCTTAGAAAGCATGGAACTTCTTTCTCCATGTAGCAGCAGCAGTTGCAGTTGCCTCTATGCAATGTCATTTTAGAACTGCTAAAATTTACACATGACACTATCTATTGGGAAAAAAAAGAAGAAAAAAAGTTCTACTGTATCCAGTCCCACTAATCAACCTATTTGACATTTTATTCCTTAAACAACATTAGAGTCATCATTACCTTTTAATCAGGCAACTCATCTCAAACATACCATCTAACATGGAAACCAGCATGGAATATACTCAGATGTCTATGTCTGGAGCTTAATTTAGGCCTATCCAAAATTTAATAGCTCATGAAAATAGAGCTCTAGGAAATTAGTTTATGATAATGAGTTGAAAAACACAGCCACCACTCTATCTTCTGCTTTTGCAACCCACACATGCCACAGGCCCACATTTCGTTTTAGGAATGCAGGGTATGCAAAAACATTTGTATCTTTTTTAATATAATATTTGAACAAAGCATACCCTGATTCGTTTCTAATCATTTCCCCCCAGGAATCAAAATTTGATAAAAGATGCACAATCATTGTGCTGCGCCAGTACAGTAACTCATCTCATAGACAATTTAGCCAAATGCTAACCCCCAAAAATAGCAAGCATAAAACAATTTGAAACCATAGTAACTCTTCGAGAACTTATAGAATGCAGCAACTCTTTCAATATCAAGCATAAATTGTACAAGACTAACCAAAATAGAACTACAAAGAAAAAAAAAACCCCAAATCTCTTGATTTTTCGAAATTCCCAAATCCCCAACCCCTTCCCAAATCAGTTTGAAACCATATCCTAAATATTTCAAGAAAACCCCATCATACAAATCAAAAAACCATATCCTTACTATTGCAATATTTAACTTAAATTCATGTTTCGAAAACCCCTAAATCGTAAACCCTAAAACCCCCAAATGAATGAGATTTGGAAGCATACACAGATGGTGAAATGGAGGTGAATCTGAGTTGCTTCGGTCAAAGCGCAAATCGAAGAACAACCCACCACGTTTCTCCGTAGCAAGCTCCTCCTAGCCGTCGTGACACGATCTTCCCTTCCCCATCGCGAGCCCGCCGCCGCGATCTTCTTCTTCAAGTTCTGCGTCTCTCTTCTTCTTCACGTAACACGATCTTCCCTTCCCTGTCGCGTCTCTCTTCCTCTTCGCGTTTTCTTTGTAGCTGGGTTGTTTTATTACATGGGTTGGGGGATGGGTTAAGTGGGTTAAGGAGGTTAGACTGTGGGTTAAAATATCCACTGTTGGATCTCATTAAAAGAGATCCAACGGCCAGCAAGCAAGTCCCGCAAATAGCCTTGGATGCGGGATCCCGTATCTGAAGGCCACTGTATATATATATATATATGTGGGTGCGGATACATACTTAGACACAAATTTATAAGGCCTTACCAAAATAAACACTTGAAATATTGACTATTTAATTATTGTATATATATAATTTCTTATTTACTTAATTTTTTATAAGAATAATTTTTTAATGAACACTACAAAATAAATTGTTCGAATCGTTAAACTCTTAAATGAAGTGGGCCTATTGAAAATTTGTGTTAAAAATAGGATGTCATGAATCCATTTCCTATATATATATATACAAATTTTTAATGAGGTCTATTTTATATAGGATTTTAACGATCCGAGCCATCTATTTATTTTGTCTCTATTAAAATATTATCTTTGCAAAAAATTAGGTAAATCGAAAATCATTTACTTACAAAAATTAAATAGTTAATATTGGTCAACAAAATAAACACTTGAAATACTGATCATTTAATCTTTATAGGTAAATAGTTTCCAATTTACCTAATTTTTTGCAAAGATAATCTTTTAATTGAGACCTAAAAAATATATGGTTCGGATCGTTAAAATCTTATATGGAATAGACCTCGTTGAAAACTTGTGTAAAAAGTATACTATCATGTATCCATCTCCATATCTATATATATATATACAAGGTCCTTCCGTTAAGGAATCCTTTAAATAAGCTTAATAATGTTTTAATGATTTTCGATTTGTCTAATTTTTTGTATAAATAATCTTTGAATAGGCACTAACAAAATAAACAATTCGGATCGTTGAAATATAACATATAATAGGCCTCATGAGAGATCCCTTAAATAAAATTATTTTAGAAATCCCTTAACGGAAGGGGCATGTGTCACACGCTGAACCCCGGGTATGTGACAGAGGCACCTTTCCTGAGTACCCCGAGAGATTAATAGCCAACTACCAGCATTAATCCCCTAAGATGCCCAAGAGAGGTTAAGCATTTTGTATTTAAATGGATCGGGTTAGATCAGAATACTCATTACACAACAGGATATTTAAAGAAATAATAATATCAAAATAAATAGTAAATATAAAATAATCAACCCGCTATGGTGAAATAGTTAAATCAACACCCTAGAAGGGAATTGCCAAAATATAAGTAAAACTCACATAAGTTACAAAATGATTTAAGCAAAATAACATTGTTCAAAATGAGTTCCCAATGTAAAACACACATGAGAAAGCAATAACTGTTATGAAAGTAAAAGACATGACAACTAAGACCTTGAGACACCCGACAAGAAAATCTAAGCTGCGCACCCCTTAATCAAGATCTCTTCCAAGAGGTAAATTTACAAAAGCAATAAAGAAGAAACAAAACAAACAAAGAAAGTAGAGGGTAAGTATCTCATACGATCATAGCTTCCCTTAGGGGACTCTGCTAGGTTTGAAAACCTTTAAAAAAACATTTCCCTGTGAAAAATTGATTTTCAAAATCTCAAAACATTTCCACAAAATCGATTTAACACCTCAGCTGCAGCAGTATATGTTAAACATGCATAAAAACTTATAAATAACAATAACTCAGATGATCGATACACATTAGGTACGACTACAACCAACTATAATCAAAGAAAATAAGATCCATAACGAGAGTGCCCTGGTAAACAGAAATAGGAATTCGCAATTGAAAAACTGTATCACTACCACCTGATCAATCATGGGTTCATGTTTCGCATAAGCATACGTACCCACGTGTTAACCTGATTAAACTCCCCACAATGTACAGATCAATTATTCCAGAAGATTTAGGGATTTGAATCTAAGGTTACATATTACGCTACCAAAACTCTAAGACTAAACACAAGAATCATAATAAAATGTTATCACATTTTTAAAACTATACATACACACACAAAGTCCATAGTCAGGAATGTAGGATAAATTCCCCCTACCTGGAATCCAATGTTCTTCAAGTATTCTCTTCCACAAGCCTTCCACGTTCGCGCACGGCTCTATCTAGGCAAATCTTTCGTAACTAGACAATACGACAACCCTAAGCTCTTAATAACTCAGCAACTGGGAAACTGGACAATCCGATAGAAACAAAGTAGACAAAAGAAAACAAATTCTAAGTTAGGGACGATTAATAATAAGGAAAGACGATATGACCTTTCCTTTAGTCACACGTTGCTAATTTCTAGTCCTAAGTTGACTAAACTTTACACTTTAGAGTTTACCTATGGGTTCACAAGTTTCAAGTCTTATCTTAAAGTCAAACCAATTGACTAATTGCTTTAACTCAAAACAATTCTTCAAAATAATTTAGATTATTCCAACTTAATCTCTACAGTTAAAACTTGTTAATCCTAACATGCTAATAACCTTTAGTTAAACAAATAAGTCTCCAAAAAATAAGACTAGACATGCTTAATTAAAAAATAAATCATACTTAATTAATCTAAGCATGCATCCTAAAATTAACGCTTAAAAATAAATAAATAAAGCAGAAATAATAAAATACTTACCTGGTTATAGACCTTCAAAGCTAGACTTTACTCCTAGGAACTTCTCCTTGCACTCCAAAAACTTTAAGCTATGGGAAGTTTATTCCCTTTTGGTATGTCTCTTCTTAGAAAGACTCTCAAAAAACCAAGTAGTGAGTAACTCTAACTTCATTTGGTGGTGCAAGTGAAAATGAGAGATAAAAGTCTCTATTTATAGGCACTAGAGGATTGGAAGAAGTTGTAAATTTCCAATGTGGGACAAATTGCACTATAAATGCTCAAAAGAAGGATGAAAATCGAACTGAATTGTGAAAACCCGGCTGGTGACTTGTTTGGTGAGACAAAATGCCCACGGGTCGACCCGATTGAAGACACGCAGGTCAGCTGACCCGCTTGCATAGTGACTGGCTCTCTCTCTCTCTCTCTCTCTCTCTCTCTCTCTCTCTCTCTCTCTCTCTCTCTCTCTCGCCTCAATGGCCTATATTAGCTTGAATTAATGAGCTTGGACGCTCGAGATTAAAACGTGGAAGGGCGATCTGGTGTGACGCACACACGCCAGCTCCCGTGAGCTCACCTTGTCAAAGCACACGTCAGACATACTGGCCAATAGCGTCTCGCCACATGGCGCTCGTCAGTCCCAGTCAGCAATTAAAACAAATTTTTTGTTTTCCTATTTTTTCTATTTTCTCCAAATTTTGTAAATTCACAAAAAATAATTCGGGACTCCAAATAATTCCTCGAAAATTCCTACATACTCTTAATGATTAATCCTAATTTCCTGTAACCTCAAAACAACAAATTGATCTCCAGAAAATTTACAAAAAATTCAACTCCAATTAATTTAATTCTCAAAAATTAATTCTAACTTGATAATCACCAAAATCACACTCAAATGTACTAGAGCTCAACTCTAAATCTCTAATGGTACAAGTTAGTTACTCAAAAGACAAAGGAAACATCTTTTCTTTTAAGAAATCTTAAGTTTATAAGTACAAAATAAATTTGAAAACACGTGTCAAAACATAATAGGATTGCAAAAATTCAGGGTGTTACAGCCTGTATATATATATATGTATATCTCTCTCATATTTTTTTTTATCAAATATTATTTAAATCAATAAATAATGAGAATATTACATAATAATTAGGGGTGAGTTTGTTCCGGTTACCCGTGACCAAGAACGGAAGTCGTGGCCGGTTTACTAAAGAAGTCGGCTCGGCTCAGCTGGCCTCGGTCATGGGCCTTGACAGAGCGTATCAAGATGGACCTTGCAGATCAAAAGCTTTTGCTGGCGTGAGAGGAGAGAAGAAAAAAGACCAAAAGCTTCTGTCGATGTGAGAGGAGAGAGAATAGAGACGGATAGTGTCACATCCCAAAGTGGAGCCTATCATTTTGAGCATGTGGCAGCACTACATTGGTCACCAACCTTGAGATTAACACCATCTCAAAGCCAATGATCAATATAAGGCTAATTGACACTAGAGATTGAGACTAGAAATCAAAGTTAAATTTTTACTTTTAAATAAACAAATACAACCAGCAGAAGCTTTAAAATGGTGAGCTTGTGAGTTTAAAATGAATTCATGAAATATTAACATAGACCTTTGCTTTCAAATTGATATGCAAAGCAATAGAAACCAATGAGAAATTCATTAAACTTTTAAAACAGAAAATCAAATGTAAATTAAACCCAAGTCATGAGTAATGAGCTATTCTAAATCCTTATATTCATCAACCAATAGAATTCCATTCCTATTTATGAACTATCATTAAACACAAACAAAAAAGCAAAAGATCAATAAACTTTTATAATGTGGAGAGAGAGAGAGAGAGAGAGAGAGAGAGAGAGAGAGAGAGAGAGAGATATTTTATTTAATGAAAATACCTCAAGTTGGGTAATGATGGTGGTCATGTGTTGGCGTCGGATGGTGGTGGTTATGGTGTTTAGGTGGTAGGGATTCGACGAAGGTGGGGTGAATTATACGTCCTTTGAAGGGTCTTCTCCCAATGCCCAAGTCGCAGCGGCCAATGCTTTGTTTGAAATCACTACGGACCAAGAAAGGGTTTGAGTTGTCATTGACTTGAACAAAATTCTGGTTATGGTTTCAGTTCTAGGCGATTTGCCGATGCAGGTTCAGGTCTCGATGGTGAAGTTGGTGTCGGAGATGGCAGAGCTTAACCCAATTGCATAAGAAGAGTTTGCTGGAGCGAATGTGACGAGGCCCTTGGTTACTATGTTTTCAATGGATACGGTTCTGGATGATCCTAAGCTTCAACCGAGTAAGCCTAGCATTCATTCCCTTGTTTAGCTTAATATGGAGTTAGCTATAAAGGGTTCAAACCCGAATAGTTGTTCGTCTTCATTTTCAAATCATTATCATTTTGATGGTAGTAGTAGAGGAGGTGCACATTAAAGGAAAGAGAGGGAGAGGGTTCAACCCGAATCATTATCATGTGTTGGCGTCAAATGGTGGTGGTTATGGTGTTAAGGTGGCGGGGGTGATGGTGTTGGGACTATTGGGTGTGTTGTTGGATATAAAGAATAAAATAAGTTGGTTGTGATGTTGGGTTTTAATAGGGATATTTTTGAGAAACTTGTTGGATGTGATAATGAATTTTTGTAATTTTAAATTTAATGTTGGATATAAAAAATGTGTTAGGTCTACAAATAAATAAATTGGGTCAGAATAGCGGCTCCAAAGAAGAATAGAAACTGATTTTGATAAGTACGTTGAGGGTAACCTAACATCTTAAAATATATTAATCAGTTTATCTGCTAGTTCTAGTATAAGTATAATTATTGGGACAAGAAACGCTAAGGAGGTTGGTGGTCCAGTGAATAAGGCATTGCATTTCTATATGGTCTTGTGTTCGAATCATATGCTATATTCGAAGTTTTAGTTTGTCAAAGTTAGTTTTTTCTAGTTTTAGGAATTTAGAGTATTAAAAATTTAATAAAAAATAATTAAAACACATAATTTAATAGATACCAACTAATTTAAATACTTTTTTATAGCATACTGATACTATAATACCAACATTAATACCAAACTATAATGAACGAATTTGGATCATCTCCTAACCTAATCCCCTCCTAAACTACCTAAGTTTTTAACCAAAGCATGCCACATACTAAAAATTAAATCCTATGGTTTAGAGCATTTTTAACTTTTTCTTTCCTTTTTGTTTTCTTGCTCTGTACATGGTCTTCTCTCTCTCATTCTACATGTACCTTGAATCCTAATTTTTATGGACTAAACCTTTAATGTACTGCTGATCATCTTAATAACAAATAAAACCAAATAAACCAATTAGAATCATACGTAATATATTGGTTTTCTGTGCTTTCTTGTATTTAGTTAGAACCTATTGTTTATGTATCCATCAAAGCAAGTTTTTTTAGCCAAATTTACACTTTCAGCCTTTTTTTCTTTTTCTTTTAAGACTATAAGGTTTATAGATGATTGTACTCTTAATTTCGTAAGTAACACAAGTTTGGTTGATGATCCCATGGTGGGAGCCTTTGTTAGAGGAATTTCAAATCCCAAGTTCTCTGTTGTTTGTTTGTTTTTTTTTTTTTGCCAGAAACCCAAGTTCTCGATTTGTTGTTAAACATGAATAAGCACCATGTAAAATTTTGAGTCATTGATATGTATTTGTGGTGAGGGGATCCTCGAGAGTGAAAATAAGGATGGATTGTGGATGAGAAATATTAAGAAAGGGTAGTTTATAACAGAGGCTAGAAAGACAATGATTTGGAAGGGAAGATAAGAGATTGTGGAGGGGCTGAGAATGCTTGGGTCTTGAAGGAAAGAGTGGATTCGAAGTTGTATACGAGAAGAACTCTGTCTTGATTCTTGAATGTTAAAAGAAAAAAAGAAAAATGAAAGTAAATATATTGTACACGGTAGCATGAGTTTCTAGTCATGTGGCATGTGTTGGTTAAAAGATTAGCCAAGTTTAGGAGATAAGTGAGTTAGGAGAGAATCCAGAATCCCAGATCCATAATGAACCTATAATAATCAATGGACCCTAAACTAGTTTATAAACTAGTATAATAAACATATAATGAACCCTAAACCCTACTATAATAAACATATAAACTAGTTTATATACTCTCTCTTTTTGTCATTAAACTATTTTATATATACCCTAAAACCTCTAGTAGTATAGTTTATAGTTATTAGTTATAGACTATATCATATTATACAGGAATAAAATTTCGAGTTTCGAGGAAATTTCGATGGAAATTTCGATGGAAATTTCGACGGAAATTTCGAAGATTTTTAAATTTCGACAGAAATTAGATGGAAATGACGGAAATTGCTATCAAAATACGGAAATTTTGAATGAAACTTTTCTATATGTTTATTTAACATATTATCTACTAAATTGATAAAAAACATTGAAGAAATCAAATTATATAATAGGTTTCATGTGATATAAAGTAAATATAATGCGCGCTGAAATAAATACTGTTAAATAAAGTTAGTATAATGAATAAACAAAATTATTATATTATTTATACGTTATAATTTAATTATACACTAAAATCTAAAATCTAAACTCTAATACTTTATATATTCATTATACCCTAATACTCTTTATACTCTATAATCTGTACATTAAACCCTATATACTCTATATTTTTTAGGATATTAGGTTTTAAGCCCTTTAGGATACTTTTAATTATTTTTTTATATAGAAATGTATTAAAGTTTAAGATTTAAAATAACTAAAAGAAATCTCAAATTTTTTTTTCTTCTTTCCAATTGCCCAAAGGCCCCAAACCCTCCCTCATTTTTTTTCTTCTTCCTTTACTTTTTTTCCCCGTGTCTCTCTCTTCAGTCTTTTTTTTATTTTTTATCTTTCCTTCCTTTTTTCCCGTGTCTTTTACTTAGCCAAGCTTTGTCTTCACTAAGTGTAATAACCCAAATTTTGGCTTATGGTAATTTTGTTACTTAAATTTTTCAAATTTGTTTTAAGGTTTGTTTAAAGGAATTAGAAATTTCTTTAAATTTATTTTAACTAACTTATATATTTGGTTGTGGTTCTAAAGCTTAGTTGTGTGGAAATGAATTTTAGAAAATGAAAATTCAAGAATTTGACTATTATTATTTTTTTCAGAATTAAATTATAAGAGTATGATTTTTCATAATTTTTTTGAAAGCCATTTGACTATTTTAAGGTTATAGGAAATTAGTACTCATCAATACGAGTTCGTAGAATTTTTCGGTGAATTATTTGGAGTCTCGAGCTATTTTTGGTGAATTTCTGAAGTTGGAGAAAATAGAAAATATGAAAATTTCGAAAATTTCGATAAATTTCGGTAAATTTCGGTAAATTTCGATAAATTTCGGCGAAATTTTCCCGAAAAATTATCAAATATGTGTTTCGATTTCGACACCCCAAAAAAACGAAATTTTTGGCGAAATTTCGCCGAAAATTTCGAAATTTAATACCTTGATTATACCATACTAAACATTTCTATAGACTATAGTTATTAGTTATATACTAATTATGAATTATTGAATTATTATTAATTATAGTCATAGGGTTTATGGTATATCGGTATAAAATATAAGCCTTATAAGGATTAAGGTATTGGATATAGGGTTTAGGGTATGGGATATAAGAATAGGATATAGGGCTCGTTTGGTACGTCAGACTGTACTGACTAATTTCTATCGGATAATATTAATCTGTTCTGGAGAGTACTGACTGTTTATTCAGAATATTATCAGGCGTTTGGTACTGTTCTGGATAAACAGTCTGACTAAGTTATAATCAGACTTTTTTTTTTTTTTTTTTGATAACTTAGTGGAAATTGAAGAAAAATACTGCCCAAGCAAAACTTGGAAGAAAAAATCATAACCTAATTCCCAAAAAAATGTAATAAAAAGATCTATTGAATAAATCTAAAATAAAGGATAAGAAGAAATAATCAGATACCATGTATAAAAGAGGAAATATATAAAGAAAGCGAAGATGAAGAGAGAAGAACGGAGAAGAAGCAAGAAGAAGCATATTGGAGAGAGTATGATAGAGAGAGAAAGAAAGTGAGAGATGGATACATGGAGAAGAGTGAAGAGAATAACCTGTGGAGAAGATAGCAGAGAAGAAGATGAAAAGAGCGTCTGTTGGTTTTCAACGTGTTTTTGTTTTCCCAATTTTTTTTAATTAAGCGTGTATTATCTAATCCTAAGTGTGTGAGTTGTATTAGTTAGTCAGGTAAGGAGAATATTAAAA
Organism: Dryas drummondii; assembly: GCA_003254865.1. Lineage (NCBI taxonomy): Eukaryota > Viridiplantae > Streptophyta > Magnoliopsida > Rosales > Rosaceae > Dryas > Dryas drummondii. The sequence goes on from QANW01012574.1 coordinate 1,391,319, forward strand.
GCCTAGTCAGGTTTACATAGTCAGGTAATTAAATAATACAAATTGACACCAAACAACTGACATAAACTATTTACTCTTATCCAGGGTCTAATACGATGTACCAAACATGCCCATAGGGTTTAGAATTTAGTTTATAGTTATATGGTATAAATTGTTTAGGGTATGATAAAATATTAGGATTTAGGGTATTTTTAATTATTTTTTATATAGAAATGTATTATATAAATTAAAAAACATAAAATTATTAATTATAGGGTTTATTGGTTTAGGGTATAGAAAGGGTTTAGGATTTATAAATTTATATATTTTTTATATAAATTATAGAAATGTATATAAATGTATTATATAAAGGTATTTTACGGAATAGAAAATTAGAAATGTATAAAAATGTAATATTTAAATTAAATGTTATATATACTCGATTCGGTTTGGTAGACCAACAGTTTTGAGGTTTAAGAACCGAAACCGAAACCAAACAGACCAGTTTAGTTGGGAAATCGATATTCCGGTTCGGTTCCTCTATGGTACGGTTATTCTCTGCATATGTAGGGCCAGTTTCGAGTCTGGTCTTGGTTTTTCGATCAAACCGACCCAGTCCTAATAATAATACTCCCATGTTGCTTTATGTTTATGGTCAACATAGTTTTATGGCTAAATTACAATTTAGTACCTCAATTATACCTCATTTTATAATTTGGTACCTAATATTTAAAAAATTACAATTAAATATTTCAATTTTAAAATTTTGACAATTTAATACCTCCATTACACCGTTAGTCTTTTCATCAAAATGAATGTTAAATGTGGCGAATGTACTATTGACGTTGACTTGGCTTTTGAAAAATAGTCACATGGACAAATAATAATAATAATAATAAAATTAAGCTTGGGTCCTTTACTGTCCTTAATCAAGTAATATTGCCAATCTTGTTGAATATATAGCAAACTTGGGAAACCTTCTCCTTATACTTGTCCTTGCAATCTGTCAAGAGGATGGGAACCCATTCGGCAATCATGAAGTTTGTAGCTCGGTTGGACTCTCATATAGTTATATGTATCGCTTTCCATGGCGGTAATGCAAATCACAGTTTCCTCTACTAGTTCATGATATGAATTGAAGTGTATGAAGTTCATGTCAACAACTCACTTGGTTATTGTAATTTGGCGGTTTCTTGACACGTATTGGTACAATTTAATTTATGTATTGTTATAATTAAATGTGTCAAATCTATATATTAGTTCACTAAAATGTACTCACTCACTTGTTAGTATAATTGAAATGTATCAATCCACATATTAGTATAATTTAAAAATGTGTCAAATCTTCGTATTGGTACAATTTAAATATGTCAAATCTATGTATTGATGCAACTAAAATGTACTAACCCACTTGTTGGAATAAAGTACACACCCTAAATAAAGTAAATAAAGATTAATGCACTAAAATGTGTGTTAACCCGCATTATTTCATTCCGCTAGATTTGACACTGCACCAACTAAAATGTGTCGATTTAAGTACACACCCTGCACTTTACTTCATTCCTTCTAAACTACTTATACACATCTGGTCAAACTATCTCAAATTATCCATTCCGAGACCTCTAAATCTCTAATGAATCTTTAGGTACTCAAATTATTCTAATAAATACGGTTAAATAGTCTTCGATTAGTTTAATTTTTTGCAAAATGCATAATAAATAAAAAGAAAAACAAGAGCCTGGGAGGGTTATCGAAAAGAATACAACACCCTTAGGACAAAATAGAGGAATGACAAGCAAATCCCCTTAAAAAACAGAAACGACTTTCACTTGTATAATGGCCTATAGCCCCCAGCATGTCGTAGCAAAAGCTCTGGTGACAAATTACAGTAACATATGATATAGTTCCCCAAAGAAGTCTAGATATATTCTGCATACATATATCCCAATCATAAATTGATGAGCTCTACCATGAACTATTTGACTAACGACACCTATAAGACAGACAAAACATGTAGTATATATTTGAAAAAGACATGAAAACTGCAATGTGCAGAAACATCAATCCTCATAACCACATAAATTTAAAGCAACACTTCTAATGCAACTTAATCAACTAAAGAGAATAAATAGTATCAAAGAAAATTCTTCACCTCAGTCATCATTTCACCAAGCTGCCTAACTGTAACTTCATTGTTAAGGTTGCCCACATTGAAAATGTGACCATTGGCCCTAGCAGGATTTTCTTGAAGAAAAAAATATTGCACTACTGAGCAACTTCCTTTGCATACATATTAATTTTAGAAAAGCAATTTTAATAAAAAAAAAAATTACAAATCACCAACAATACAGCTTCAATAGCATCCTTTATATAAACAAAAGTTCTCTGAGATGCACCACCATCTACAAGCTTGAGTGGCTCATGGCGAAGAAGATTTTGTAACAGAAGAAAACAGGATTTGATCACATCAAAAATAGCAAATAAATAGGGAAGATTACAGCTACTATCACACATACATTACTAAAGCACCCTCACTTGGGCTGTCAATCCCAGGAATGAAATCTATCTGAGGTCCAATCCAGTTAAAGGGTCTCACAATGGTAAACTCAAGACCATTTTCCGCACCCTCAGCTTCTTGTGGAGTCCATTTCCAGAATTCTTCATTCTAGTCACGCTTCTTGTGGAAACACGTTCACTACGGGTAGAGGTATACCTACTTCTCCGGCTACTTCTCTTATATTCTTCTGCAATCATGTCCTTGTCATCCTCAGCCTCAATCTTCTTATATATAGTTGGAGTTTCACTTGGTGCAGATTCCACATTTTCAATGTTTAAATTGATCGATGATCCAGTATTCCCCAAAGAATTGTCCCCGGATGCTCTCTGTATATCACTGAAAATGCTCTTAATTATTGAGCAATAATCAGAATCTCCAAAATTTAACTCTGATATATCACGCATCCATGTCACTGGGAGATCATCTATAGAAAATGGTAAAGAATTACTTTCATTGTTGCCTGAAGACATGTTGAACTTCTGAGAAGCTGAATTTCTCATTGACGCACCTTTGTCATTACAATCTTCACCCAAAACACCAGCAGCGTACTCTTCCCAGTCAAATGGAAATCCAAGCAAATAGTGATTGTATACCTGTCAAATTAGCAGGTACAGTCTTAACTTCATCTGGAACTGGAAGAAGCTTTTACCACAAACTTACATATATCTAACAATTCATTCATACAAGAGTGATGATCATTCCCCTTTTTTTTAATCAAACAGGAGTGTAACTGATTAGAAGATAGAATCCTCAGATTAATGACAGCATATCTACTCTTAATAGGGAATTTTCTATCTTTTTCATTCCCTTGCATACAAAGGTGAGAGGAAGCATACAAAAGGTATTACATACCTCGGATGGAAAGCCATTTTGATGCGTGCGAGACCTATTTAAGAAACCACTAAGTGTAATCATGATACCATCTTCTGTCTCAAGAGCAGTGGCAGTATGTCTCTTGGAAATTGCTGCAGAGCTAAAAATTCTTACTCCTAGTCTCCTGTTGTATAAAAATCAGAAAATGCTATAAAGTGAAGAATAATTCTTAAGACATTAATCTAAAAACAAAAAATTAGAGAATGAAGATGCAATCAGTCAAAATTCATCCCCAAACCCAATTTTCGAAACATTGGAGCAGTCTCGGCAACAAAATAGCACATTTTTTGTTTTTACTAAGGCTCTAAGCCCTAATTATTAATGAAATGCACTATAAAACGCGGAAAATCTTCCAATTCCTTTATGGGACTTGTTCAATTGCCTTTAAACTTTAAAACTCCTCAATACCACAAATTTCTCAAATCAAAATGTATTAGATAATAGAGTGAATAATGAAAAAAAGGAATTACTCTCTTGAAGCAAACCCTCCAACAGCCAAGCCCTTTCCCTTAGGCTTTACCAGCCACCAATCATGCAACAACACCTTCCAAAAACACATAAACAGAAAAATGAGCACAAAAATGAATAATAAAATTACAAATTCATCAACCAATGTTTTGGGACTTTACAGATTTAACTGAAGCGGAGATGATGCTGGTGCTGGAGAATGAGGCTTGTGGTATTCGGGCAGTTGGGTTCGGATTCGGTTCAAGATGGGGCGTTTTTGGTGCTGGAGTCGCAGAGGCCGACTTTCTTCTGGTCGTCACCATTGCTGAGGCCGATTGGCGGGAATTGTTTTCTTTCCACCTTTCAGTCACACACAGATTTCAAATTTAGTGTTCTGCTTCTTCTACATTACCAAGAGAGTGTTATTCTGAAATTTTATATGTGCTCTCACAGTCTCACCTCATTTGCTATTTGTATTTTGTACCCAATATTTTATTTTAAGCTCAATTACAAAATGCACCCACCAATTATAGAAGTTATTTCAAATTAATTCATTAATTATAAAATATTTCAAATACAACCACCAACTATCAAAAACCTACAAATTAGCACTTATATTAAAATTTTCATCCAAAAAATTGTTAAATGCCACATGGATAATGCGTGACATTTGTTGTTGACATGGTATACTGATAGAGATATTTTTGGATAAAGTGGACATTATCTTATTCAATAAGAAAATTAACAAATGTGGCTACACTGAGATTCGTACTACTAACCACCAAGTTGAAACTCAAGTGTTCTACCATCAGAACTAACTTAACTTTTTGATCATTTAGTAACATATAATATATTTATAAGGTTTCAATTACTTTATTCTAACAAATATAAGTAATTTTCTACCTAACTGTTGTCAGTTTATAAAATGATTGGCCAAATATAAGTATAGATGATTGGCAAAAAAAAAAAAAAAGGATGATTGGCCAATATATGTACTCCAGCAAGAATAATCTTGCTATAGATGATTGGCAAAAATATATATATGCTATAGATGAAACAAAATATAAAAAAAAATGAGGATGCAGAAACTGTGAGAGCATTAGGAGAAAGATGGCAGCTGGGAAAGCGTGAAACTAAAAAGCTAGGGACCAGGATTAGATACAAAAATACTTATATTTGCGGGAGTAAAGTAAGTAAAACCATATAAATATATTATATGTCACTAAATAAATAAGAAGTGAAGTTAGTTCAAGTTGAGGAGTGCTTGAGTTTCAACTTGGTGGTCAACAGTTTGAAACTCAATGTAGCCACATTTCTTAATTTTTTTAATGAATAAGATAATGTCTACCTTTACCCGAAAATACCGCTACCAGTATGTCATGTCAACAACAAATGCCACGTCAGCATTGTCCATGTGGCACTTACCAATTTGTTAGATGGAAAGAAGTGCTAATTTGTAAGTTTTTTTATAGTTGGTGGATGTATTTAAAATGTTTTATAGTTAATAGATCAATTTGAAATATCCACTATAGTTTATGGGTGTATTTTGTAATTGAGCCTTTTAGTTTATTTTATTTTTTTGAGAAATTTGAACATTTACCCCCAAAATATACTCATATGTCATATAAAAGAAGTTTTTTTACATTTTACACACCTGAATTTTGGGTTCAATCTCACTTCACCACCTAAAAACAACATTGTGTCAATTTACTACCTAAATTAAAAATTTGTTGCAACGTACCACGTACCTCTAGCTAATTTTGTCTAAACTTTTGTTAAAAATAAGAGTGTTTTGGTCTTTCTTAAGTTCCCATTGTTACAGAAAAATTGTTTTTTCTTTACACTTTACATGTTTTGACACAATAAAAAACTGACTTGAAAAAGTCAAAACACCCTTATTTTTAACCAAAGTTTAAACAAAATGAGCCAGAGGTGGGTACATTGCAACAAATTTTTAATTCAGATAGTAAATTGACACAATTTTTTTTTAGGTGGTAAAATGAGATTGAGCTCAAAGTTCAAGTGAGTAAAGTATAATAAAGCCTATATAAGAAATGTTATCCAGGCCTTTTTACCACCACAAAAAATAAAATTACTATTTGCTATCCAGACTTTGTGCCATATAAGCATATAGCAATGTGGCATATACATGACCTTTTTTTGTTAAAGAAGAAATGTTTTTCACTAAACTTTCTATTTTACCCATGAACTTAAAAATCTTAAAATTTTCTTTAATGTTTTTGGTAAAAAAGAAAAAGAAAAAGAGCAAGTTAGTAACCCCTTCCCCCATCTCAAACTACAAAACAAAACTACCTCTTCCATTCGATTGCACTCCAGACCACCTAGCTCTTCCCCATCTTTCCGACACCCAATGCTGGCTAAAGCCCAAGGTGACCAAGACACAAGCCTAGGGCCACAAATTTGGAAAGACCTCACATATCCCATCAGTCTACTACTCTATTGTTGAAAAAAAAAAAAAAATTATAATGGAAGCCTACAAGCCTACAAGCCTCCATCCTTTTCTCTTTGAAAAAAAAAAAAAAAAAACAATTTTAGACCTAATGTTATAATGGAAGCCTAGTAACCTACACACCTACAATTAATGTTGATTGATGCACGCCTACAAATAAGCATCCAACCTTTTCTCTTTCATGTGTTGTCTTTATTCCTTATTCCTACAAAGTACAACTATGATGATCATTCCATCAAACTCTCTTCTCGAGCTCTCATCTATCTCCCTCTATTCTCTTATCTATTCTCCTTGACTCTCTGTCTCTCTAGTCTCTAAGGCTATCTACACTGGTAAAAGTGAGAGTGCAAAATTGATCTAAAACACTGATTAGTGGGTTGGAGTTGTGAGAGCAAGAGTGAGTGAGATCAATATTTTAGAGCTTTGCAAAGCTCCGGTTGAGAGTGAGAGCAAGAGAGAGGTGGGGCCCAGCACGTGGGAAATGACTTTGTAGCCCTTCAAGAGAAATTTGGTTTGTGAGAAAAGTGGAAGGAATTTATAAAAAGCAAGGGGTAAATTGATAAAGGCTGAGGGAGTTAAAAAGCAATCGACAGTTGCATTGTGGCACGTCAGTGCTGTCGGCCACCTCCCCCCACACGAGAGTGCAAACGACGAACGACCCTAATTAACTAGCTGTTGTATATGGACAGTCTGACTTTTTTTACCGTTACACATTAAAAAAAATTACGGGCCCATACGCATGGCGCGATCTGAACCTTCCTTTTTAAATAGCCATTAGTGATCCATAGGTTCTAATTAATTGACTATTATACTAACATTAAAAAATCAAAAAAATCAAAAAATACAGAAAAATCAAAAAAATTATTTTAAAATTCTCAACGGCTATTTTATCACTTTTTCTATAAATTGAACATTCACATATCTATCTATCATTTTCACTCACTCATATATATTTTGCATACTAACTTTAGTTATAGAAAATTTTTGTTTTCAATCATGGTAAATCTAAAAGGTCCCAATTGCTCAAATGAGGAAGAGGTGGCTCTAATTGAAGCTTGGATGCAACACTCTGAAGATTGTGAATTCAGCTCCAATAAAAAGAACATCGATTTTTGGCGTAAAGTGTATGATGAATTTATTCGAAATTGTCCTCGAGCCATAGCAAATGAGTGACAACTTAGGGTGGTTTAAGCTCACTTCAAGAAGATAGGGCAAGCCACTACGAAGTATTAAAAACGTATCTTGCCAGCGAAATGAGAACGCACTAGCGGGCAAAACCAAATTGATGTGATGAGTTTTTTTGTTAATTAAATTCAAATTTATTGGTTGGCCAAAAAGAGAATTAAAAAATTTTATACCATTTTTTATTCATTAATTTGTTTTCATGTTACTATGTGAGTTTTACTAATGCACGATACCAAACACTCCACCTGAAAAATAGTCTTTTTGGTTGGCACCATTTTTTGCCAAGATACAACACTTTGTGAAGTGGCAATATGAACCGTCAAGCACTCCAACCGACACCCCTACCGAGGTCGACACCCCCACTGATGCTAATGCCGATGTCGATGACGCGGTTCGATTGAGTGCGAATGAGGATGCTCCAGCCTTTCAACCAATTGTCGGTAATCGCCCGAGGCCACCTAGCAGAGATAAGCCAAAGAAGGCCAGACACGATAGTGCTTACTCAGCTGTAGTTGCTCAAGGTATCACCACTTTTGTCTAACGCACAAAGTTGTTGTTGAAACAACAAGAGCTATTCATGGGGCGGTTCGACGATTGAAAACAAAGGCAAGAAGACTTGATCCTTATGGGCAAGGACCTCAACACCATGTTCGAAGACCAACGAGCGTTTTAGGAGGCACGATAGCGTGAAGTTATGGCAAGATGGAATTCAACTTATGCAGCCGAGGCCAATCATGGCTCTTCAAGCTCAGGAGGGTATTATCCCAACACCGACTTTTCACAATTTGACTAAATGTATTTTTATGTGCATTTCAATTATATTTGTTGCCTACTTTATCTACGTGTGCGTCGTTTCAATTATTTGTACTCTTTGTCGTGTATTTTATGACTTTTAATAAATTATCCTATTATTAAAAGGATAATAATGGCACATTGATAAGACCATACGATTCGTTTATATTTCCTAAATGATAAGCTTCTGAGCAGTTTATGTTTCCAAGATGATAAGATTTTGATTCTATTAAATTTTCCTTTTAATCTAGTCTGTTGGATTGTTATCTTTGATTTCATATGTACCTTTATAAATATGAGGGCTAAACATATGTTTCAATCACACTAATTTTCAGGATGTCTTCCATTAACGAGACCAACGAGTTTAGTGACTCAGATGATGAGACATTTCATAATCAAATGACAATATTTCATCAAAAAATCACAAATCTTGTGGGTACTATAGCCGCTTATCAACATCTCGACGAAGAACCAATACATCCAAGCACATCAAACCGTAGACGCTATATACCTTGAGACAGAGAAGTAGGCCACAATCTTATCATGAGTAACTATTTCAACCATCACGTGAGATTTACTGACTAGTTGTTTCGTAGGCGCTATCGGATGAAGAAATCACTCTTCCTGAAGTTGCTCCAAGATTTGTGCAACTATGATGGCTACTTCAAACAAAGACAAGGCATTGTTGAAAAATAGGGCTGCACACCGGAGCAGAAGGTGACTTCGGTCATGAGAATGCTCTCCACTAGATACTCGGATGATGTCCCAGACGAGAGATTCCAGATTGCCGAAAGCACAATATTGCAGTATTTCAAGAGTTCATAAGATTGATTCCAGAGCTATATGGAGTAGAATACCTCTGCAAACCAACATTTTATGATCTTCAATGGTTGTTGCGTAGGGCCAACAAACGAGGATTCTCAGGCATGCTAGGGAGTCTAGATTGTATGCACTGGGAGTGGAGGAATTGCCTTGTGGGACACCAAGGGGCACATCAGGGGCATTACCACACTTCAATTGTGAAACTCGAGGTAGTTGCCAGGTACGACATGTGGATCTGGCATGCCAACTTTGGTTGGCCTGGGAACAACAACAACATTAGCGTCTTGGATGGCTTGCATAAAAAAAAAAAAAAAGCAGTAGCGCAACCCTCAAGTGAGATACAAAGTTAATAGGAACGACTACACAATATGATATTATATAGTGGATCAGATTTACTCCAAATAGGCCACGTTGATCAAAACAATATCGAATTTGGTAAGAGATACTAGTGTATTATTTGCAAAGTATCAAAAGTCCTAAAGAAAAGATGTTGAGAAGGCTTTCAGGATTCTAAGGGTGAGATGAGAGGTTCTCAAAAAACCTGCCAAAGGATGAAGTATTAATGATCTCGGTTATATTATGAAGACGTGTATAATTATGCACAATATGATCATTGAAATTAAGTGGCTAGAAAATGAAGATGAAGAATCGGATAATGACGTCGACCATGTTTAGGAAAGGATTGCCTGAGCTGTGGCACGATATGAAACTGAACCATATGATGGACATGAAAGTTATCATCTACGTTGTGTAGTAGAGAAGTTTTCTCGGGTGAGGTTGATTATGTCAAGGGCACTTTACGATCGACTAAACCAGGATCTCGTAAAGCACGTCTGGTGCCCCAAGGAAGTCGTGCCCAAGTACGACACCGGCGTTGAACGTTGACATTTTATGTGTCTCTTTGTATTTGTTGTTTATGTGTGTTGCATATATATATATTTTTTTTTTGAGTTTTTGGTAAAGCACCTTTGTGTGCATGTTTATGTTTGCCATTTTGTATCGTATCATGAAATAAAATAAATCGTGTTGTGTTTAATTTCTTGTTTTATATTGGTGAAATGAAATAAAGGTATTAGATTCAAATATTTGACTTGACATGACAAAACCAGACAATGACATGACCATACATTGACTCCACACTTCATCTTATTCATTTTTCATGTTGGTTCACATGTGGGATTCGAGTATATGTATCCATCAGGAAATCCAATGGGCAAGCTATGCTTTTTTTTCCCTATAAATATCAAGGTTTAACTGGTAGACTGGCACATCCACATCACTATCGTTAGAAATGGCTTCCTCTTCTAGGAAAGCCCTCGATGAAAGCTCTAGGTGACCCGTTGATGACCTGATGAGTGACCCGAGGTGTAAGTGCAACGATCCTGACAATTATAATCCAGATTGTGAGGTTTAAACATCATGATTTCAAAACCAACCAATAATGCAATACTGTATGTGCGATGCTAAAGGAAAAAGACCAATGTGCCACTATTGTATTAAGCGAGACCTAAAGCTCCCAATACCCAAAAACCCAGGTCCAGTTCCATGCACTTGCGGGAAGGGCATTTAACTATGTGCCAATTGTGAGGTCAAACCAGATATCGCATTTTAGGGAGAAAATAAGAATGTTTATGTGAACGCCCGTGATTCGCCAGAGGTCATTCGTGGGAATCGCTGAAGATTGTGTTTGTTGTTTCATCATCTTTGGGTGTTGTTGTTGTTGTTAATTTTATGTACTCGTTATAGTCTTTAGTTGTTAGTATGGTTTCTTTTATATATTTGTCATCGTTAGTATTATAAAGTACAATGAATTGTGTTGTGTTTACCATTTTTTTGCATTTTCAAACATTAAAAAATATCAAACAACTTGAAATATAGAGTTTATAAGAACAAAATGCATCATTGGTCCACTTACTATTGTGGATTTCCCATGTTGTTCCATAAATTAATTTTAGTCCTAAGTTGGTCCACTTTCTTAAAACTCATACCCAAGTTGGTATATTCCGTCAATTTTTAATCAAATGTCGTTAAAGTTCAGCATGTGCCTGGCAAATGGGTCTTTTCCACCTAAGCCCACACCCAACTGATCCCACCCCTGCTTCTTCTTCTTCTTCTTCCTTCCTCTTCTTTCTTTCTTCTTCTGCAACACACCATGCATCATCTTAGTTGCCCAAGGCGACTTCGTCCCTCTTGCCCTCGGCCTCGTCGCATCTCTCTATCTCTCTGTCCTTTTCTCTATCTCCACTCTCTTTCTCTCTCTACTGGTAGCGACACCACCAGATCGACTTAAGCCTCGGATCTCATCAATTAGAAAGCTAAACTAAAGCCCATGGCCATGACAACCAAATTAGTAGTACAAGACCTTTCCTTCGACCCGCTCCACCTCCAATCTCCATTTGGGGTATTTGTTCTAAACCCTTAGAAGGATTTTGTAAGTGGGTCTTAGAGTTTTTGAATTTAGTCAATTCTTTATTAGAGATGTTTGTGGTTCAAATTTAGTCAATTAAGTTTTTTTCCTATTGCGTGAATTGTTTTTTTTGGGTATTTTTGTTTTAGGGTTAAAAGTACATGAAAATTCAGATTTATGGTTTGGTAATACAGGAATCCAAGCTTGGGACTTATACTGGCTTTTGTTGCTAATTGTATCTGAGGTTCTTGTATTAGATTGAGCAAAGAAAAAGGCACCTCTTGTGCTTCTTGATTTGTTTGAATTTGTTGCATTTTGTAAGATTGCTGCTTGATTTTGGAACTTGGTATTCCTTGAAACTTTGAAATTGTTTGACTTTGTGGGTATTCATTGAAATTGTTTTTGAGATTTAAGCTTATGGGTTTTCAGCTTCAATTTTGAAGTCATGAGCTATTTGTTTTGAAGCTTGTGAATTGTGACGCCCCAAACCCTTGGGCTAGAAGATTTAGGTGCGTTACAGCTCCAGACTGACCATTCAGCCCTATATGGAATTACTAAGCTCGGCAACTCGCATCTAGAACCAAACAATCAATGTAAGGCTGAGTTTAAAAACAAAATACCGAATTGGATCATAATGCAAACTACGCAACGAAATAAATAAATCAAATACTTTGATTAAAAACCAACCCCCCAAGATTACATAAATAAATAGTAACATTGTACAATTATTTCGAATATTAATGAGTTGACGTAAATACAAAACTCTTTACAAAATAAAAGAGAAAAACCACTTCTGGTACCAATTGCCACATTTCCCCCACGTTGCTTCCTCAGTCTTACTTAACCGGCAAAATCAACCGCTACACCATTGAATGGTGCACCAGGTTAAAGAACAAACTCGGTAAGCTGTCGCAAACTCGTATGGGTGAAACAACTCACACCCACAACCACAAACAAACAGTGACTACAAGTCACTCACAAACAGACATTTCCAAGTGTTCTTGTACTCAACGAAGTACCAACCACTAGCTCCACTTAGCTAGCTCAGCTAGAGTAAGAAGTAAGTTGATAATAATTATCTCCAACATTCACACTTACTAAAACGTTCATGTACTTAACAAAGCACTAACCACCAAGTTAACACAATGGCTGATCCAAATTGGCCAACTACCAACATCAACAATCTCACGACTGATCCAACATAAAAATGAAATTAGTGAAGAGAGTGACTATCTCTGATTGTAAATCTGGTCATTTGCTACACATACTTCATGCACATTTGTACGATCTGACAACAACCACATACAATGGCCCACAGTAATGTCTGAGCTACCTGCCACATTGTACAATCACATTGGTATCTCAACCTACCCAATTCAACTGTTACTCTCAGGTCGTGTCAAACCATAATATTTTGACCAACGGGTACATTATCTCAAATCCGATTAACATGGTCATCACAAGATATTTTTAAATCATAATTAGGCAACTTAGTTCAACAGATCACAACTGGCTATTCACAAGCCTAATCCACAACTATTAATCTCAATAGCTTGTATCAGAAAACGGATACTAAAATCAACCTAGCAATAATCTCGTTAGGTTCTCATGCTTAAAAGCATCTTATTAAGCCAACAAACTTAAAATTATCCTCGAATCACAAACAAGATTTCAATCCTAGAATCAAATCAAATTCTAGCACATAAGAAAATAAGTTAAACAACATTAAACAAAATCAAGACAAGTTAAGGGATCACCCACAAAATAAATATAAAGTCCACCCACTAAACAAATAATGTATAACATTCACCCACCTGGATTCCATGCATTCTAAACACCATGAGTACCTTACCACCTCACCACCTCTGCGGGCGAAGAGAAACCAAAGAACAACTATTTCAACTAAGAGAGAAAACTGAGAGAGAGAGAGAGAGAGCTGCAGATGAAGAATGAAACAGAAGAAAAACTAAGGGGCTATATATAGCAAAGCTACCGAGCCCTTGCAGAAATGCTGAGCTCTCGGAAAAGCTTGCCGAGTGCTCGCCACCACACCGAGCGATCCGTGGTGGCTGCTGAGCCCTCTGTGATGCATTTCACAGGGTTCTACCGATTTTTCCTTTCTTCTTCAGCTTACGCGTGACTTCCTCCTTTGCCAGCAGCTGCTGAATATACTGGCCATTAGATCAAAATAGATCAACGGCCAAGATTTTTCCACTCAACAAACTTTAATTTCTGAAATTCCTTAACTTTGAAAATTAACCAAAAACACTTCGAGACTCAGAAAAATACTACGTACTCGTAGAAATGAATATAAACTTCCCATTAGTTCACAATCAACTCTTGATCTCCAAATCTTTGAAAATCAAACACGAAAAACTTTCAGGGTCTCACATAAATGGTTTGACTTTGTAGGACATTTGTACCTCCATTTGAGGTTCAACAGAGGATCGTGACTTGTAGGTCCATTGGTTTTTGTTTATTTTTTAATTTAAGTTCTTTACATATATTTTTTTTATTTTTAAATATTTTTGTGATTTTTGAAAAAGAATTAAAAATTCCTTGGCGGTGAAAAATACACATTTGCTCTAAAAAAAGAGCACATGTTCTGTACATGCTAAATTTTAACGATATTTGACTAAAAATTGACATAATGGACCAACTTGGGTAACGGTTTTAAGAAAGTGGACCAATTTGGGACAAAAATTAATTCCTGGATTAACATGGGAAATCCACTATACTAAGTGAACCAACGGTGCATTTTGCTCAATTTATAAATTTGGGTGATAAAATTATAAATCCATATATATTCAATATTGACATTATATTAAAAATCTCTTTAAAATAAAACCAATGATATACTTTTTTTAACTTAACCATCACTTAATCTAAATTAGGCTTAATTTAATTAGGTATAACTGTATTACCATCAGTTATGACTCTCAGCACCACTGCAACTTCAGCACATATGACTATCACTCTCAGATCCAAAATCACTTTTCAGGTTATGTATTACTCTCTCTCACTCTCACCACTGTGGATAGCCTAATAGTTTCAATCTTCAAACTTAATGGTCAAGCCTGATTGGGGTAATTGGTAAGTTCCTCTTAATTTTTGAATTGCAGTTGATCAAAGTTTTATTATTCTTGTATCTCATACTTTAGTTTTTATTTGTCACTTTGTTGTTTAATTATTATTAATTAATATAAAAAATATCTAGTAGAAAATTTGAATCTAGATATGAAAAAATTAAGAAAGAAAAAAGAATAGAAAAACTAATTCAATCTCAAAAAGGAACTTTTGATAAATTTGTTATTAACAATAAACAACCAAGCCAAGAATATATCAAGGCAATACCAAAATCAATAGCCAATTCAATAACCAAGTCAAGAACCAAATCAATAGCCAAATCAATAACCAAGTCAAGAACCAAGTTAAGAACCAAATCAATAGCCAATTCAATAACCAAGTCAAGAACGCTACCAAGAACAAAACCAAGAACCAAGTTAAGTACCACACCAACAATTAGCCAAGAACCAAGTCAAGAACCATACTAAGAACCAAGTCCAGAACCACACCAAGAACCAAGCCAACAACTAGGCCAAGAACCAAGTCAAGAACCAAATGAAGATGTAACAAATATTTATGATCGTTGCCAATGGAAAAATATCAATACAAACATAAGAAATTTATTAGTGGAAAGATCGAGGTCCCATTAAAGACTTCTAGACATTTCTCTACATGACATTACAATCGGAAATTACCAAATGGAGAAGAACGTGAAAGAATATGGCTAGTTTATTCAAAAAAGTGGATAGAGTATATTGTTTTTGTTGTAAGCTATTTAATTCAAAGACTAGTAGAAGTCAATTGGCTAATGAAGGATGTAAAGATTGGAAAAATCTTAGTGAAAAACTAAGAATTCATAAAGCAAGTATTGAACATGTGACTCATATGGATATTTGGTGGTGAGTACGTACAATTAGAGTGGTTACATACGTGCTTTAGTAGTGTATCTGATAAAAACTCTGAGCATAAAATCCAATGTGCTGTTCGAGCCTATTTGTTGTATTTATTGGGTTGTACCATTTTTGTTGATAAGACTGGCACAATGGTAAAAGTCCAATATCTCATTCTTTTTACTGTTAGCCATTATGTATGGGGCACTGAATGCTTAGTTTGGTTGTTTAGGCAGTTAATATTTACCTCTTGAACTGGTATTAAGCAAATGGGCGGTTATATGACACTTTTAGAAGCATGGGTGTACGAGCACATCCACACTGTTTTTGGTCCATCCTACAACATGAATTATTCTGATAATTCACCTTGTGCGCTTCTATGGACTCCAAAGTGGGATAATGTGAGTGATGTTGAAGCGGTTCATAGAATACGACAACGACTTGATGTTCTAGTGGTTAATGAGGTATATTTGTAATTTAGAATTCTATTTTATTAATTTAGGATTATATTCTATTAATTTACAAATCTATTATGTTATTGTTTTTCTCAGGTTATTTGAGAACCATACAAATCTAAAAGACAAGCACACCCATTGCCAACTGTAGCATTCTTCATAGAGATAACAATGTGTTTTGATGTTGTTGAGCCTTATTGTCCCAAGAGAACGCTTAGGCAGTTTTGGAGGGTACAAACGATTTCTCCTGCACCACATGCGGTCTTTCAGGGGGTTTGAAGTGCGAATGCATACTCGTACAGACCCATTTATGATTATTTGGCTGGTATGTGGGAGACATAGGGGAATCACGTGTTGTCCGAGAAGATTCATAGTATACCGGTGAGGCGGCCATCATATATTGTGAAAGGGTACATCGTTTGGTTTACTACTATGTTATATCCAATCGTCCACAACCCCACTCGTAGAGCTGCATTTGACCTATGTGCCATATTAGATATTACATACTACAGGGTATGTAATTTTACACTTAAAATTGCTTTGTTGTCCGACTGTATAAGCTAATGTTGACATATTTTAGCTTTTAGGAGCGTGAGACTTGTATGCTACGAATTACCCAGTTGATTATTGACATGGGCGAAGAAGTTGCTATCACACGCCCTACTCACCTCTATTAGTCGATTCAGAGTTTGCAACATATTTTGGAGGGAACACACTTGCAGGACACTATGACGTACCAACGAAGTTCGAGACGTCGTCCCCCCCAATGATTATGTGTTGAAGGTTTTGTAGTTTGTGTAGCTTGACTATAGTTTGAACTTTTTATAATTCGACATTGGTTACACTTAAAATTCAACACAAGTTTTATTTATAATTTGACTATGGTTTTTGTTGAGTGTGCGTTTCATGACATTTTATGTTATTAACTCCCTAATTTAGAGTGTTAGAACTCGATATTTTATGTCTTATTAGTTTGTTTCAGTATTTTATAGATCAAATAAAGCATTGAGGATGAATAGTGTAATGAGGTGATTTTGAGCTAAAAATGAAAAAAATGAAAAAAAGAATTTTGAGAGAATCTTTTAGAAGATTCTAAAATCTGGAAGGAATCTTTGAAGAATTTTTTGGAGAATTTTTTTGGTCAAGGTTGACTTTTGGTCAAAGTTAAAGTCAATGGTCAACCATGCCACATCATCAAGTCACATGGACCACACATGTAGCCCATGCATCATAGGCCATATGCATAACCCTAGCCCAAAGGACCAAGGCCATGCGCCTGTTGCAAGCCCAAACGGAGGAAGCCTAAGTCGTGCCATCCAAGGTCCACAAGCCCAAGGAATTCGCACCCACTTAGCTGATCCAAGGCCTAAATGGAAGGAATCTCACATGTGTAAGAAAAATTTCATAAGATTCAGTGAAAGATCACAAGGAATCCTAGCTTAATAAGATGTCAAAACCCTGAAAAATGAACAGTAAATTTCGACAGTGATTCTGTATTTCCCATATCGAACCAGGTAACATGCCATATATGGTTGGAAAGATATGGATATAAGCTTCGCAGAAAATTTTAAGGATTTAGATTCCGAGTTGTGTAGCTCGAGATATGGCTATTTTAGTAGAGGCAGCGCAGCAGTTCCGCGAGCAGAAAATGAAGTTACGCCCAAAAGAGCTTGAATTCAGCCCAAGGCCAATCTTTTTGCTAAAAAC
Source organism: Dryas drummondii (assembly GCA_003254865.1). Lineage (NCBI taxonomy): Eukaryota > Viridiplantae > Streptophyta > Magnoliopsida > Rosales > Rosaceae > Dryas > Dryas drummondii. The sequence continues at coordinate 1,408,969 of QANW01012574.1, forward strand.
CCTAGCCTTGTGAGACAAGGAAAGCCTCACCTCCTCACTCCTATATAAGGACCTCATTCTCTCATAATTCAACATTTACCACACCTTGCATCTTTCATTTTCTTTACCTAGAGCTAGAGATAATTTTATTTTCTGATTTATTTGTGAGAGGATTTCGACACCAAGAGGACAAAGAGAGGGTCTTTGCCGCAGCCCTAGCTGTGAGCCTTTTGCTTGTGGTCCTCTCTCTCTTGCCTCCTTCTTGTGCCAAAAATCTTTGTTTGTTTTTAATGATTTTTCTTGTTTTTCTTATTTTAATTTATTATCAACAATGGATTGAGAATTTATTTATATTATGCATCTTTATTTTCTGAATTCTTTTATTATGATTATTTAGTTTATTATTCTTGCATGTTGGGATGAGAATTGATGTTTTAATTATGTAGTTAACCACAAGTGCATCAGTTTTCTAGTTAATTGATTCGGATTTTGGGTATAATAAGATTATTTTATCTATGTTTGAATGTCATGCTAGTCGTAGGATCTCTTTGACTAGTCACCTTAGGGAAATTGCATCTAGACTCATGTTATGAAATTAAACAAGCTGAAAAGGATGATAATTTCAATTGGTAACAAGTGGATATCCTAAGAACGTATCCATGATAACAAGAATCCATAGATGCTCATAGGTTACAGGTTTTGATGGGTCTATGCTCAATGTGTTTGACGTTCCCTATGACCGATAATGATTCTTGCATGTCTAACAACTCTAAGTATAATCAAGCCTTAGGGAACATGTATAGTTAACTAACTAGGGCATAATCAAACTTTAGTTATGATATAGAGGAGCAATTGTTGAAAAGACAATAATCAACACTTTTTAGTAGTCAAACTTTATTATATTGTGTTTGAATTGATTGCTAGTAAGGTTTGTGACGAGGGATTGCATGATTAAAATGGATTTTAGATTCTCAACATTGCAAGATAATTGGGTGTGCGTGAATTTCATAACCTACAAAGTCCTTTTGCCGTGTGTGTGTGTTAGAGATTTCTAGTTGATAAGCATGATTGATTTGATATGTATTTACTTATTCCTCGTGGGATCGACCTCGTACTTCCACCCTTTTCTATGGATGCGATTCGTGCACTTGCGAGCAAACTTAGAGTCGTATATGTTTTAATTGATTAATTTTATACTCTAAGAAAACAACAATAGTTTCATTTTTTTTTTTGACTATGGTTAAATTATGTAATTTTCACAGAAATTGCATAAAAAAAATTTAATATTTTGTCATACAGTTCATTAAGTGCTAAATTGTTGAACGATTTAGATTCATTTGGTAGGTACCTACCGAACATTTCCAACCTGTTTGACAGTTTACTGCGAACTTTTCCTTGAAAGGTATCAACTAAGTGTCCTTCAAATAGTCAATAACCCTACGAACGCAACCAAACTTAGATTTAATCTAATGTAAATCTCTTAAATACGCATCTTCTGGCATTGAATTTACTAAGGAATAGCACGAACTATAAAACTTATCCCAATCATCCTTGGTTCCAAACTTTTTCTTGCAATTTGCCATAACATTTTTGCTAATGTGCCACCTACACAATAAATGTCTAATATTAGGAAAAATAGTAGAGATTGCATTCATGAGTGCTAGATCTTGGTCCGTGACAATCACACCAGGAAGACAATCATCGGTGATTAACGACCTCAGTCTAGTTAAAGCCTAAATGTAATTTTCTTCATTTTCATAACTATGTAAGCAAATGCAATAGAGAAAGTCATGTTTGTGAATATGACCCCAACAATCTCAAAAAGTGGCAAACGATATCTATTAGTATTATACGTACAATCCATAAATATATGTGAAAATGCACATAAGAGATCAACACACTTAGAGTGGATTAAAAAAAAATAGTCACAATATTATCACCACCAGAACATCTATGCCACTCAAAGTATTTGTGTTCAGATAACTTACTTAGCAAACACTGCATTTATGTTTTTCCAACCTTCTCTTTTACCCAATGGCGGTGTCTGACAATGTACATTGTTTTAATTGTTGTTGTATTTGAATCATTCATTTCCTTTAAAATGCTCAAAATCTGCCTCAGTTTCATTAAACTCTTGAATATATCCACCAATAAAGAACTCTCTCATTCACATAATTTCTCCACAAATGAATGTCCTTCACAATAATCCAAAACCCTATGGTTATGCACTCCACATACCACAGTTAGCGTCCATTCATCATCATTACTAGTGTACACACTCTTTAATGAGAAGGGGCATCCAAATCTTTTCGTAATAGAGTCTCTACCATCCTTAGGATGTTTTATCATACAACTATCGACATCAGACTTGGATGGCCTACGGAGACCACTTTGTTCACAACCAAGGAACACTCTAGCTTTCTTCTTCCCCACCTCTGCTGCATTAGACCTCATAATGACAATGACTATGTTGTTCGTCCTTCCTTGTGCACGTGCCCAATTAACCAAAGTATCCCTCGAATGAAATATCTACACATATAATTTACATTTCAACTACATATACAAGATACATTTTCTAAATAACAAATGAATACCTCATTCGTTATGAATTCATTATTATAGTCACGTGAGTATTCGGTCAAAACCTCGACCTCAGCCCCAGTGTAGGCCCCAACCTCGTTGTTTCGAGTAGAAGCATCACCATATTGTTCGTCTTACACATAAAACAGGAAAATGGTGTTATAAGAGTGTGTTCGGCAGAAGGCTTCTGAACAAAATGTCTTTATTCGATAGGAATCTGCCAAATAAATACCCATCATTTGACAGGTGCCTACCAAATGAGATCAATTTTACAGAAATAAAAAAATTTCATTTGGTAGATGTCTTCCGAACATATATAAATAATTTCGCAGATGCTTGTCGAACGTTGTAAGTTTACTCGGCGGGAAGTCACCGAATGGTTTTTTTTTTTTTATAATTTATTTGTAATTTTTATTTGGTAGATATCCACCGAATATATTACTTATGTTTGGTAGATATATGTCAAACATTTGAGAAAATTTCGGCATTGGTTAACCGAACGAACAACGAACAGAAAATAAAAAACACAAAAAACAAAAAGTATAAAAAAAACACAAAAAATTACTATCATACTAAAGGCGAATAAGGAACAAGTGGAGGCTCCATTCATCAAAACTAATATGTATTTCTACAATATTATTTCATATATGTAACAAAGAGACAAAACTTAGGGTTTAATGAATGAAATATTAAGAAATGAGATTATGAGAGGAGAGGGTGTGTAATGAGAGTTTTAAGATTGTTGTGGTTGGGGTTTAGGAGTGTTGGTTGGGGTGTGTAAGGAGAGTTCTTTTGTTTTGTTTTGTTTTTTTTCAAATAATGTGGGTTGTCCTTTATGGTCTTTTCCCTTTGTGTCAATTAGATAAATTCACAAATTAAGTTTTTGAGGGTATACAAAAAGAAAAAAAAGGTGTACAAATAACAGTTTTCTAAAAATAAAAATAAAATAAGCTGGGGTGGGGTGTGAGGTAAGAAATGGGTGTGTAATAGTATGCACAATGGATGTGCTAAATGCTAAATGCTATTGCAATAATAGCAATCTTTTGGAAAAATGAGCTCCAATGGGAGGAGATTGCTAAATGCAATTTTAGCAATTGCTAAATTTAGCATAGCAATTTGGAAGACCAAGAAAAAGGTGGGGCCCAACCAAAATAAAGTGGAGATAATTTATTTTAGTGGAATCTAAGTGTTAGTTGTGTTATTTGGATGCTTGTTATCTGAATGGGCTCAATTGTGTAGTGTGTAGAAATCCCAACATGAAAGAGCAGAGACATCAACAAGTAAATGTTTTTGAGAATTACTTTACATGTGGCAGCCTGTAATTCACTAAATTTGGAAAAAAATTGCAGCCAATGGCCACATGTAGCCTGTAATTGCAACCAACTGTCATATGCAGCAGCCAATGGCTGTGTGACACGTGGCTGCAATGATAAAAAAAAAAATTCAATATGACCGTTTGTGGTTTTTTTTGTTTTTTTTTCCTTCTCGTTTTCTTCTTATTTTTCTCTTCATTTCTTCCTATATTTATGCTAGTTTGTGGTTTGCTTTCACCACTTCTTTTTTTTAGTACCACTTGTTAGAATTTTATATTGAATTTGTTTGAGTGTAGTTTTTTTTCTTTTCTACAAGGTTTTTATTTTTATTAGTTTGGTATCAAATATGATCAAAAGTAAGGCGGCAAATTATTCTCCCGATAAAAAAGTTGTCTTGTGCAATGTTTATGTAGAAATTTCTCAAGATCCGATTGTTGGTATGGAGCAACCCGAACAAATTTTATGGAGGCGAGTATGCGAAAAATATGTCCAAATAACCGACGACAACCGATCAGAAGAATCTCTGAAAACCCAATTTGGAAGAATCAAGACGAGTGTCGTTTATTATCATGATTTGCTTACTCAAATTGAAAGTGAGCATCATAGTGGGTGGACTCAGGTCGAGAAGGTAAGATTATTCATCTTTTTACCATTATAATTATAACTTTTAGTCTTTGGTTCATATCTAATGATTTGTACCCCATTTCTAGATTGCGCATGCTAGAAAGCTATACGCGAAAAAGAACCCAAAAGGTTTCAAGCTCGACCACTGTTTTGAAATTTTAAAAGATTGTCTCTTTGTACTTCCAAAGCCAATCCATATGGGACAACCCGACCTTGAGGACACTCCAGTATCGCAGCTAGCTGATGGAGTTAATCTTGATGACGATGAAGATATGCCCTTCCTTCTCCGGATCATTATCATGATTTCGCCAGACAACACTCAAATGAAGTGTTGATAAACATGAGTAGAGCACAAAATCGTTTAGCGGAAGCACGTGAGACATAGCTTGCACTTCAACAGAGTGAGTCTGACAAGCGAATTCGATCTAGGAGCGTGAATCCGAAATGAGGATTCTAGCGATGGATACTTCCCTTATGAATGGTGGAACAAAGGCCTTTTTTGAAGAACAACAACATGTCCTGATGGCCAAATACTCAACTAATGCAAGAGGATCCACCACATCAGAATCGAATTTGGATGGCAATGGTCCTTCATTCGATCCTCCATATTAGCGTTTATTAGTTTAATTTTCTAGTTGGGTTTATGATGTATTTTAATTGTATTTATTAGTTTAATTTTCTAGTAGAGTTTTTGATGTACTTCCTCTATGTTATCAGATTAATCATCAAACTCATATTTCATCATAAATTTAAAAACATTACAATTATGAAATTAAAATGATACACAGAAAATTAATGACAATAAAACATGAAAAACAAAGACAGTAAAACGATACATGGAAAATTAAAGACGATCAAACATAAAAGCCATATGCTAATTTCCATTGCCTTTTCGCACCCATAGATGCTCAATAAGATCGTTTCAAAGATTAGTATGTGTGTTTCATTCCGAACATTCCTGTAGCGGTCCATTGAAAAAGTATTTGGGTCATAACGACTCGCCACAAAATTACATCTTACGGATGTAGAGCGACCTAGTTCTAGTGGAGGCTAGCTCGACACTAGGTGTTCTTTCTTGGTGATCATAATCTCTAAGGTTGCGTCTTCTTGGCGGTGCATCTTCTTCATCATCTGAAACTCATTCGTCCTCCAAGATCATGTTGTGCAAGATAATGCATGTCTTTATGACGTATGCTAAGACATCCACGTTCCAAGACCGAGCAGCTCCTTTAACGATTGCCCAATGCGATCGTAGAATCCCAAATGTCCTTTCCACATTCTTTTGATATGCTTGTTGCCTTTTTTGCAAAGTGTGCATTCTTGCGATTGCCTAGTCGCATAATGGTCTGCACAAAAGTTGCCCACTTTGGGTAGATCCCATCCATAAGAAAATATGTCATCTTGTATTCATGCCCATTGAAAGAGAAGTTAACCTTAGGAGCTTTTCCATGATATAGATCCTGGAAGATTGACGATGCATAAAGGACATTCAAGTCGTTGTTACTCCCAGGCATCCTAAAATGCGCATGCCATATCCACGTGTCAAATGATGCCATAGCCTCTAAGATCAATATGGTAAACGCTCACATGCCCTTTTATATCTTCGAGCCCAAGCAGTAGGGCAGTTCTTCCACTCCCAATGCATTCAATCGATACTCCCAATCATGCCAGGAAAGCCACGTGACTCTCCATACCGTAGTAGCCCATGCACAAAAGAAAGTGTATCAACCTCAAAATACTCAGGACACCCATATGCACACTCATACTACTCATCACAGCTGAAGCAGTACTATCAAGATATGCTATAGTGTCAAAGTTGTCCATAAAGCAATAGAGCATCAAATAATATTCTCTCATATCAGTCCAAATATACCCAACGGAATTATCCTCTAGAATTATTTATACTTGTATATAAAACTATACTTTATTGTACATGGAATGTGTGTGATGAATATACAAGTTTTTTTTATCGCTAAAATCTCTCACTCTCTCTTTGATTTCCACTCATCATCTTGTCCCTTTCTACTACTTTTATCTCCAGACACATCGATTTAGGTTTTGCTATTTTTGTTTGGATTTTTAGTGAATTGAATTTATTTGTGTTTGAATCTGCAGGTATACCCATAATCGATTTGTGGTTCATGTTCGAGGAAAGACAAGGTTTCATAATGGCAAGAAATGTAGCTGGTTTGATAGAATTATGTTAGCATTTTATGAAGTTCTGCATGGTAACTGTAGGTCTGCTCTGCCTGCTTAGGAAGTGCCTCTGCCTCAGCGTATAGAGGTTCAAATGCTTTATGAGGCTTGAATATGATTTCTTTTTGTTCATATTGATTAGTTTCTAATTTAGGCAACCGTAAACAACACGTTGCTCACTTTGTCGAAACCTGTAACAACGTTGGAACAAAAGGTGATCACCTAGCAAAGCAGTTTGTACTTTCCCTTAAAGGGAATGCAGACTGGTACACTGACTTAAAGCCCAAATCCATAAGCAATTGGGAACAAATGGAGAGAGAGAGTTCTTGAATCGTTTTTACAGTACATGTCGTACAGTAAACATGATGAAGCTCACTAATACAAAGCAGTGGAAGGATGAGCCGGCTGTTGACTACATCAACCAGTGGCACTTGTTAAGCCTTGACTGCAAGGATAGGCTTTCTGAAGTATCAGCAGTGAAGATGTGCATACAGGGTATGCATTGGAATTTGTTGTATATTTTGCAAGGTATCAAGCCCAGAACGTTTGAAGAGCTAGCAACTTGAGCACATGATATGAAGTTAAGCATAGTCAGTCATGGTGGTAAGAAAGAGCCTGTTGGAGATTACAGAAAAGAAAAGGTGTTCGACCCAAGGATAAATAAGGACAAGTCCACCAAAAAGGCAATGGTTATCAATACAGCTCCTATCAAAATTTCAACAAGTGTTAAGATAAAAGAAGTGCAGAGAGTTGAGCCAAATCTAGAGCTAGGGAGGAGAAAACGAACCTTGAAAGAATTAGAGGAAAAGAAGTATCTTTTCCCAGATTATGATGTAGCTGGCATGCTAGAAGATTTACTCATGAAGAAAGTAATCGAGTTACCTGAATGCAAGAGACCAGAAGAGATGAATCGAGTTAACGACCCAAAGTACTGTAAATATCATCACTTAGTCAGTCACCCAGTGGAAAGATGCTTTGTCCTGAAAGAGTTGATCTTGAATCTTGCAAAGCAGAGTAGGATTCAGTTAGACATCGATGACGTGGTAGAGGCAAATAATGCAACTATAGTGTTTGGATCATTTGATCTTGAGCCATTATCTACCTCACCGTTAGCGCCTTCGTTTTGATCAGTGGCGGCAAGTACTAAGAAAGCTCAACTTGAGCTGAAGAGGGAGACTGTTGAAATGAGCTTCCAAATTAATGTCAACTCGTACAGTGATCAACCAGTCAAGGATGATGAAGGATGGACTCTTGTCACCAGACGAAAGCCTCGTAGAACGCAAATGTCATATGCACAAAATGAGCATCCAAATAAAATGCAACAATAAAGGGATACTCATCGCCGCCCTGAAAGGAAAGGTGGAAGGAGACCGACAAAAAGAGAAAACGTTGATGGGGTGGACAGGCTCTTAGAGCGGAAACCATACAACTCTATTACACTAAGAGACTACTTTCCCAAAGGTTTTTTCAAGGATGAATTGGTGGAGACCATTTACATGACAACCTACTACGACACTGGAGATGAGGAATCCTTAAAAGATGATCGAGGAATGTACTGCTGATGTTACTGAAGTTGCTAAGAAACCAAAGGTATTATCTCAGCTAAAAGGCCTACCGAAAGGCTTTGATATTAAAGAAGTACTTCAACTCTTAGAAGAGGTGAGAAAAGCGCTAGTCCAAGTTCTAGTAGACCCGAGCATTTACTTTCATGAATTCAATAATGTGGGAAGGTTGGAGCTTGGGCTATGTCAATGCGCCACATGTTGTGCAAACATCACTTTTACTGATGAAGACCTTCAATTAGGATCTAGGCTTATTCATACCATTGCCCCCTGTAAGATACACTTTTTTTCACTTTGCCCCCTGAAACTTAAATTCTCTCAGTTTGCCACCTGAACTTCAAACAGTTGTTGCAAAAAACCCTATACCGTCAACTCTGTCAATTTTTCTGTTAAAAAAACTGATGTGGCACCTATATGACATGGGTGAAACCCTTTTCTAATTATGTAACATCCATGCAGACACTAAAAATTATAAAAAATATGATTATATGAGTAGAGGACGTTGCAAATTTCGAGTTTAATGTCAATTTTTTATAATTTTTAGTGTCTGTATGGATGTTACATAACTAGAAAAGGGTCTCACCTATGCCATATAGGTGCCACGTCAGCTTTTTTAACGGAAAAATTGACAGAGTTGACGACATAGGGTTTTTTGCAACAACTGTTTGAAGTTCAGGTGGCAAACTGAGAGGATTTAAGTTTCAGGGGGCAAAGTGAAAAAAAGTGTATCTTACAGGGGGCAATGGTATGAATAAGCCTAGGATCTAAGCCACACAATCGTCTACTCTTTGTTTCTGGATACATACGAGAACAAAAGATTAATCGTATGCTTGTGGATGGAGGTTCTGCTGTAAATATCATGCCCAAGTCAATAATGAAACAATTGGACATTACAATTGAGGAATTGTCTCGTAGTCGCCTCATAATCCAAGGTTTTAACAAAGGGGGGCAGAGAGCCCTGGGCATGATAAGATTAGAGCTCAACATTGGTGAACTAAAGTCACACGCTTTATTCCATGTGATCGATGCAAAGACCTCATATAACTTGCTGCTTAGACAACCATGGGTCCATGAAAATGGGGTTGTGCCTTCAATCCTCCATCAGTGCTTCAAATTTTATAGAGACATGAAAAAAAAAAAAAAAGTGGTAGGCGATACGAAGCCATTTACTAAAGCGGAGTCACATTTTGCTGATGCAAAACTTTACACGGATGACAGCTCAGTGGAAGAGGTTGTTCCAACAGAAATCTTGTTCACAGGAAAGGCAAAATTAAAGAAGGAAAAAAAAGACAAGTTGATATAGACAAAAGATGATGTCGTAGAGCTACCAAAGAATGATCGATCTAAAGGAAATAGGTCGTTTTTGCAAGAGTCTGACGTGCTCTCGAGTCCAATTCTTCGGTACATTCCAAAGTCTCGACGAAAGGAATGACAATCTCCATTTGTGGAAGATGATGAGAAAGAGCATATGCGGAAGCTAGGGAAGACAGTTCTTATATATGGTTTTGAAGGGGGAATCAATTGTTCCTCTTCCAAAATTGAGTAATTCAACTCCTCAAAAGCAACCGCTGGGAGGATTTGTTAGACCATCCCAAAATTCAATAGAGCATGAGATTCTTCCAGACAAAAGAACTAAAGGGTTTGATCCTAATGCTTATAAGTTGTTATCAAAAGCTGGGTACGACTTTACCTCTACTTCTGAGCTAGGAAGGCCTAGCCCAAATGTTACAAATGACAAGAGACATGGGCTTAATGAAGCTAAAAAAAAACTGTGACAGCAAGAAAACATGGTTAACTCTACCAGACCAGGTCTTGGATTTACCCTAAGTGAGCCTGTTAGAATTTCCGCTAAAAGGAAATAGAAGAAGGCAAATGCAATGCATATTAGTGTGGAGGTGATAGAGAAAGACAAAAGCGAAGATCCGTAAGCAAATCCTCAAACCTCAGTACTGGACAAAATCCACACAACTTCAAGAGCCTTGATGTTTGACCGCATCAATTTTGGAGCGCCAAGAGTATTTTTGTTTGGTCGCATTGACAGTTTTACCTCTCATTGTGCAAATACACCAACTATTCGTGTCTCAATATTCAACAGGCTGGCCTTTTCAGACCAGACAGAAAATGACTTACCATATGATGCAAGAAAATCTACATTTGAGAGAATTGAGACTTCAAGCAAGCCCTCTGGAAATAAGTATGGTAAGGTGTTAAAAGGGAGAAGACTCGATGAACCGAGAGCAGAAGGAAAGCTTCGAAGTATTATCCCTTCACGTATGCGTCGTCTTTCAGCTTTAGAAGTTAGGATGGAAGAGTACCTTAAAGTAAAACAACACACAATCATATTGATAGGTCAGTCAAAAGAACGTCATGTCAAGGATGACGAAAAAGAAGAAATCGAAGCCGTCTTCCACATCACCATAGAGGCGCCAGATAACCAAGAATTTTCTGAAGATGAGATTGAAGAAGCTCCACCAGTACTTAAGGATGAGGGGCAAGCTCATGTGGACGAATTGAAGGAGCTTAACTTGAACACTGATGAGCCAATTTTTGTCAATGCGATGTTGAGTGACGCTGAAGAAAAAAGTTATCATGAATTACTCCTTGAATACAAAGATGTTTTTGCCTGGACGTACAAAGAAATGCCAAGACTTGATCCTAAGCTGGCAGTACATCACCTTACAGTTTGGCCTAGTACACGTCTTATTAAGCAAACACAACGTCGCTTCCGTATGGAGCTTCTCACTCAAATTGATGTTGAGGTGGACAAATTAAAAGCAGTTGGTTTCATAAGGGAAGTTCAGTATCCAAAGTGGATTGCAAACATTCTCCCAGTAAAGAAGAAAAACGAGCAAATTATGGTTTGCGTTGATTTCCGGAATTTGAATAATGCTTGTCCAAAGGATGACTTCCCCTTGCTGATAATCGAATAAGGATAGCACTTGAGGATGAAGAACTGACAGCATTCCGTACTCCAAAGGTATTTACTGTTACAAGATGATGTTGTTTGGACTGAAAAATGCGGGAACTACCTGCCAACGCGCCATGCAGAAGATCTTTGACGATATGCTTCATAAGAAAGTTGAATGTTATGTTGATGATCTAGTGGTCATGACTATAAAGAAGGAAGATCACCTACAAGACTTGCGTACGGTATTTGACAGGTTGCGGAAGTATAAACTCAAAATGAATCTATTAAAGTGTGCTTTCAGTGTCTCATTTGGGAAATTTCTCAGTTTCACTGTCAAATATCGTGGCATTGAAATGGATCAGTTAAAGATCAAAACTATCCAAGACATGATTGCACTAAGGAACCTGCATGAGCTGAAGAGTTTGCAAGGTCGACTTGCCTTTATCAAGCGGTTTATCTCGAATTTAGCAGGGCGTTGCCAGCTTTTCAACCGACTCATGAAGAAAGACGTATCGTTTGTATGGGATGAGGCGTGTCACAATGCTTTTCAAAGTACAAAGAAGTATTTGTCAAGCCCACCTGTCTTAGGTGCACCAGTAGCTGGTAAGCCACTTGTACTCTATATCACTGTGTAGGAAATGTCGGTAGGAGCACTTCTCGCACAAGAGAACAAGTCTGGTAAAGAAAGAGCACTCTATTATCTGAGTTGAACACTCACCGGTCCCGAATTAAATTACATTCCGATAGAGAAAACGTGTCTTTCACTTACCTTTGCAATACAAAAGCTCAAACATTACATGCAAGCGTACACTGTGCACTTGGTGGCACGAGCTGACCCAGTCAGATACATTATCTCAAAGCCAGTTTTGACAGAACGATTGGCAAAATAGGCTTTACTTCTCAATCAATATGAAATCATTTACATTCCTGCAAAGGCAGTCAAGGGTCAAGCCTTGGTAGATTTCTTAGCAGTTCATCCAATTCTAACTGATTGGGAGATTTTCGACGATCTACCTGATGAAGAAGTATTCTATGTGGACTTCCCAGAAGCTTGGGTGATGTTCTTCGACGAGTCCGCTCGTGTAGATGGGACTAGATCGAGCAGGTGTTGTTTTCATGTCATCATAGTGACAAATATTACCGTATGCATTTTGCCTTAGTGAACGCTACTCCAAAAATGTTATTGAATACCAAACTTTGGTGATCGGGTTACAGATGGTAGTTGAGATGAAAATTTCAAGCTTAGAAGTATATAGAGACTCCATGTTAGTGATCAATCAGCTTTTAACTCATTATGAGATTAAGAAAGATGACCTGATTCCACACTTCCAATTAGCTACGAGATTGCTTTAGGAATTTGATGTCGTCACGTTGGTACATGTGCCAAGAAAAGAAAATTAGATGGCAGATGTTTTGGCCAACCTAGCTGCGACCTTAGCATTATCTGAGGATGAAGCCACGAACCTCCCCATTTGTCAACGATGGGTTGTGCCACCAAAAAAGATGTTGCAACAAGAAGAAATCAATGTTATCTCAGTTTTTCCTATTGATGTTGAGGATTGCTGACAACCTTTGATCGACTACCTAGAGTATGGAAAACTTCTTGAGAATCCAAAACATAGTACAAATATACGACGTCGAGCACCGCGATTCATTTACTACAAGGAAACACTTTATCGTCGTTCTTTTGAAGGAGTATTCCTCAGATGCTTGGGGAGAAGAAGCATTCAAAGCTAGGAGTGGGCATGGTGTGGTTCGGCTCAGTTCACCTCGAGAACCATGCATCGCGCCAGAAATATTATATCGGTGCGGTTCGGTGTTGTGAACTGGACAAAATAGAAAAAAACCAAACCAAACCAAACCATTGCAAGGACAGTTTGGTTCGGTGCAACGTGCACGGTTTTGGCCCAAAAATTTGGGCCAAAAGCCAATTATTTTGTTAGTACTCACATTTGGTTTTTAAACTTTCTGGCCACACAATTGAGTTTTTGAACTACTATTCTACCAATTAAACAAATACAAATACAAATACAACTTTGAACTTTTCTTAACTTGCTTAGTACTTAAAATTTTAAAATAAATACAACCTACCTAAGTTATAAGTTATAACTATATATAAGATTATATATAACTACTATAGAGTAATTAGTATAGTATATATATAACCATATACTACTATAGTATATACTAGTATACTACTATACACTAAGTTACTAACTATATAGTTATATACTAAGTTTATATATAACTCTATATGCATAAAACATTATTATATAGACTATAGACTATACACGATAGAGTATATAGAAATAGAATATACTAATTTTATTATATAAGATATAACTAAAATTATATACTAAAACATTATTATATATAATATTAAACTCATAGGGTTATATAAAATATATTTTAGGGTCTAAAATAAAAATGTATAAAATGTGTATTAAAATGTATAAAATATGCATAAAAATATATAATTATATTTTTAAAAAATTACACAGTTTGGTTCGGTTTGGTTCGGGCAAAATGAGCATGAAACCGGAACCGAAACCGTCCACATATGGTTTGGTTCAGTTTTCTCTTATAGTGTTGACTTCTTGGTCAATTCGGTGTTTTTTCGGTTTTTTTACGGTTGGTTTGGTTCGGTGTTTCGGTGCGTCGGTTATTATGCCCACCCCTACTCAAAGTAATGGAGCAAGCTCATTCAGGTGTGTGCGGTGCCCACCAATTGCCTTAACCTCCACTTTCAAATAAAGAGAATGTGTTATTACTGGTCAACCATGGTTAAAGATTGCATCAACTACGTCAAGAAATGTTAGGCATGTCAATTCCATGCTAATTTCATACATCAGCCCCCTGAACCATTGCATCATACTGTTGCTTCTTGGCCCCTTTGACGCATGGGAACTTGATGTGGTCTGCTCGATATCACCTAAGTTTTCAGCTGGTTATGCATACATTATAGCAGCAACAGATTACTTCTCGAAGTGGGCTGAAGCTATATCTTGTAAAAAGGTGAAAGGGGAGACCGTGGTGAAGTTCATTAAATAATACATAATTCATCGGCATGGTGTGCCGCATTACATCATCACAGATAATGGGAAGTCCTTATGCAATCGGTTGATGAGTAAGTTTGGTGAGGAGTTTGGCTTCAAACAGTACAAATTTTCCATGTATAATCCATTTTCCAATGGATTAGATGAAGCATTCAACAAGACCCTTTGCAATCTATTAAAAAAGTTTGTTAGCAGGTCAAGGAGAGATTGGTATGAGAAAATAGGTCCAGCACTTTGGGCATATCGAACAACATACCAAACACTTACTCAATCGACTCCCTACTCTTTCTTGTATGGTGTGGAAGTTGTTCTACCATTAGAGCGTCAGATTCCCTCCTTGAGAAAGGGTTGATGGACAAGGAAAATGCCAAGTTACGTCTCCAAGAGTTGGAAGCTTTAGACGAAAAAAGACTTGAAGCCCAACAACGCTTAGAATGCTATCAAGCTCGACTTTCAAGTGCCTTTAACAAGAGAGTACGACCTCGATCCTTTCAAGTTGGAGACCTGGTGCTTACTGTACGTATGACCATTTTCACTAAACATAAGATAGGAAGTAAGTTCATAGTAAAGTGGGATGGACCCTATATAGTACGTGAGATGTACACGAACGAAGCATACAGGATCGTGTCTGAAGATGGATTGAGAGTTGAGTCAATCAATGGCAAATTCTTAAAGTATTACTACGCCTGAAAAGTACCCACTTTGCTCTTGGTCCGCATGAGCCTACATTGTGTACGGCACCGAAGAGAAAAAAAAAATGGGAAAAAAAATGGCTCATTGGACCGAAAACCTCAAAGGGCAATGCAAGCAAAAGTTAGAGCACAAAAAGTCCATTGAGCTGAAAACCTGAAAAGACGGCTCAAGCAAAAGTTTGGACAAAATTTTTTTTGTCTTGAACTACGTTATTACTTGATCCCTTTATAGAGAAAGATACATAGGCAGCTTGGACCAACTAAGTCCAAGTTCAGTAGCATAAAAAAAAAAAAAAANAGAAGTTAGGATGGAAGAGTACCTTAAAGTAAAACAACACACAATCATATTGATAGGTCAGTCAAAAGAACGTCATGTCAAGGATGACGAAAAAGAAGAAATCGAAGCCGTCTTCCACATCACCATAGAGGCGCCAGATAACCAAGAATTTTCTGAAGATGAGATTGAAGAAGCTCCACCAGTACTTAAGGATGAGGGGCAAGCTCATGTGGACGAATTGAAGGAGCTTAACTTGAACACTGATGAGCCAATTTTTGTCAATGCGATGTTGAGTGACGCTGAAGAAAAAAGTTATCATGAATTACTCCTTGAATACAAAGATGTTTTTGCCTGGACGTACAAAGAAATGCCAAGACTTGATCCTAAGCTGGCAGTACATCACCTTACAGTTTGGCCTAGTACACGTCTTATTAAGCAAACACAACGTCGCTTCCGTATGGAGCTTCTCACTCAAATTGATGTTGAGGTGGACAAATTAAAAGCAGTTGGTTTCATAAGGGAAGTTCAGTATCCAAAGTGGATTGCAAACATTCTCCCAGTAAAGAAGAAAAACGAGCAAATTATGGTTTGCGTTGATTTCCGGAATTTGAATAATGCTTGTCCAAAGGATGACTTCCCCTTGCTGATAATCGAATAAGGATAGCACTTGAGGATGAAGAACTGACAGCATTCCGTACTCCAAAGGTATTTACTGTTACAAGATGATGTTGTTTGGACTGAAAAATGCGGGAACTACCTGCCAACGCGCCATGCAGAAGATCTTTGACGATATGCTTCATAAGAAAGTTGAATGTTATGTTGATGATCTAGTGGTCATGACTATAAAGAAGGAAGATCACCTACAAGACTTGCGTACGGTATTTGACAGGTTGCGGAAGTATAAACTCAAAATGAATCTATTAAAGTGTGCTTTCAGTGTCTCATTTGGGAAATTTCTCAGTTTCACTGTCAAATATCGTGGCATTGAAATGGATCAGTTAAAGATCAAAACTATCCAAGACATGATTGCACTAAGGAACCTGCATGAGCTGAAGAGTTTGCAAGGTCGACTTGCCTTTATCAAGCGGTTTATCTCGAATTTAGCAGGGCGTTGCCAGCTTTTCAACCGACTCATGAAGAAAGACGTATCGTTTGTATGGGATGAGGCGTGTCACAATGCTTTTCAAAGTACAAAGAAGTATTTGTCAAGCCCACCTGTCTTAGGTGCACCAGTAGCTGGTAAGCCACTTGTACTCTATATCACTGTGTAGGAAATGTCGGTAGGAGCACTTCTCGCACAAGAGAACAAGTCTGGTAAAGAAAGAGCACTCTATTATCTGAGTTGAACACTCACCGGTCCCGAATTAAATTACATTCCGATAGAGAAAACGTGTCTTTCACTTACCTTTGCAATACAAAAGCTCAAACATTACATGCAAGCGTACACTGTGCACTTGGTGGCACGAGCTGACCCAGTCAGATACATTATCTCAAAGCCAGTTTTGACAGAACGATTGGCAAAATAGGCTTTACTTCTCAATCAATATGAAATCATTTACATTCCTGCAAAGGCAGTCAAGGGTCAAGCCTTGGTAGATTTCTTAGCAGTTCATCCAATTCTAACTGATTGGGAGATTTTCGACGATCTACCTGATGAAGAAGTATTCTATGTGGACTTCCCAGAAGCTTGGGTGATGTTCTTCGACGAGTCCGCTCGTGTAGATGGGACTAGATCGAGCAGGTGTTGTTTTCATGTCATCATAGTGACAAATATTACCGTATGCATTTTGCCTTAGTGAACGCTACTCCAAAAATGTTATTGAATACCAAACTTTGGTGATCGGGTTACAGATGGTAGTTGAGATGAAAATTTCAAGCTTAGAAGTATATAGAGACTCCATGTTAGTGATCAATCAGCTTTTAACTCATTATGAGATTAAGAAAGATGACCTGATTCCACACTTCCAATTAGCTACGAGATTGCTTTAGGAATTTGATGTCGTCACGTTGGTACATGTGCCAAGAAAAGAAAATTAGATGGCAGATGTTTTGGCCAACCTAGCTGCGACCTTAGCATTATCTGAGGATGAAGCCACGAACCTCCCCATTTGTCAACGATGGGTTGTGCCACCAAAAAAGATGTTGCAACAAGAAGAAATCAATGTTATCTCAGTTTTTCCTATTGATGTTGAGGATTGCTGACAACCTTTGATCGACTACCTAGAGTATGGAAAACTTCTTGAGAATCCAAAACATAGTACAAATATACGACGTCGAGCACCGCGATTCATTTACTACAAGGAAACACTTTATCGTCGTTCTTTTGAAGGAGTATTCCTCAGATGCTTGGGGAGAAGAAGCATTCAAAGCTAGGAGTGGGCATGGTGTGGTTCGGCTCAGTTCACCTCGAGAACCATGCATCGCGCCAGAAATATTATATCGGTGCGGTTCGGTGTTGTGAACTGGACAAAATAGAAAAAAACCAAACCAAACCAAACCATTGCAAGGACAGTTTGGTTCGGTGCAACGTGCACGGTTTTGGCCCAAAAATTTGGGCCAAAAGCCAATTATTTTGTTAGTACTCACATTTGGTTTTTAAACTTTCTGGCCACACAATTGAGTTTTTGAACTACTATTCTACCAATTAAACAAATACAAATACAAATACAACTTTGAACTTTTCTTAACTTGCTTAGTACTTAAAATTTTAAAATAAATACAACCTACCTAAGTTATAAGTTATAACTATATATAAGATTATATATAACTACTATAGAGTAATTAGTATAGTATATATATAACCATATACTACTATAGTATATACTAGTATACTACTATACACTAAGTTACTAACTATATAGTTATATACTAAGTTTATATATAACTCTATATGCATAAAACATTATTATATAGACTATAGACTATACACGATAGAGTATATAGAAATAGAATATACTAATTTTATTATATAAGATATAACTAAAATTATATACTAAAACATTATTATATATAATATTAAACTCATAGGGTTATATAAAATATATTTTAGGGTCTAAAATAAAAATGTATAAAATGTGTATTAAAATGTATAAAATATGCATAAAAATATATAATTATATTTTTAAAAAATTACACAGTTTGGTTCGGTTTGGTTCGGGCAAAATGAGCATGAAACCGGAACCGAAACCGTCCACATATGGTTTGGTTCAGTTTTCTCTTATAGTGTTGACTTCTTGGTCAATTCGGTGTTTTTTCGGTTTTTTTACGGTTGGTTTGGTTCGGTGTTTCGGTGCGTCGGTTATTATGCCCACCCCTACTCAAAGTAATGGAGCAAGCTCATTCAGGTGTGTGCGGTGCCCACCAATTGCCTTAACCTCCACTTTCAAATAAAGAGAATGTGTTATTACTGGTCAACCATGGTTAAAGATTGCATCAACTACGTCAAGAAATGTTAGGCATGTCAATTCCATGCTAATTTCATACATCAGCCCCCTGAACCATTGCATCATACTGTTGCTTCTTGGCCCCTTTGACGCATGGGAA
>QANW01012582.1:0-50542 GCA_003254865.1 Dryas drummondii
CTCATGGAAGACCATAAGAAGAGACCAGAGGTCAAGATGGAACCTTCCAACTTGTTACATACGCAGGGCTGATGATCCATAGATATGGTCAAAATTGCATCAAAATTTATTCACGTACAGCATGGTTATGTAGTCCAATCGTATTCTATGGTTTCTGACCACTTGACCTAGATCTTCTAAAGGTGACCAAAATTTACTTGCACAAACAATGGAATACTGGGATTTGGGGAAAAAAAAAAGCTTGACTTTGACTTTTAGCCACATATGGGCACGAGATAACTTTAAAACCTGTACAGCTGAGCAAGCAAGTCCACTCTCTGCAAATTTTTGTTGTGCAGCCATGGATGCCAAAACCAAGCCAATGTTCTTGCTTTCCACCATGCCTGCAAAATTTTGTGCAGTCATGTATACCAGAATCAACTACCCAAAATTGGTGCTTGCCTTTCTTTTATTATGCCTATGTCTCAGGACCCAAATCGCCCTTGCAGCTGATACCATCACTGCAAACCAATCTCTCTCCGGTGATCAAACCATTGTCTCTGCAGGTGGAGTTTTTGAACTGGGTTTCTTCAAACCAGGTAATGTTTCAAACTACTACATAGGCATGTGGTACTACAAGAAAGTAGTATCTGAGCAGACCATAGTTTGGGTGGCAAATAGGGAACACCCAGTTTCTGATAGATTTTCTTCAGTTTTGAGGATCTCAGATGGTAATTTAGTCCTCTTTAATGAATCCAAAAGTCCAATTTGGTCCACAAATGTCACCTCCACCACCACCACCTCAGGTCCTATACAAGCAGTTCTTTTAGATAATGGAAACCTTGTCTTAAGAGCTGGGTCTAGTTCATCACAGCCTTTATGGCAAAGTTTTGATCACCCAACCCATACATGGCTACCAGGAAGTAGAATTGGGTCCAACACAGTTACCAAACAGAGGCAAATTCTCACCTCATGGAAGAATTCAGAGGATCCTGCACCAGGCCTTTTCTCTCTTGAGCAAGACCCAAATGGAAGCAACTCATATTTCATACTGTGGAATAGGTCTAAACAGTATTGGACCAGTGGATCATGGGATGAAAAATCTCGTACTTTCAGCTTGGTTCCTGAAATGAGGCTGAATTCTCGTATCTACAATTCTCGTATCTTCAATTTTAGCTATGTTAAAAACAAAAACGAAAGTTATTTCACCTATTTCTTTAATGATCCTAAAATTATATCTCGATTCGTGATGCATGTCTCGGGCCAGATTCAGCAACGGACATGGTTGGAGCCTTCCAAGCAATGGAATTTGTTTTGGTCTCAACCAAGAAAACAATGTGAAGTCTATGCCTATTGTGGAGCATTTGGCAGTTGCAATGAGAAATCCTTGCCCTTCTGTACTTGTTTGAGGGGTTTTGAGCCAAAGTCACGGAGTGATTGGGATTTGCAGGATTTTTCTGATGGGTGTTCAAGAAAAACCAGTCTACCGTGTGGAAATGATACTCATGATAATGCGGAGCAAGATCACCGGTTTCTGGAAATGCCAAGCATGTCATTGCCTGAAAACAAACAATATGTGGGGGTTGGGAGTGTTGAGGAGTGTGGATCAATCTGCTTAAATAACTGCAATTGCACAGCTTATGCTTATGACAGCAGTGGATGTTCAACCTGGAGTGGAGAACTCTTGGATCAGCGACAACTTGCGGCAGGAGATAGTGATGGGAAAACCTTATATCTCAAGCTTGCAGCTTCTGAGTTTAAGAAATCTAAAAGCAATAAGGGATTGATTATTGGTGTTGTGGTGGGCTCAGCTGCTGGGATATCAGTTGTTTTAGGCCTTATTGTGTTTGCAATCTTGAAACGAAGAAAGAGAGTGAATGGATTAGGAAAAGCAGTAGAGGGTACATTGGTGGCCTTTGGGTACAGAGATCTGCAAGATGCAACCAAGAATTTCTCAGAGAAATTGGGGGGAGGGGGTTTTGGTTCTGTTTTCAAAGGGACATTGCCGGATTCATCTGTCATAGCAGTAAAGAAGCTTGAAAGTGTTAGCCAAGGAGAGAAGCAGTTCAGAACAGAAGTCAGCACAATTGGGACAATCCAACATGTCAATCTTGTTCGGCTTCGTGGGTTCTGCTCTGAAGGTACTAAAAAGTTGTTGGTCTATGATTACATGCCGAATGGATCTTTGGATTCTCACCTTTTCAAGGAAAAGCATCCAAACGCTTTGGACTGGAAAACAAGATACCAAATTGCTCTGGGGACAGCAAGAGGGTTGGCTTATCTTCATGAGAAATGTAGAGACTGCATCATACATTGTGACATAAAGCCAGAAAAAATTCTCTTAGACCCTGAACTTTGTCCCAAAGTGGCAGATTTTGGCCTGGCAAAGCTTGTTGGAAGGGACTTCAGCAGGGTTCTAACAACCATGAGAGGGACAAGAGGCTATCTTGCACCAGAGTGGATTGCAGGAGTGCCGGTAACAGCGAAAGCTGATGTTTACAGCTTTGGAATGATGCTTTTCGAATTTGTGTCGGGAAGACGAAATTCTGAGCCATCTGAAGATGGCAAAGTTAGATTCTTCCCAACTTGGGCTGCTACTCAAATAAGCAGTGGAGAATCAAGTGATGTGTTAAGCATATTGGACCCCAGGCTAGAGGGAAATGCTGACACAGAAGAGCTCATGAAGGTTTGTAGAGTTGCTTGCTGGTGTGCCCAAGATGATGAGGCTGAGAGGCCAACAATAGGACAGGTGGTGCAGATCCTTGAGGGGGTTTTGGATGTCAACATGCCACCAATTCCAAGATCTTTCAAAGTGTTTGGAGACAACCAGGAGCACATAGTCTTCTTCACTGAGCCATCCTCAAGCCAGAGCTCACAGGCACCCGGCAACACATCAACAGCTCCCTCTCAGACCAAAAGTATCGCATCTTCAACCATCTCCAAGATATCTGAAGAGCATCAAATGAGTACATGATGTGCCTTCTCTATTTAGTCATTTGGTTTGATCCTTTTGTTTCATTTTGGACCTTGTTGATTTTGATGCCTTAAGTAATTGCCACATATATATCCCACCCCAAAAAAAATTGTAACATAAATAAAGCTTCTTTTTTTTAGGAATGGATGTATGAGATTGTATTATTGTTTAGGTTTTCAGAGAGACTTGCTTCTATCGAAGTCTTCAATCAATGATATATTTAGTGTTACTATTTGATTAAGCCAATATCTGAACATGGACACAGTCATATATAACAGATGAAGACATGGACATGCATACCTTGGATACAGATCAGATCAATATCTTCAGCAAATGGCAGGCTTGTAGGTGGAGGAGACGTAGCCTTGGTCACAAACCACCCAATTAAAGGGATTGACCCCCAAGATGTAGGGTCACAAATCACTAGAGGCTGGTGATGTATTGGAGGGTGGAAGCGTCTTTGGTTACTGGAAGAACCAGGGCTTTGGGTCTGAAAGAGAAAACTGTAGTGTGAACGAAAGAAACAGAATCGGAAAGAACTGCCTCTCAGAGTTTCTTACAGCTACTGTGGAATATGCCACTGTCCACGGGCGACGACCTTAATTATATCTTTTATTTATTTTCAATAACAACGAAGCTGGATTTAGCTGTAAATCTCTCATAGTCATGTCCATATCAAATAAGTAATCCGTGTTGAATTTTCAAAATTTATTATATCCTTCAATCTCTCAAGTCTCACCAATGACTTGAATAGTTGAATGTTTCTTACAAATGCTTTTTCTTACATCACTTCCACCTTCCAAAGAACTTGCTTTTTCAACACAAAGGAATTGCACTGCTGCTGGTTCTTCTTCTCAATCATCTACCAGTTATTCCAACAATGCAGACTATGCAGTCACCATTCGTGTCCCAGAAGGTCGATAGAGGGTCAATGTGTCTATTGTTGGGCCAACCTCTTGCGAAACTCTACTTGGGTTTTATTGGGCTTCACGATTTGTATGTCCAGATGTTGTAGCTTAAAGTTAAAGGCTTAAATTGGGCCTTATAGTTTGTTTGGTGCAGCAATTCAGGTAAAAGAAAGCAAGAAACATCATTGTAGAGGAATGAATATGAGCAGAACTGTATAACCAAGAAAGCAAAATCTAATAAAGTAAAAGAAAATGGTAATGTGGTCCGATCATGAAATCATATTGTTGACCTTGGTCCTCTACGACCCACAAAAATTTGGTTGAAGAAAGTTATTAAATTAGACCTGGGCAGCCGCCTAAGTCTACTCAAGTCCACTCTCTACTCTCTCTACGTACCACATGTTCTATTCCTTTAATTTTTGAAATTTACTTTAAAAAACATGCATGATTGGACGAGAATTTCAGATCTCAGCCCATCAACCTCCTCCCTCCTCCTGACTCCAAAGTCTCTTCGTCAATTATCCAGCTGCAGCTAAATGAATGGCTCAATTAACCCCATTATTGGTATCCTTATTAACAGTAGTTGCGCTCTTAACACCAGGTAATTAACAATAATAATTCATACACATAAATCCACTTCAATCTGTTCATTTACAATTTTTCAATTAATTAGTGTTAAAAAGTACAACATTGTGGTGTGCCTGTGAATTACGTACGAACAGAAGTGGTGTCAACGAATTTCACAATCGTGAACAAGTGCGAGTACACGGTGTGGCCAGGCGTTCTCTCAACCGCATATGGTAATCTTACCACCACCGGCTTTGCTCTCGAAAAGGGCGCCACCAAGACCCTCGAGGCCCCACCCTCCTGGGGAGGCCGTTTCTGGGGCCGAACCCTCTGCTCCCACAACAACTCCACCGGAAACTTCTCCTGCGTCACAGGTGATTGCGGCTCCGGCAAGATAGCCTGCTCTGGAAATGTCCACACCCAACCCACCACCATCGCCGAGTTCCAATTAGACGTCTCAGACCGCATCGATTACTACGACGTCAGCCTGGTCAACGGCTACAACCTCCCTATTTCGGTCGTCTCCCGGAGTAGTGAAGGAAGCAATTGTACGACCACCGGCTGCGTGGTCAACGACGTCGACGACCTCTGTCCTGCGGAGCTCAAGTTCACTACTAGCGTTAATGGAAGCAGCCAAGGCCAAGTCGTTGCCTGCGAGAGCGCGTGTGCGGCTTTTGGCGAGCCGCAGTACTGTTGCAGCGGCGCGTACTCTACACCGGAAACGTGCAAGCCCACTAACTACTCCCAGATGTTCAAGAAAGCGTGCCCGCAGGCTTACACTTACAAATTCGACGATGACAGCAACATGTTCGCATGCTTGGCTGGGGATTACACAATCACTTTCTGTCCCACGCCTAACGCCAGGTAAATCCTATCACTTTAGGCCTCGTTTACTTTGCGGATTTAGAGTTCTGGAATGAGTATGAGATTTCATTTCCATGTTTCATAACCGCCAATCCAGCACTTCTATGAAGTTGTTAGTGTATCATTATTAAATTGTGTGATATATCTATAATGTAATGCTTAATTTTAATATGCTAACTGTGATGATTGACTGTGCCTCGTTTCATTTATCAGAAATTCTAGTTATTTAAATCTCGCTTATCTCTTATCCTGTCATTCAGTACCAGCCAAGACATTTTAAAACCAAGCAAATCTATCAGTTCAAACCAGTCCCTGACTTCTTCCCTGGGAACCTTTGCATTAGGCTTCTTCAGTCCTCAAAATTCTACCAAGTACTTCCTTGGTATATGGTACAAAACAATCCCAAAGACACCAATAATATGGGTTGCTAACCGAGACTCCCCTCTTGATTCTCCGGGTGTTTTTATGCTCGGCAGTGATGGAAATCTGGTGGTGTTGGATGGGACCAGAAAAGTACTTGTCTGGTCATCTAATGCATCAGTATCTGCTTCTGCAATGAATGCCACAACTGCTTTACTAATGGATACCGGAAACCTTGTTCTGAGATTTGGAGAAGACACTTTGTGGCAGAGCTTCGATCATCCCTTTGATACATTGTTACCTGGCATGAAGCTTAGCTTGAACAAAAGGACTGGCCAACAAAGGCGTCTTACATCCTGGGCAGCACTTGATGATCCACAACCCGGAAAGTTCAGCTTAGGAATTGATCCTAAAGCTCATGGGCAGGCTTTTGTCTGGAAGGAAAATGCTCCATATTGGAGAAGTGATTTGTACATTGCCAAGGATAACAACACAATCTTTGATGACAATTGGGAAAATGCTCCATCTTCGAATGGAACCTCCTATATCCTTACTTACAACTTTGATGCTGATGAGGTTTATCTAGGTTATGAAGTCACAGATACCTCTGTAAAATTGAGGGCCATGTTGAATCCAACTGGGCAGGTTGAGCTGCTGCTCTGGCGGAATTCCAGTAAAACATGGTTTGAATCGTGGAGGAAGCCTGTTGATAAATGCGATTTTTATGCTCGTTGTGGTCCATATGGTGCCTGCCTCAAGAATGAAACCCTTGCATCTCAATGCCAGTGTTTGACAGGTTTTAGAGCCAAATTTAAAGAACAATGGAATATGGGGAATTGGTCCGGTGGCTGTGTTAGGGAAAAGGAATTGAAATGTTTTAACGGATCAGAAGGGTACTTTTCAAAGTTTGAAAGGTTGAAACTACCGGATCATTCTATTCTGTTAGACAATAAGAGTATGAGTGAGTGTGAATCTGAATGCCGTCAAAACTGTTCTTGCACAGCTTATGCTTATGTAAATGCGACAGAAATAGGAAGTAGTACTGGGAGATGTTTGACATGGTTTAGTGACTTAATGGATCTTGTAGAGAATCACACTCTTGGATGGAATATTTATATTCGTGTTCATAGCTCTGGCCAAGGTATGTTTGTTCTTGCATGGATATGTCCATTAAAACTTATTAGTAATTGAGATTAGACTCATTAGTTTCACATGATTCGTAAACCAACCAAAAATTTTTAGTCTTGCAAGAAAATGACCATTGGTTGGAGCCGTCAATATTATTGGTCAACTAGATCTTTTTCTGCCCTTTGCAGGTGGCAAGGGTAATGCATTGAAGCGGTCCCTTAAAATTACAATAGTTTCAGCAGCAGTCGGATCGTTTGCAATTATAATTGGATATTTCATATGGAAGAAAACTTTTGCAGAAGGAAGGTACTGCTACTACTCTGTTTCTCTTTCACATGTGCAGGCACACAGATTCAAGTAATCCAAACAAACCACGCTCTAACAATAATACTGAAACAGGGAACATAGGAGGAAGTATGGTGAGACTATTACAGCTGGAGGTGGAAAGAATGATACAGAACTACCACTCATTGGTTTAAAAAGTATATTAGCTGCTACAAACAACTTCTCTGAAGCTAATAAACTGGGAGAGGGAGGATTTGGCCCTGTTTATAAGGTGACACTTTCCCTGTACTGATCTCTAAATGCAAGTGTATAGTTCTTCATTTTATACTTTTCTTAATAATTTATCTAATTAATTTTGATTGGTAAGGTGATATTTCTCTTTGTGTTGGGTTTTTCTTCCTTTAATCCTTTACAGGGGATTTTGCCTGAATTTCAAGAAGTAGCCATAAAAAGGCTGTCAAAAAAGTCTGGCCAAGGACATCTGGAGTTCATGAATGAGTTAAAGCTTATAGCCAAGCTCCAACATACCAATCTTGTTAGGCTATTGGGTTGCTGCATTGAAGAGGAGGAAAAGATATTGATCTATGAGTACATGGCCAACCGAAGTTTGGACAAATTTTTGTTTGGTATGTGCTTAACTGCTTATCACATCTAAGATTAACTCTTTGATACTGTTGATTGACATCAAATTTGATTACCTCTTTGCAACATCTTTTTCTTTGTGTTCAAAAGCTGAGTAATGCAATTCAACAATATTGTTCCAACCTTTAAAACAAAAAGGAAAATCACTTAGCTCATTGTTCTTCATGGTTGATCTGAACAGATGCATCTGAAAAAACAAAATTAGATTGGGGTACACGCTTTCGAATTATAGAAGGTACTGCTCAAGGATTACTTTATATCCACAAGTACTCTAGATTGAAAATTATCCACCGGGACCTAAAAGCAAGTAATATTCTGTTGGATGGAACAATGAACCCCAAGATTTCAGACTTTGGAATGGCAAGGATTTTTGGGATAAATCAAACTGAAGCAAATACCAACAGAGTGGTTGGGACATAGTAAGTACATATAGGCTAGCTTATGTTTTCATTCATGCAAGTAAACCTTATACTTGCGCTCACTTCTTTACCATTAATTCATGTAGCGGCTACATGTCACCCGAGTATGCACGCTATGGCCATTTTTCTGAGAAATTGGATGTATTTAGCTTTGGAGTGTTGTTGTTGGAGATTGTAAGTGGAAAGAAGAATGCTGCTTTCTATCGTTTGGAATATTCACCGACCCTTGCTGGATGGGTAAGTAAATTTTTTTTTTTTTTTGGACTGAAGTTAGAAATTCTAATTTATTCCATTTGTGTCCTAAAAGAAACCATGAAAATTGCAAATAAGTAGGGAAGGGGTTATTGGTTGGCTAGACCCGGGGTACACCTAAAAAAGAAAAGTAAAGTAAATTTTGTAGCCCACAAGTCTCACTCCAAGCTTCAAATATGAGTGAAGAGTCATGCATAATTGATGGGTTTCTCTGTTGAATCTTAGGCATGGAAATTATGGCAAGAAGATAGAGGAATGGAGGCGATTGATGAGTCAGTAAGAGAAACATGCCGGCCTCGTGAAGCTTTAAGATGTATCCATATAGGGTTTTTGTGCGTTCAAGAAGCTCCAGCTGATCGACCTACAATGTCATCCGTAATTCATATGCTGCAGAGCAATGAAGCTACATCACTTCCTCCTTTTAAAGAACCTGCTTTTTCAACACATAATAATTCTAGTGCTGCTGGTTCTTCTTCTTCTGAAACACGTACCAGATATTCCAACAATACAATCACCATGAGTATCCCAGAAGGCCGATAGAGGCTAAATATTGTTTCCTTTCCTCAACACATTGTGACTAGTATTGACAATCACCAGTGCAAAACGACGTCTATTGATTGGCCAACCTCCATTAAAATACTCCTTGGGCTTAAAGATATTCTAGCTGACAGGCTTTAATGGGCTTTACAATTTTATTGGTCCAATTAAGGAGCGTTTTTATGTTGAAGCTCATCTAACGTCAGTGGTAAAGGGTTTATTCTCATTTCAACGGTAAAAGTTCGATGCTAATGACTATATAATGTCTATGACAGAAGCCTACTCGGGTAATTATTCTTCCATATTTACAAATTGCAGAGCAATGATTATGAACAGAGCTGTATAATCTAAATAAAGCAAAAGGAATATGTTCAAATATATTTGTATTGAGATCAAATGTCTAATTAAAAAAAACATGACACAATAAATGTTCATGTGGCCGAACTAGGGGTGTGTTTGGACGGGTCGGATCGAAAATAGGGTGTTTCAATTTCAATTCAAAAAATTTCGGAATGGAATTTCAACATCACATTCTGATTCGGAATTTTCACATTTTCTTATTTTTGAAATATTTTTTAGAGCAACTTCGGATTTTTGTTATTGTGAATAATGATGAAATTAACAAAAACAAAAATTCAAAAGAATAGATTCTTATGCATTTCAATGTTTTATATTAAAATGTAATTCAACTATATGTCCAATTTAAAAAGAATATACAAAATATTAATTTAAATAACATTTAGGACCATGCCATACCATAAAAAAAATTAATTTAGCAAGTTTTCATTGAATGGAAAAACAAGGAAGTAGTGTTTGCACTTGCTTTCATAAACTAAATAAATGATAAAATGTATAATATTAATATAAATACGGAATTAATTGGCATAATTTCAAAAATATCGGATCAGAATGTATAGGGAGCTAATACATGTCCTAATAGTAGAGCGCTTTACAAATATGAGGTCTAGTGAGCAATTTAGGTGGGTTTGAATAGAATTACCACCTTACTCTATTTGAGACACAAAAAAATCTAACAAGAGAAAATGTCTAATTAAAAAAAAAAAGAAGCAAGAAGAAAGGATTATGTGGCTCAATCAAAAGCTACAAATTGCAATTTTTTGTGTGGCCTGTAGCTCTATATTGCATTAAATTTTGTTCACATATATGTAGTCCCATTATAATATCATCCTGTATGGTTGACCAATTGACCTTGGTCCTCCACAGGCTACAAAATTTGCTTGCAGAAAGTTTTGAGGCCTGAAGCTGCCGAGAACATGAGGATGGAAAAAAATTATGACTTTTAGCCAATGAGTTGGATTTGCTTTTTTGACTTGGCTTTGCTCTGGCTTACTCTGCTGTTGTAGTAATGCTTGTTTGTTTTGTTTGGCTCTTTGGAGCTTGTTGTTTCCTTGGCTGCTCTTGGTAGCCAGATTTTTTTTATATAATTAGTCATTTACAAAAACGAAACAAAAATTGCCTGCAAAATTTTGTGCAGTCATGTATACCAGAATCAACTACCCAAAATTGGTGCTTGCCTTTCTTTTATTATGCCTATGTCTCAGGACCCAAATCGCCCTTGCAGCTGATACCATCACTGCAAACCAATCTCTCTCCGGTGATCAAACCATTGTCTCTGCAGGTGGAGTTTTTGAACTGGGTTTCTTCAAACCAGGTAATGTTTCAAACTACTACATAGGCATGTGGTACTACAAGAAAGTAGTATCTGAGCAGACCATAGTTTGGGTGGCAAATAGGGAACACCCAGTTTCTGATAGATTTTCTTCAGTTTTGAGGATCTCAGATGGTAATTTAGTCCTCTTTAATGAATCCAAAAGTCCAATTTGGTCCACAAATGTCACCTCCACCACCACCACCTCAGGTCCTATACAAGCAGTTCTTTTAGATAATGGAAACCTTGTCTTAAGAGCTGAGTCTAGTTCATCACAGCCTGTATGGCAAAGTTTTTATCATCCAGCCCATACATGGCTACCAGGAACAGGAAGTAGAATTGGCTTCAACAAAATTACCAAGCAAAGCCAAATTCTCACTTCATGGAAGAATTCGGAGGATCCTGCACCAGGTCTCTTCTCTCTTGAGCTAGACCCAAATGGAAGCAATTCATATCTCATACTGTGGAATAGGTCTAAACAGTATTGGACCAGTGGATCATGGGATGCAAGTTCAAATATTTTCAGCTTGGTTCCTGAAATGAGGCTGAATTATATCTACAATTTCAGCTATGTTACAAACAAAAACGAAAGTTATTTCACCTATTCTCTTTATAATCCTAAAATTATGTCTCGATTCGTGATGCATATCTCGGGCCAGATTCAGCAACTGTCATGGTTGGAGCCTTCCCAGCAATGGAATTTGTTTTGGTCTCAACCGAGAAAACAATGTGAAGTCTATGCCTATTGTGGAGCATTTGGCAGTTGCAATGAGAAATCCCTTCCCTTCTGTACTTGTTTCAGGGGTTTTGAGCCAAAGTCGCAGAGTGATTGGGATCTGCAGGATTACTCTGGTGGGTGTTCAAACTGTGGGAAAGACCGGTTTTTTGAGATGCTAAGCATGTCATTGCCTGAAAACAAACAGTCTGTGGAGGCTGGGAGTATTGAGGATTGTGGATCAGTCTGCTTAAGTAAATGCTCTTGCACAGCTTATGCTTATGACAGCAGTGGATGTTCTTTATGGACTAGAGAACTCTTGGATCTGCAACAACTCACAGCAGGTGACAGTGATGGAAGAACTTTATACATCAGACGTCCAGCTTCTGATATCAAAAGTAATACGGGAATGATTATTGGTTTTCTTGTGGGTGACAATTATTTGGACAATCATTTTTATTGCTCAATGGGATCTTTTTCTTTTCTTTACAGGTGGTAACGGTCATGCTGGCAAGCGGTCCCTAGTAATTGCAACAGTCTCAGCAACAGCGGGATTGCTTGCAATAATATTTGGCTATTTCTTATGGAAGAAAACTTTTGGAAAGGGAAGGTACTACTTGCACTCTGTCTCTCTGTCTCTCTCACCTGTGCAGGCACACGGGTCTAGTAATCTAAACAAAAGATGCTCTAAAAATATTTACTGAAACAGGGAGCATAGGAGGAAGTATGGTGAAACAATAAGTGCTGCTAGTGCTGGAGGTGGGAAGAATGATACAGAACTACCGCTCTTTGGTTTAAGGAGTATATTATTAGCTACACACAACTTCTCTGAAGCTAATAAACTGGGGGAGGGAGGATTTGGCCCTGTTTATAAGGTGACACTTCCACAGTAGTTAAATTCCTTTAAATTCAAGTGCATTGTTCTACATTTTATACTTTCCTTAATAAATTTTCTCTATGTATCGAATTTTTCTTCCACTGCAGGGGATTTTGCATGAAAATCAAGAAGTAGCCATAAAAAGGTTGTCAAAGAAGTCTGGGCAAGGATATCAGGAGTTCAAGAATGAGTTAAAGCTTATAGCCAAGCTCCTACATACCAATCTTGTTAGACTCTTGGGTTGCTGTATCGAAGAGGAGGAATTGATATTGATCTATGAGTACATGCCCAATCGAAGTTTGGACAAATTTTTGTTTGGTATGCGCTCATCACTTCTAAGATTAATAATTCTTTGATATTTTTGATTTCTGGGACATCAAATTTGGTTACTTTTTTGCAACATCTATTTCTTGTGTGCAAAAGCTGTGCAAAGCATTTAAACAATATTGTTCCAACATCTAAAAGAAAAAAGAAAATCACTTAGCTCATTTCTTCGTGGTTTATCCAATCAGATCCATCTGAAAAGACAAAATTGGATTGGAGTAAACGTTTTCGAATTATAGAAGGTATCGCTCAAGGATTACTGTATATCCACAAGTACTCTAGATCAAAAATCATTCACAGGGATCTAAAAGCAAGTAATATTCTGTTGGATGGAAAAATGAACCCAAAAATTTCAGACTTTGGAATGGCAAAGATTTTTGAGATAAATCAAACCGAAGCAAATACTAACAGGGTTGTTGGGACATTGTAAGTACATATAGGCTGTCACATGTTTTCATTCACTTAAACCTTGTGTAACCACTACTCTTGCTCACTTCTCTATCATTAATTCCTGCAGTGGCTACATGTCACCTGAGTATGCACGTTATGGTCATTTCTCTGAGAAATTGGATGTATTTAGTTTTGGCGTGTTGCTGTTAGAGATTGTAAGTGGAATGAAGAATGCTGCTTTTTATCATTTTGACCATTCACCAACTCTTGCTGGATGGGTAAGTATTAGACATTCTAGTTCCTTTTGGTTTTTTTACTGAAATTGGAGATTCTAATTTATTCCTAAAATTGCAATCAACTATAAGCCGGCCGGACAGAGCAGTTGCAATCAACTAAGTAAATTTTGTAGCCCACAAGTCTGAGCCTCCATCTCCAACCCACCTTTCAGCCTGCAACATACTATAAGCTTCAAATATATGTGAACAGTCATGAAAGATTGAACAGAACTATAAGCTTTGCCACAAGTCTAGGGAAAAAAGAGAGTTCTAAGTAAATTTTGTAGCCCACAAGTCTCAGTCCGGTCTCGAACCGACTCCAATGTAGAAACCTAGCTTTGCCACAGACTAGAAGCTTCAAATATGAGTGAACAGAACAGTCATGCATGATTAATTGATGGGTTTATCTGTTAAATCTTAGGCATGGAAATTATGGCAAGAAGATAGAGGAATGGAGGTGATTGATGAGTCAATAAGGGAAACATGCCAGCCTCATGAAGCTTTAAGGTGTATCCATATAGGGTTTTTGTGCGTTCAAGAAGCTCCAGCTGATCGACCTACAATGTCATCCGTAATTCAAATGCTGCAGAGCAATGAAGCTACATCACTTCCTCCTTTTAAAGAACCTGCTTTTTCAACACATAGGAATTCTAGTGCTGCTGTTTCTGCTCAAACACCTATCAGATATTCCAACAATACAATCACCATGAGTATGCCAGGAGGTCGATAGGAGGTTCAATATGTTTCCTTTCCTCAACAGAGTCAAAGAAGAAGAAAGACACTGTGACAAGTAAGGACAATTAACAATGCAAGAATTTAACAATGTCTATTGATGGGCGACTCCTTCAAAATACATCTTGCGGTTAATTGGATTTCAGAATTTTTGTCCAGATGTCCCATGCTTACGGACTTTAATAGGTCTTCATAATTTATTGGTCTGGTTCAGGTGCGTTCAAACATCACTCTTGAAAATGGACCCGGATCCTCTACCAGTTTTTTTTATGCCAGTCACTACCAGACTTTCAATCTCAACCCTTGAAAATAATTTAATGGTCAGGATTTTACCATCTATTTAATACTTTAAAACCCATTTTATATTTATCCATCAACCTTTTAATAATTTATCAAAAAACAAAAAAACACTTCACCTTTAATGATAGATCAGCCATCGTCTTTTCCTGGGCATTTACCCTCCTTCCTTCCCTCTGCCATGGCTTCCAGCAAATTCAAGAGGATGAACCAAACCAGCTGCTAAAACTATCGACTTCTCAGTGAACATTTTAAAGATTTTGAAAGAAAACCCAGAAAGTATCAACTACCAAAGAAGATTAATTGGTGGATTACAACCATTGAATAAGTTTGGGAAGAGAATCTATTAAGTTCTTAAACTATTTTTAAATGGGAATCAGCACTGGAGGATCAAAAATAAAAAACAAGAAGATAATGGAAATGAACATAAAATGAAGTCCTCTGCCATAGATGATCAGAAATAATCAATGTCACACTTGGTAGTAGTCAATAATGTTTGGCAGAAATTCAATGGATTCTTGAGGAGAGAGTCAAATTGTTCATTGAGAGGAAGGAATGGATGATTGCCGGCAGTCAAATTGTTCCTTCTCTTGAATTTGATTGTGGGTATTTTGGTGCTAGAAAAGGAGTTCTTGATTGTGGGTGTTTTTGTGCTAGAAATTCAATGGTTCCTGAGGAGAGAGTCAAATTGCTCACTGAGCGGAGTGGGCGGCTGCCGGCAGTGGACAAGAAAGTCGGCGGCGGGAGAGATCGCCGGAAAGGGGGAGAGGGGGCTGCATCGAGGGAAGAAGGCGCTGAGATGGAGCTGTGACTACTTTTATCATTTTTTTGCTAAAAATAAATAAACTTTCTTGTTTTTGGTAATGGTTAAAAAGAAATAAATTTGGATATTAAAAATATGGTGAATCTTAATCACACAATTCTTTTCAAGGGCTGAGATTGAAAGCCTGGTATAATCTAGCTGACAAAAATCTAGTAGAGGATCCGGGTCCCTTAAAAATGTATTTAGTATATGAGAGTTTCCAACTTCAGCGATATAGGGTACTTATTTTCATGCCCCACATTTCACCGATACACTTCGCCCAAAAAAATACATATTTACCTAAAAATCTCAACTCACTAATGTATACGACTAAGCAGTAGGTGAGGAAATATAGAGGCTGGGGGCTTCCCATGGTCCAAAAGTGCCTGCGCTGATTGAATTTGAAGAGAAGATATCTGGTCCAAAAAAAAAAAAAAGAAAGCAAGAAGAAAATGATTACGTGGCCCAATCAGAGCTACATATTGCATCAAAATTGATTGTTCACGCACGGTGTTGTCCAATCATAATATATCATTTTGCGTGGTTGACTACTTGACCTTGGTCATGTGACAGTTTTGTGGCCTCGGAAGCTGGATGGACCAGTCAGCCGCCCAAGTCTAATGTCAATCAAATTACCACAAAACCCATTCCATAACATCGGGTACAAATTTTCAAATCCTCTCCACTAAATTTAGGAAAAAGTTTGGAAGTAGGGATTGGTAGAGAAAAGGAGTTTGGGATATTAAAATTTGAGGAATATTATTCTATATAAGCGTATTATATGGTGTAACAAATCCACACATTATAATATACATAAACGAAGAATTTATATTTAAAAAAATTAATAATATTTATATTATTACACACATTAATTGATCACATCACGTAATGCTATATCACTAATTCATGTTGTAGGAAAGCTTTTTAAATATTGTTTTTTAGTTAATTTAAGTAAGGGTCAAGTACAAATACATTCACTAATTATAAAAATATTTTAAATTGATCCACGAATAAAAAAAATTTAAATTCATACATTAACTAATAAAAACTTATAATATATTATTTCCGTCAAAAACCTTGAAATTTGTAATTAACTATAACTAAAATGGGTAAATTGGTTTGTTAGGCAGGCAAGGCAGGATGGAAAAAAAAAACCCTAAGTAAATTTTGTAGCCCACAAGTCTCAGTTCCCATCTCCAACCCACGTTTCAGCCTTAGCCTCCTATTCCTGAAAGGCCCACTCCAATTTATAAACCTGCTTTGCCGTAGGCTCTATGCTTCAAATGTAAGTGTTCAAATCATGAAAGCTGATGGGTTTTTATGTTGAATCTTAGGCATGGAAGTTATGGAAAGAAGGTAGAGGAATGACGGTGATTGATGAATCAGTAAAGGAAACATGCCGCCCACATGAAGCTTTAAGTTATGTCCATGTAGGGTTTTTGTGTGCATTTAGTTGGGAGAAATAAATGGAGTTGGAAACCTGACAGCTATATACGTCTTGGCCACAGTAATAGTTTGATGCACAACCTTCCTTCTCCTCCTTGTCTTCCTCTGTCTCTCTGAATGGGTGGCTTGATCTTTGTCTTCTCACCTTACTGTTATTTCTTATCTTGCCATTTTGTACCAGCCAAGAGAAATTAGTATCAGGCCAATCCATCAATGCAAACCAGACCTTGATTTCTTCCACTGAAACCTTTGCATTAGGCTTCTTCAGTCCTGAAAATTCTACCAAATACTTCCTTGGTATATGGTACAACACAATCCCAAACACAGCAATCGTATGGGTTGCTAACAGAGAATCCCCACTTGATTCTGACGGAAATCTGGTGGTGTTGGATGAGACTAGAAAACTACTTATCTGGTCATCTAATGCATCCGTATCTGCTTCTGCAATGAATGCCACAACTGGTTTACTAGTGGATAACGGAAATCTTGTTCTGAGATTTGGTGAAAACACTTTGTGGCAGAGCTTCGATCATCCCTTTGATACATTTTTGCCTGACATGAAACTTAGTGTGAACAAAAGAACCGGCCAACAAAGGCATCTTACATCCTGGGCATCAATGGATGATCCTCAACCAGGAAAGTTCACCTTAGGAATTGATCCTCAAGTGTCTGTGCAGGGTTTTATCTGGAAGGACAATGCTCCACATTGGAGAAGTTCTATGTACATTGGCAAGGAGACTAGAACAGTCTTTAATTCGAGTGGAAGCGCCTATTTTCTTACTTACAACTTTGATGTTGATGATAAGGTATATCTTACTTATGGTGTCTCGGATACCTCAGTAAAATTGAGGGCCATGTTGAATCCAACTGGGCAGATTGAGCTCCTACAATGGCAGGATTACAGTACAACATGGTTAGCATTGTGGACGGCGCTTATTAAAAAATGTGATTTTTATGCTAGTTGCGGTCCAGATGGTGTCTGTGATAAAAACATTGATGAAACCCTCTGATCACCATGCAAGTGTTTGACAGGTTTCAGAACCAAATTTCAAAAACAAATGGGCTACAGGGTGTGTTAGGGAAAAGGTATTGACATGTGAAAACGGTGAAGGGTTCTCAAAGTTTGGAAGGTTGAAACTACCAGATCATGCCATTCTCTTAGAAAATAAGAGTATGAGTGAGTGTGGATCTGAATGCCTTCATAACTGTTCTTGCACAGCTTATGCTTATGTACATGCTACAGACGGAAGTATGGGGAGATGTTTGACATGGTTTGGTGACTTGATGGATCTTGTAGAGAATGACACTGTTGAGGCACATGATATTTATATTCGTGTTCATGGCTCTGAACCAGGTGTGATTGGTTAATTTTTTTGGACTGAAGTTAGAAATTCTAGTTTATTCCATTTGTGTCCTAAAAGAAACCTTGAAAATTGCAAATAACTATAACGTAGGGAAGGGGTTATTGGTTGGCTAGACCCGGGGTACACCTTAAAAAGAAAACTAAAGTAAATTTTGTAGCCCACGAGTCTCACTCCAAGCTACAAATATGAGTGAAGAGTCATGCATGATTGATGGGTTTACGTTTATCTGTTGAATCTTAGGCTTGGAAATTATGGCAAGAAGATAGAGGAATGGAGGTGATTGATGAGTCAGTAAGAGAACCATGCCGGCCTCATGAAGCTTTAAGATGTATCCATATAGGGTTTTTGTGCGTTCAAGAAGCTCCAGCTGATCGACCTACAATGTCATCGATCCGTAATTCATATGCTGCAGAGCAATGAAGCCTCATCACTTCCTCCTTCTAAAGAACCTGCTTTTTCAACACATCGGAATTCTAGTGCTGCTGGTTCTTCTTCTTCTGAAACACGTACCAGATATTCCAACAATACAATCACCATGAGTATCCCAGAAGGCCGGTAGAGGCTCAATATTGTTTCCTTTCCTCCACACATTGTGACAAGTATTGACAATCACCAGTGCTACAATTAAACGACGTCTATTGATTGGCCAACCTCCATTAAAATACTCCTTGGGCTTAATTGGGCTTCAAGATATTATAGCTGACGGGCTTTAATTGGGCTTTACAATTTTATTCTCATTTCAGTGGTAAAGGGTTTATTCTCATTTCAACGGTAAAAGTTCGATTCTAATGACTATATAATGTCTATAACAGAAGCTTACTCGAGTAATTATTCTTCCATATTTACAAATTGTAGAGCAATGATTACGAACAGAACTGCATAATCTAAATAAAGCAAAAGGAATATGTTCAAATATATTTGTAATTTTGTATTGAGATCAAATGTCTAATTAAAAAAAAATGACGCAGAAATAAATATTAATGTGGCCCAATTAGGGATGTGTTTCAGACATATGACATATCAGATAAAAAATAGGATACTTCAATTTCAATTCAAAAAATTTTAGAATGAAATTTCTATTCCAAACAATCTGAATTTCAACATCTTATTCCGATTTGAAATTTTCAA
Source organism: Dryas drummondii (assembly GCA_003254865.1). Classification (NCBI taxonomy): domain Eukaryota; kingdom Viridiplantae; phylum Streptophyta; class Magnoliopsida; order Rosales; family Rosaceae; genus Dryas; species Dryas drummondii. The sequence goes on from QANW01012582.1 coordinate 18,935, forward strand.
ATTTTTTCGGAATATCACATTTTCGAAACTTTCAGAGAAAATCATAATTTTCACATTTTCTTATTTTTGGAATATTTTTTAGAGCAGCTTCAGATTTTTGTTTTTGTGAATAGTGATGGAATTAACAAAAACAAAAAATCAAAAGACAATAGATTCGTATGCATTTCAATGTTTATATTAAAATGGAATTAAACTATATGTCTAATTTAAAAAGAATATACAAAATATTAATTTAAATAACATTTAGAACCATACCATACCATAAAAAAAATCTAGACAAGCAGGAAAAAAAATAATCTAGCAAGTTTTCATTGAATGGAAAAACAAAGAAGTATTGTTTGCACTTGCTTTCATAAACTAAATAAATAATAAAATGTATCATATTAATATAAATACGAAATCAATTGACATAATTTTGAAAATATTGGATCGGAATGTCTTAAAAAAATTTCAAAATTTTTCGAATTAAAATTTAGATTGAATTGAAATTTACATAAATATTATAATTCCAATCTAATTTCTGAATTTTGACATTTTCTAATTTCATATTTGATACAAACGTTTCAAAATTAAAAAAATTTTATATCGAAATCTATCATATTCGGATTTTCCAATCCAAATCACAGCCCAGCCCAACCAATGCCACATATCCTTGCATTAAAATTGTTCACACACGGAATCGTTATGTTGTTCAATCATCATATCATATTTGTATAGTTGACCACTTGACCTTGGTTTTCCACAACCGACAAAAACATTGTTGCATAAAGTTTTGAGGCCTGGGAAGCTGCTTGATTGACGAATGACGAGGATGGACAAGGACAAACTATTTACGACTTTTAGGCACTGATTGGATATGAGGAGGGATGACTCGGGATCTGTACAGCTGAGTACACTCTTTATTAATTGATAAAAAAATTGTTATCCACCTTCTTATTTTCACTTTTTTCTGATTTTCTTATATTACTTTTCTTTTGATGTTTTTTTTTATTATTTTTATTTTATAATATAATACAATGATCATAATAATTCATTTTCGAATTACCTTTTAAAGAACAATCATAAATCATTTTGTCAATAATTGTGATTAAATAAACAAATAATTTTTGTCTTGTTAAAGTCCTATTTAACCATTGTCTTGTTAAAAAAATATGTTATTATTTTTTTATTTTTTGAGGATATAGGATACGGTTTAACCTCATATCTTATTAGGGTGTATAATGAGGTTTATGAGATCTAAAATGTTAGAATTAAAACCTAATATAAAGTCGACAAATTAAGATTTGATAAAAAAGTAAAAATGCACTGCTGAATTCTCAAAATAGTTACCGACCGCTCAGCACCTAGTATGTATGAAAAAAATAAAAAATAATAGACCAATATTATATAATATGAAATTATTACAATATTATTGAACTTTAATTTTAATTTTAAAAGTCATAAAATATAAATTATAAAATTAATGTATCTAAATGAAGACTGAAAGACTCCCTTGATTATATATATGTTAAAAATTTTGTACTCCCCTCTCTCTAACTTTCCTTGCCACTTGGATTAAAACTCGAGTTAATTACACTTACACTTGGATTAAAACTGTTGCATATAACCCCCTATAGTGAGACAACAAATGATGAGAAATTATGCAAAAAGGCATACTAAGGGATAAAATGACCTAATAAGATTACTCAAGGTGTAAGGTTCAACCTCAATACAAATATTTTCTTTTTTGTTTATTTATTTTTTTCTCTTGTAGGGGGTTATATGCAATAGTTTTGAAACCTCAGGGGGTGTATGTGTAATTATTGAAACCCCAGGGGTGTATGTGAAAAGACGATAAACCTCAGAGGGTGTAAGTGTAATTAACTCTTAAAACTCTGATATCTTACCCTTATCCTTCTTTATCCTTCTTTGCTTCTTCTTTCTGCAAACTCACTATTTTTTCTCTAAAATTTAGGAAAAAATTTGAAATCGTATCTTAATTTGGATAAAGACTCAAGGTACCCTTTTAATTTTTTTCTTCATGCTCTGAAACATCTCTTTGTCGTCGTCAAATCTCTTTACCAGTTGGAGTAAGTGTAACATCGATCTTACTCCGTCCTCTATGGAAAATTATTTTCAAAGCTAGCTAGAAATCTCTCATGGGAGGAAAAATGAGAAGCTTCACATGCAAGTAGAAGGGGGACAAGGTACAAGAATTTCAGAATTCAACCCACCGACCTCCACCTCCTCCTCCATTTTCCAGCTGCAGAGCTATATATAAACCTAGCTGCTCTAAATGAATGGCTCAATTAACTCCATTAATATTGTTGCTATCCCTATTAACCGTACTTGCGCTCTTAACACCAGGTAATTAAGAATAATAATTCATACACATAAATCCAATGCAATCTTTGTTGTTAATTAGTGCAAATTAATACATTCCTTGGTGTACAGAAGTGGTGTCAACGAGTTTCACAATTGCAAACAAGTGCAACTACACGGTGTGGCCAGGCATTAGCTCAAACAATGGTGAGCTTTTCACCACCGGCTTTGCTCTCGAAATCGGCGAGACCCAGACCCTCCCTGCCCCGACCTCCTGGGGAGGCCGCTTCTGGGGCCGAACCCTCTGCACCCACAACAACTCCACCGGAAATTTCTCCTGCGTCACAGGTGATTGCGCCTCCGGCCGTTTAGAATGCTCTGGAAATGGCCCTACCCAACCCTCCACGCTCGCCGAGTTCGCCTTAAACAGTGCCGGCGGCTTCGATTTCTACGACGTCAGCTTGGTCGACGGCTTCAACCTCCCCATTTTGGTCGCTCCCCAGGGCGGTACCGGAACCAATTGTACGAACGCGGGCTGCGCCGTCGACGTCAACGGCGCGTGCCCTCCGGAGCTGAGGGTCACTAGCCGCAATGGAAGCCAAGTCGTCGCCTGCAAGAGCGCGTGTACGGCTTTTGCCGAGCCGCGGTACTGTTGCATCGGTGAGTATGCTACACGGGAGACCTGCAAGCCCACTTCCTACTCCCAGATATTCGAGAGTGCGTGTCCGCAGGCTTACAGTTACCCATACGATGACGCGGACAGCACGTTCATCTGTGCTAATTCTACGGATTACACAATCACTTTCTGTCCCTCGCCGAACACCACCAGGTAATCCATCTTCATCACTATTAATCTGCTAAATGTAATGTTTGTTTGACTGTGCTCCTTTTCGTTTATTAGAAATTCTAGTTAAGTCTCGCTCACATTAGACTCAAGCTGTGAGTCTGTGATATACAAATTATTTGGTCTCAAACCTTTTAATATTTGAACTTTTGGGTACAAGACATGGTGTTCAAGAAGCAAGGCTCACCTGACTTGCCCTGTTCCAAATTACATGACACATTTGGACTGCATAATTGATCAAATTGAGGTGCTTTAGAGCACATGGTGCGTGCTTTGAATGGAAGAAACACAATTATGGTATTCACTAGTTTTAGTGAGTACATATTATAGTTACCCACTTAATTTTTTAGTTTGAGTCACCTTTCTTCTTCTTCTTTCTATGTCTATCTGTCTCTGAATGGGGAGGCTCTTTCTATGTCTTTTTACGTTACTCTTATCTCCTATCTTGTCATACAGTACCAGCCAAGGCAATTTAATACAAGGCAAATCAATCAGTGCAAACCAGACCCTGACTTCATACATGGGAACCTTTGCATTAGGCTTCTTTAGTCCTCAAAATTCTACCAAATACTTCCTTGGTATATGGTACAACACAATCCCAAACCCACCAATAATATGGGTTGCTAACAGAGAATCCCCTCTTGATTCTCCGGGTGTTTTTATGCTCGGCAGTGATGGAAATCTGGTCGTGCTGGATGAGACCAGAAAAGTACTTGTCTGGTCATCTAATGCATCAGTATCTTCTTCTGCAATGAATGCCACAACTGCTTTACTAATGGATAACGGAAACCTTGTTCTGAGAGGGGTAGACACTTTGTGGCAGAGCTTCGATCATCCCTTTGATACATTGTTGCCTGGCATGAAGCTTCGCTTGAACAAAAGGACTGGCCAACAAAGGCGTCTTACATCCTGGGCAGCACTGGATGACCCACAACAAGGAAAATTCAGCTTAGGCATTGATCCTAAACTTCATGGGCAGGCTTTTATCTGGAAGGAAAATGCTCCATACTGGAGAAGTGATTTGTACATTGCCAAGGATAACAACACAATATCTTCAAATGGAAGCGCCTATAACCTTACTTACAACTTTGATGCTGATGAGGCTTATCTAAGTTATGAAGTCACAGATAACAATGTTAAATTGAGGGCCAGGTTGAATCCAACTGGGCAGGTTGAGCTGCTGCTCTGGCAGAATTCCAGTAAAACATGGTTTATATCGTGGAGGAAGCCCGTTGATAAATGTGATTTTTATGCTGGTTGCGGTCCATATGGTGCCTGCCTCAACAATGAAAACCTTGCATCACCATGCCAGTGTTTGACAGGTTTTAGAGCCAAATTTAAAAAACAATGGAATATGGGGAATTGGTCCGGTGGCTGTGTTAGGGAAAAGGAATTGAAATGTGTCAACGGATCAGAAGGGTACTTTTCAAAGTTTGAAAGGTTGAAACTACCGGATCATTCTATTCTGTTAGACAATAAGAGTATGAGTGAGTGTGAATCTGAATGCCGTCAGAACTGTTCTTGCACAGCTTATGCTTATGTAAATGCGACGGAATTAGGAAACAGTACTGGGAGATGTTTGACATGGTTTGGCGACTTAATGGATCTTGTAGAGAATCACACTCTTGGGCTGACTATTTATATTCGGGTTCATAGCTCTGACCAAGGTATGTTTGGTTTCTTTAATTGGATATCTCAATTAAAATTCTTACCAGAATAGTAGTTGAGATTAGACTCATTAGTTTCAAATGACCATTGCTTGGAGCCATCAATATTATTGGTCAACCAGATCTTTTTCTGTTCTTTGCAGGTGGCAAGGATCATGCATTGAAGCAGTCCCTTGTAATTACAATAGTCTCAGCAGCAGTCGGATTGCTTACAGTATTATTTGGATATTTCATATGGAAGAAAACTTTTGGAAAAGGAAGGTAATGCTACCACTCTCTCTCTTCCACATGTGCAGGCACACAGATTCTTGTATCCAAACAAACGATGCACTAACAATAATACTGAAACAGGGAGCGGAGGAGGAAGTATGGTGAGGTTATTAGTGCTGGAGGTGGAAAGAATGATACAGAACTACCACTCATTGGTTTGAGAAGTATATTAGCTGCTACAAACAACTTCTCTGAAGCTAATAAACTGGGAGAGGGAGGATTTGGCCCTGTTTATAAGGTGACAATACCAGAGTGCTGAGATCTAAATGGAAGTGTATTTTTCTTAATTTTGTACTTTTCTTAATAATTTATTTAATTAAATTTGATTGGTAAGGAGGTAGTTCTGTTTGTGTTGGGGTTTTCTTTGTTTGCAGGGGATTTTGCCTGAAAATCAAGAAGTAGCAATAAAAAGACTGTCAAAGAAGTCCGGACAAGGGCATCAGGAGTTTATGAATGAGTTAAAGCTTATAGCCAAGCTCCAACATACCAATCTAGTTAGGCTCTTGGGTTGCTGCATTGAAGAGGAGGAAATGATATTGATCTATGAGTACATGCCCAATCGAAGTTTGGACAAATTTTTGTTTGGTACGTGCTCATCATTTCTAAGATTTTTTTTTTTTTTTTTATACTGTTGATTTCTGGGATATCAAATTTGATTACCTTTTTGCAAGTTTTCTTTCTTTGTGTGCAAAATTTGTGCCATGCAATTTAACAATATTGTTCAAACATTTAGAAACAGAAAATGACTTAGCTCATTCTTCTTCATGTTTTATCCGAACAGATCCATGTGAAAAGACAAAATTGGATTGGGATAAACGGTTTCGAATTATAGATGGTATTGCTCAAGGATTACTTTATATCCACAAGTACTCTAGATTGAAAATCATTCACAGGGATCTGAAAGCAAGTAATATTTTGTTGGATGAAACAATGAACCCTAAAATCTCAGACTTTGGGATGGCAAAGATTGTTGAGATAAATCAAAGTGAAGCAAATACCAACAGGGTTGTTGGCACATAGTAAGTATTTATAGACTAGCATATATTTTCAATCATTTAGACCTTATGCAACCACTACTCTTGCTCACTTCTCTACCATTAATTCTTGTAGCGGCTATATGTCTCCTGAATATGCACGCTATGGTCATATCTCCGTGAAATTGGATGTCTTTAGCTTTGGAGTGTTGTTGTTGGAGATTGTAAGTGGAAAGAAGAATGCTGCTTTTCATCGTTTTGAACATTCACTAACTCTTGCAGGATGGGTAAGTACCAGAAGTTCTTATTGTTTTTTTTTTTTTTGGACTGAAATTAAAATTTTTGGCTTATTCCTTTTGTGCCCTAAAAAGAAAACCTTGAAAATTGCAATTAACTATAGTAAGGGGGTGGGGATATAGGTTGGTTAGGGCAGGATACACAGAAGAAAAAAAAAAGTTCTAATTAAACTTTGTATCCCTTAAGTCTTAGTCCCCATCGCCAACCCACCTTTCAGCCTTGGCCTCCCATCCCTTAAAGGTCCACTCCAATTTGAAATCTAGCTTTGCCATAGGCTATAAGCTTCAAATATAAGTGAACAGTCATGAAAGATTGATGGGTTTATTTGTTGAATCTTAGGCATGGAAATTATGGAAAGAAGGTAGAGGAAAGGAGGTGATTGATGAATCAGTAAGGGAAACGTGCCGGCCTCATGAAGCTTTAAGGTGTATCCATGTAGGGTTTTTGTGTGTTCAAGAGGCTCCAGCTGATCGACCAACAATGTCTTCTGTAATTCTCATGCTGGGCAATGAAGCTACATCACTTCCTCCTTTTAAAGAACCTGCTTTTTCAACTCATAGAAATTCCAGTACTGCTGGTCCTTCTTCTCAAACACCTACCAGTCATTCTAGCAATACAATCACCATTAGTACCCTAGAAGGTCGATAAGGTTAAATAATGTTTCGTTTCCTCTTAAAGTTAGAATTTGACAATGTGACAAGTACTGACAATCAACGGTGCAAGAATTTGACAATGTCTATTGATGGGCGAACCTCCTTCAAATTAAATCATGGGCTTAACTGGGCTTCATGATTATCGTCCAGACTCCAGATGTCCTAGCTTACAGGCTGTAATCGGCTTCACTGTTTCATTGGTCCTATTCAAGTGGCTTCAGGGTTAAAATTGTTCTTATACCCACAACAGGTGTCTGATGCTAATGAGTAATGACTTTATTATGTCAATATCAGAAGCTTAGAAGAAGCCTGCCTGAATAATCATTCTTAGATCTTTACGCATTGTAGAGCTGTATGAGCAGAACTGTTTACCTAAGAAGAAACTAGGTACATGTTCAAATAGCTATCAGATTTAGACTGCTAGAAGCTTAATTGGAAGAGCAATGAATAATGACTTACCAGTTAGGAAATAGAGGCTGACCGCTGGAGGCTTCCCATGGTCTGAACGAGGCAATTGCTTCACACTTTTGAGTCTTTGACTGTGAGGAAACAGAGGAGGAAGTCCACCAAAGAGCAATGGGTTATATATTCTGTATTGTTTCTATACGCATCTTTCTTGTATTTATCATGTTGTGCTTTTTCTTTCAAATATTGTTTTCTTTTAAAAAGGTCAAATTGTGTTTGAATCATTTACAAAAGCTGATCATTGAAAAAAAAGAATGTGGAAGTTGAATATAATATTCGTCGTGGCAGATACAATGTTGTATTTGTGCACAGAAGCTTAAAAGAAGCGTACCCGAAAAAACATCATTGTAGAGCAATGAATATGAACATTAACTGTATAATCTAAGAAAGCAAATGGAAATGTTCAAATATATAGTTATCATATTTAAGACGGGTAAAAACTTGGAAGAGCAGTGTTTAACTAAGCAGATTTAAAAAAAAAAAAAAAGGCTGGAGGCTTTCATGATGGAATTGAAAGTACATTTCCTGCGATTCCAGGGTTTGTTATCTGAGGCTCAGAAAAATCTAATAAAGCAACATAAACTGTCTGATTAAGAAACAAATAATAATAAGAAGGGCGAAAATGGTTATGTGGCCCAACCATACCTACCTATAGCATGAAAATTGTCCACACAGGCCATAACCATAATATCTTGTTTTGAGGCCTCGGAAGTCATTAATTAAGGGATTATTTTTTGGGTCAATTAATTAAGGGATTTGGAAAAAGCTAATCTTTGACTTTTAGCCACTGATGAACATGTGCATGACTCTTGACCTGTACAGTCACCCAAGTCCACCCTATCAAATGACCAGAAGCTCATTCAATAATATCGGCTGGAAATTTTCTTGTGGTCTCTGTCTTCTGAAATATTTTGGTTCACTGAAACATTCCTTCCCGTCAGATCTCAAACCATTTCCAAGATTATTTTTACTAAATTAATCCTAATTATTAGTAAACCTTAAGAATTAATTAAAAATAATGTATTAGATATCAATGTTAACATGTAAAATAAGTTTGACAATTCGGAAACATTGATTGAAAAAAAAATAAGGAATCGAAAAAATGTTGATTCAAATATCTATACGTGTCAATATCTTTCTAAAATCTTATTAAAATTTCACATTATAATTAAATATTGCTCTTATGGTTAATTCTTTTTTTTTTTTTTTTTTGGCCAAGGCTCTTATGGTTAATTCAATTCTGCTGTTGTGGCAAGTTTGTTGTACAGTGTCCTGTTTTTGCTTTTGGATTTGTCTTGTTTGACTCGGGTTTGCTTTATTTGGCTCTGTGAGCTTCTTCTTGTCTTCCAGGCTGCTCTTGGTAACCTGCTTTGTTTTGATATTATCATTCATTTACCAAAAACAGCAACTTGTCTGTTATGGACATTTTTTGTGCAGCCTTGGATACCAAAACCAAGCCAAAGTTGGTGCTTTGCATTCTTTTATTATGCCTATATCTCAAGCCCCAAATCTCCCTCGCAGCTGACACCATCAATGTAAACCAATCTCTTTCTGGTGATCAAACCGTTGTCTCTGTAGGTGGGATCTTTGTACTGGGTTTCTTCAAACCTGGTAATCTTTCAAACTACTACATAGGCTTGTGGTACTACAACCAAGTAGTACCTGAGAAGGCCATTGTCTGGGTGGCAAATAGGGAACACCCAGTCTCTGATAGATTTTCTTCAGTGTTGAGCATCTCAGATGGAAATTTAGTTCTCTTTAATGAATCCAAAAGCCCAGTTTAGTCCACAAATGTGACCTCCACCAACACCTCAGATTCTATAGAAGCAGTTCTTTCAGATAACGGAAACCTTGTCTTAAGAGCTGGGTCTAGTTCATCATCAGAGCCTTTATGGCAAAGTTTTGATCATCCAGCCCACACATGGCTACCAGGAAGTAGAATTGGCTTCAACAAAATTACCAAACAAAGCCAAATTCTCACTTCATGGAAGAATTCGGAGGATCCTGCACCAGGTCTTTTCTCTTTTGAGCTAGACCCAAATGGAAGCAATTCATTTATCTTACTGTGGAATAGGTCTGAACAGTATTGGACCAGTGGATCATGGGATGCAAGTTCTCGTATTTTCAGCTTGGTTCCTGAAATGAGGCTGAATTATATTTACAATTTCAGCTATGTTACAAACAAAAATGAAAGTTATTTGACCTATTCTCTTTATAATCCTAAAAATTCATCTCGATTGGTTATGCATATCTCGGGGCAGTTTCAGCAATGGTCATGGTTGGAGTCTTCCAAGCAATCGGGTTTATTTTGGTCTCAACCAAGAAAACACTGTGAAGTCTATGCCTACTGTGGAGCATTTGGCAGCTGCAATGAGAAATCCTTGCCCTTCTGTACTTGTTTGAGGGGTTTTGAGCCAAAGTCACAGAGTGATTGGGATTTGCAGGATTTTTCTGGTGGGTGTTCAAGAAGAACCCGTCTGCATTGTGGGAATGCTACTGGTGATAATGGGAAGAAAGACATGTTTCTGGAAATGCCAAGCGTATCATTGCCTGAAAACAAAAACAAACAGTCTGTGGAGGTTGGGAGTATTGAGGGTTGTGAATCAGTTTGCTTCAATAAATGCTCTTGCGTTGCTTATGCTTATTACAACAGTGGATGTTCAATTTGGAGTGGAGAACTCTTGGATCTACAACAACTCGCAGCAGGTGACAGTGAAGGAAGAACTTTATACATCAGACTTGCAATTCCTGAGATTCCAAAAAGTAATAAGCGAATGATTATTGGAGTTGTGTGGTGGGTATCTGGTTGACAATTACTTCGAGCCATCTTTTTTATGGGTCATTGGATCTTTTTTTTTTTTTTTTTTTGCAGGAGGTAAGAGGTCCCTTGTAATTGCAATAGTCTCAGCAACAGCAGGATTGCTGACAATTATTTTTGGCTATTTCCTAAGGAAGAAAACTTTGGGAAAGGGAAGGTACTGCTACCACTCTGTCTCTCTCTCTCTTCCACTTGTGCAGACACAGATTCTAGTATCCAAACGAACGATGCACTAACAATAACACTGAAACAGGAAGCATAGGAAGAAGTATGGTGAGACTATAAGTAATGTTAGTGGTGGAGGTGGAAAGAATGATACAGAACTACCACTCTTCAGTTTAAGGAGTATATTATCTACTACACGCAACTTCTCTGAAGCTCATAAACTGGGAGAAGGAGGATTTGGCCCTGTTTATAAGGTGATACTTTAACAGTAATCTTCTCTAAATGCATTTAAGTACATTGTGCTTCATAAATATGATTTTCTTTTGTACTTTCTAAATAATTCCTTTTAATTTTGATTGGTAAGGAGTTGGTTCTCTTTGTGTCGGTTTTTTATTCCATTTCAGGGGATTTTGCCTCAAAATCAAGAAGTAGCCATAAAAAGGCTGTCAAAGAAGTCTGGGCAAGGACATGAGGAGTTCATGAATGAGTTAAAGCTTATAGCCAAGCTCCAACATACCAATCTTGTTAGGCTCTTGGGTTGCTGCAATGAAAAGGATGAGAGAATATTGATCTATGAGTATATGCCTAATCGAAGTTTGGACAAATTTTTGTTTGGTATGTTCTCATTACTTCTTAGACTAATTCTTTAATATTGTTGATTTTTGAGACATCAAATTTGTTTACCCTTTTACTAGATCCTTTTCTGTGTACAAAAGTTGTGTAATGGAATTCAACAATATTGTTCCAACATTTAAAAAAAGAAAATCACTTAGCTCATTCTTCTTCATGGTTTTTATGGACAGATCCATCTGAAAAGACAAAATTGGATTGGGGTACACGCTTTCAAATTATAGAAGGTATTGCTCAAGGATTAATTTATATCCACAAGTACTCAAGATTGAAAATCATTCACAGAGACCTAAAATCAAGTAATATTTTGTTGGATGGAACAATGAACCCCAAGATTTCTGACTTTGGAATGGCAAAGATTTTTGAGATAAATCAAACTGAAGCAAATACCAACAGGGTTGTTGGAACATAGTAAGTATATATAGGCTGGCACATGTTTTCAATCATTTAAACCTTATGCAACCACTATTTTTGCTCACTTCTCTACCATAAATTCTTGCAGTGGCTATATGTCACCTGAATATGCACTATATGGTCATTTTTCGGAGAAATTGGATGTATTTAGCTTTGGAGTGTTATTATTGGAGATTATAAGTGGAAAGAAAAATGCTAATTTTTATCATTTTGAACACGTACGAACTCTTGCTGGATGGGTAAGTGTTAAATTCTGGTTAAATTATTCCTTTTGTTTTTAGCCTTGCAAATTTGCAATGAACTGTAAGCTTCAAATATTATATGCTAAATGTTAGGCATGGGAATTATGGAAAGAAGGCAGATGGATGGAGGTGATTGATGAATCAGTAAGGGAAACATGCCGGCCTCATGAAGCTTTGAGGAGTATCCATGTAGGGCTTTTATGTGTACAAGAAGCTCCAACTGATCGACCAACAATGTGTTCCGTAGTTCTTATGCTTCAGGGCAATGAAGCAACATCACTTCCACCTTCCAAAGAACCTGCCTTTTCAACACATAAGAATTCCAGTGCTGCTGCTGCTTCTTCTCAAACACCTACTAGTTATTCCAACAATACAATCACCATGAGTATCCCAGAAGGTCGATAAAGGGTCAATGTCTATCGATGGGCCAACCTCCTGCGGAATAGACCTTGGGCTTCATTGTGCCTCGCAATTTGTATGTCCGGATGTCAGGCTTTTTTGGGCTTCAATTTATATTGGTCCAATTCAAGTGCGCTTATAAGCTGAAGTTCAAACATAGCAACTCACAAATGTATTTAAGCTTCTCATTTCCATTGTAGAGCACTTCAGAAATCGGAGGTTCAGGGAGCAATTTAGGTGGGTCTGAATAGAATTACCACCTTACTCTATTTGAGATTCTTTTTTTGGTAATAAAGCAAGAGAAAATGTCTTATAAAAAAAAAAAACAAGAAGAAATGGTTATGTGGCAAAATCATAGCTACATATTGCATTACAATTGTTCACACGGCATGGTAGGTTATGTGGTCCAATCTTAACATCATTATGTCTGTATGGTTGACCAATTGACCTTGGTCCTCACTTGCAGAACGTTTTGAGGTCTCGCGGAAGCTGCTGCGGAGTGAGGACATGAGGATGAATGACTCATTGACTCGTGAATGTACAGCCTCCAAGTCCACTGTCCCTCAAATCACCAAAAACCCATCCCGTGATTTCTGCTACGAATTTTCAAGTCCTTCCTCCCATTAAAATTTAGGAAAAAATTTGGACTTGTATCTAGTTTTTACTCATGTTACTCCCTAAAAGTCTTTTTGTGCCCTGAAATATCCCTCAAATCTCACTGCATTTTTTATTAGTCAGATATCTATCTCACTGCATTTTCAAGAGTACGTTTATTGAATTAACCTTAAATAATATTCTTATTAAATTATCTATGTTACTGCCTGTTGTTGGTTTAGGATTTGAGAATTTATATTCATACTCCCTAATTGTTCATTGTACCTCTTAATCACACCCCTACCTCATTTTATTCTTTTTTCTTTGGCAACTCTAACTCATTTTATTCCAATGCCCTTATTTATGTAAACCCAATACCCAACCTCATTTTACTCATTATACCCGTCCACCTCTAACCTCCCATCAAATTCCTCAATTGGAGCTGCCCACCCATGTCACCACCAAACCTCAATTATGATGTTAACGGTTTACTAAGTTTTTTTTTTTTTTTTTTAACTTAATTTGTTGTATATGAGAATTGCACTCAAGGCCTTATGCAGGTGTTGGTATAAGGTATAGGATTTAGGTGTATGAAGAGCAAAATTGCATTTTCTAAATGACATTTATCTTATGTAGTGTCTATTTGTACCCTACTTCTCTTTTACTCAGTGTACCCATTACAAAATTACCTATTAAAGTGACTAGATCTTTTACCAATTTACTACTCTTTGGCTGGCCGGTAATTTCACTTGCGGCTCCTCCCTACACCGGCGCGCCTTCTCCACCTCAGCCCTCTTTGTCTTGTTTTTTTTCCTCTTAAGTTTGTTTGAAATGCAATGCGCCATGGAAGGCGTTTGCTGGTCGAAGGGCAGACTGGCAGAGTGCTTCTCACATTTTAAAAGAAGTCAGATTGGATGGATTGGTTAGGATGCTTCTGGATTTCAAACCCCAGCAGTGGGATTGCGGAGGGGAGGAAGATGACAGGTGTCCCTTTTTCTCTCTACTTAATTTTCTCTTGGTCTTTCATTTAGAGTTTTACAAACAAAAAAATTCAAGTGGGGATAGTAAGTAATTTTGTGGGTTCAAATAGCCCTACTCATCTTAATGGTAATTTGTCATTTTGTGCTAGGATAACACTTGTCCTTTCATTTGTTTAATTGGAGGGGAACTCTGCACTCTGCTTTTTTGACTTGGGTTTGCTCTGGGTTACTCACTTACTCTGATGTTGTTGTAATGCTCGTTTGCTTTGTTTGGCTCTTCGGAGCTTGTTGTGTTCTGGCTACTCTTGGTAACGGATTTGTTATAATATAATTATTCATTTACCAACAAAAACAACCTGTCTGCAAATTTTTTGTGCAATCATGTATACTAGAATCAACTACCCAAAGTTGGTGCTCTCTGTTCTTTTATTATGCCTATATCTCAAGACCAAAATCTCCCTTGCAGCTGACATCATTACTGCAAACCATTCTCTGTCTGGTGATCAGACCATTGTCTCTGCAGGTGGGGTTTTTGAACTGTGTTTCTTCAAACCAGGTAATCTTTCAAACTACTACATAGGCATGTGGTACTACAACCAAGTAGTACCTGGGAAGACCATAGTCTGGGTGGCAAATAGGGAACACCCAGTTTCTGATAGATTTTCTTCAGTGCTGAGGATCTTACATGGTAATTTAGTTCTCTTTGATGAGTCCAGAAGTCCAGTTTGGTCCACAAATGTGACCTCCACAGGCTCTATACAAGCAGTGCTTTTAGATAACGGAAACCTCGTCTTAAGAGCTGGGTCTTGTTCATCAGAGCCTTTATGGCAAAGTTTTGATCGTCTTTCCGATACATGGCTACCAGGAAGTAGAATTGGATTCAACAAAATTACCAAACAAAGTCAAATTCTCACTTCATGGAAGAATAGGGAGGATCCTGCCCCAGGTATTTTCTCTCTTGAGCTCGACCCAAATGGAAGCGACTCATTTATCATACTGTGGAATAGGTCTACACAGTATTGGACCAGTGGATCTTGGGATGGACGTAGTCGTATTTTCAGCTTGGTTCCTGATATGAGGCTTAATAATATCTTCAATTACAGTTATTTTACAAACGAAACCGAAAGTTATTTCACCTATTCTCTTTATGATCCTGAAATTGCATCTCGATGGGTGATGTATGTCTCGGGGCAGGTTCAGCAACTAGAGAGGTCGGAGTCTGCCAAGCACTGGAATTTGGTTTGGTCTAAACCAGATGTTTATGCTTTTTGCGGGGCATTCAGCAGTTACAATGAGAAATCCTTGCCCTTCTGTAATTGTTTGAAGGGTTTTCTGCCAAAGTGGCCAAGTGATTGGGCTTTGAATGATTATTCTGGTGGGTGTTCAAGAAAAACCAGCCTACAGTGTGGGAATGCTACTAGTACTGTTAATGGGACGGAAGACCGGTTTCTAGAAATGCCTAGCATGTCATTGCCTAAACAACCCGCAGATGACCAGTTTATAGAGGACTGTGCATCAATATGCTTAAATAACTGCGATTGCACTGCTTATTCTTATGCCAGCAGTACTGGATGTTCAATTTGGACTGGTGATCTCTTGGGTCTGCAACAACTTGAAGCTGGTGACGGTGATGGAAGAACTTTATACATCAGACTTGCAGCTTCTGAGTTTAAGAATCCTAAAAGTAATAAGGGAGTGATTGTTAGTGTTGTGGTGGGTGACCATTACTTGGAACCATCATTTTCATTGCTCAATGGATCTTTTTCTTTTCTTTGCAGGAAGTAAGCGGTCCCTTGTAATTGCACTAGCCTCAGCAACAGCAGGATTGCTTACAATAATTTTTGCCTATTTCTTATGGAACAAAACTTTGCGAAAGGGAAGGTACTGCTATCACTCTGTCTCTGTCTCTGTCACTTTCTCACCTGTGCTGGCACATGTATTCTAGTAATCCAAACAAAAGATGTTCTAACGATTATACTGAAACAGGGAGAATAGGAGGAAGTATGGTGTGACTATAAGTAATGTTATTGCTGGAGTTGGAAAGAGTGATACAGAACTACCACTCTTTGGTTTAAGAAGTATTTTAGCTGCTACACACAACTTCTCTGAAGCTTATAAACTGGGAGAGGGAGGATTTGGCCCTGTTTATAAGGTGACACTTCCAAAGAAGTCTGCTCTAAATGCAATTAAGTACATTATTCTTCATTTTATACCTTTCTTAATAATTTCTTTAATTAATTTTGATTGGTAAGGAGTTGGTTCTCTTTGTATCGGATTTTTCTTTCACTGCTGGGGATTATGCCTGGAAATGAAGAAGTAGCCATAAAAAAGCTGTCAAAGAAGTCTGGGCAAGGACATCAGGAGTTCATGAATGAGTTAAAGCTTATAGCCAAACTCCAGCATACCAATCTTGTTAGGCTATTGGGTTGCTGCATTGAAGAGGAGGAAAGGATATTGATCTACGAGTACATGCCCAATCGAAGTTTAGACAAATTTTTGTTTGGTATATACTCATCACTTCTAAGATTAATTCTTTGATATTGTTGATTCTGGGACATCAAATTTAATTAACTGTTTGCAAGATCTGTTGCTTCGTGTACAAAAGCTGCTGATGCAATTCAACAATATTTTTGCAACATTTAAGAAATGAAAATCACTTAGCTTATTCTTCTTCATGGTTTATCGGAACAGATCCATCTGAAAAGACAAAATTGGACTGGGGTACACGCTTTCGAATGATAGAAGGTATTGCTCAAGGATTACTTTATATACACAAGTACTCTAGATTGAAAATAATTCACAGAGACCTGAAAGCAAGTAATATTCTGTTGGATGCAACAATGAACGCCAAAATTTCAGACTTTGGAATGGCTAAGATTTTTGAGATAAATCAAACTGAAGCAAATAGCAACAGGGTTGTTGGGACATAGTAAGTATATATAGCATGTTTTCAATGATCTAAACAAAAAAAAAAAAAATCTTATACAACCACAACTGTTGCTCACTTCTCTACCATTAATGCATGCAGCGGCTACATGTCACCTGAGTATGCACGCTATGGCCATTTTTCTGAGAAATTGGATGTATTTAGCTTTGGGGTGTTGTTGTTGGAGATTCTTAGTGGGAAGAGGAATACTGCTTTTTATCGTTTTGAACATTCATTAACTCTTGCTGGATGGGTAAGTATTAGAAATTTTAATTCTTTTTTTTTTTTCAGACTTAAATTGGAAATTCAAATTTATTCCCAAAATTGCAATGAACTATAAGCCGAGACAGAGCTATTAGAATTAAGTAAATTTTGTAGCCCACAAGTCTCAGCGGCTATACAACCCACATTTCAGCCTGCCACATACTATATGCTTCAAATATAATATGAAGTCATGAAAGATTGATGGATTTATCTTTTGAATCTTAGGCATGGAAATTATGGAAAGAAGGTAGAGGAATGGAGGTGATTGATGAATCAGTAAGGGAAACATGCCGGCCTCATGAAGCTTTAAGGTGTATCCATGTAGGATTTTTGTGTGTTCAAGAAGCTCCAGCTGATCGGCCTACAATGTCTTCCGTAATTCTCATGTTGGGCAATGAAGCTACATTACTTCCACCTTCCAAAGAACCTGCCTTTTCGACACATAAGAATTCTAGTGCCGCTGGTTCTTCTTCTCAAACACCTACTACCATTTATTCAAACAATGCAGTCACCACTGATATCCCGGAAGGTCGATAGAGGTTCAATATTGTTTTCTTTCCTCAGGACATTTAAAGTCAGATATATAAAGGAAAAGGAAAATACTGTGACAAGTGCTGACAACAATCAACTGTGCAAGAATTTGACAATGTAAGAGCGAATAACCTCCTTCAAGATATATCTTGTTCTTGGTTGGGCTTCATAATTTTTGTCCAGATGTCCTAGCTTACTGCCTACCATATCTAGACTGCTAGTCTGCTAGATGGTTGGAAGAGCAATGACTAACCTGATGAGGAAATAGAGAGGTGACCGCTGGTGGCTTCTCATATAACAGTCTGAACAAGCCAATAGTTTGAGTATTTGACGGTAAGGAAACAGAGGAGGAATTAAGAAAAACAACTTTTGACAAACAAATGGGGGAAGTCATACACGGCTAAGACACGTACACAGCAAACAGCAATGGTGTATATATTCAGTATTCTTTGCGTATTTTTCTTGTGTTTATAACTTTTAGGGTTAATTTCATTTCAGTACCTTAAGTTTGTTTCAAATTTCAATTTAGTAACTCATGTTTAAAATCTTGCAATGTCATACCTTATCTTTCCAATTTGTTGCAATGTCATACCTTCGTCAGTATGATTGTTAAAAGATCTCTTCAATGCTGATGTGGAAGTTACGTGTCACTCCCACAATGCTGACTGGATACTACGTGGTCTGACAACATGACACATTATGCCACATGACATAAAAAATAATTTAAAATCTAAAAATTGAAAAAAAACAAAATTAATAATTATGTGCCATGTTTTTAGATTTTTAATTATTTTTATGTCATGTGGCATGACGTAGCCTGTTATCAGACCACGTGATATCTAGTCATCATTATGGGAGTGTCATGTAAGTGTCACATCAGTATTTAAGAGAGCCATACTAACGGAGGTATGTCATTGCAACAAATTGGAAAGATGAGGTATGCCATTACAAAATTTTAAACATGAGGTACTAAATTGAAATTTAAAGCGAACTTGAGATACTGAATTGAAATTAACCCTAGATTTTATTATCATGTTGTGTTTTTTCTTTAAAATATTGTTTTCTATTAAAGGGAAAATTCGATCTGTATAGAATATAGATCGTTTGTGTCATAGAGCAGTTGAATATGTATAATATTAAATATTAATGGTGCCGATACAATGTGGTATATGTGCACGTTTGTTAATTTGTATGTGAATCATCACCCTTTTGTTTCTTTTCCAAGAAAGGGGGCAGTAATGCTTGAATTCAATCTACAATTAATTGACAAATGGAAAGCAGGTATAACAAGTTCATGTTCACATGCTCTTTCAATATGTAGCTCTTTTTGATATATAAAAGAATAACCTCTACAAAGAGTTTAGAACAACCTTCTACCCTAAGCAAAATAGGATGAGATTCTTGATGCCAATGAGATCGTTTACTATACGGAACAAAAGCCTATCTTAGTGGAATATTTTTTTTAGTTATAAGCAATATATGTTTATGCAACGCCTAAAACATTACAAAACATTGCAGCCGTTGGATTGAATTCAACTACAATGTTGTACACACTCTCATGCCTAAATTTAACTTTCTTCCTTCTTCTTCTTCTTTTTTTTTTTGGGNCAACCCTCATCTAAAAGAATTGATAAAAAATAAAATTAAATATAGAAATCTTATGCAACTTTACTTATATTTATAAAGAATTTTGCAGTAGAGTTCCTACATTTTCCGGGAAAGAGAATGACCGACTCTTAACCCAACCAGAAAAGAGGCTTTGGGCTTTGACCACCTTTTCACTCTCATTCTCATGTGAACAGAACTAACTTACACCCAAGTGGGGAAGGTCAAAACTCAAAAGGGTCAGACAATATAAAGTCTAAGCTGATGCAAGATGACAATAATACCCCTGACAAACAAGTGATGAAACTCAAATTCCGAACACAACAATGCCTCTGTGGCACAAAAAAAAAAACACAACAATGCCCCTGGTATGACCAATTCCCTTCACTACTCGTTTGCATAGAGAGAAGGGCACCGGCCCCTAATATATGAAATGACAAAATTAGCCCTGACAAGTTTCTGAGAAAGAGAGGTGACAATTGCTGCTGGCTTTTGCAGTTTGTTGTAAGGAATCAGAGCTAAGCCGACCAGCAATTAACCGCCTGTTCCTCTGCTGTCATTCACTGGGAGACCCCTCCTCTTCCAAGAAACCCCTTCCACTTTCCACCCTCCTTCCCCTTCCCTTATATAAATTCATTCATTCACTCCCATGTTTCCCTCAGACAACCACATCCATTTCTCTCAGAGAAGAGCTTTTTGTACAAGAAATTGAGATCAGTAATGGCAGCTGGAGGAATTGGGAATAAAAGGGTTGGTGTCGATTTCGAAGATTTGCTGCCGGAGATGGCGGACAAGCTTGGCGGTGAGGGCCTGATCAGGGAGCTGTGCAATGGGTTTCAGCTGCTGATGGACAAGGACAAGGAGGTCATTACACTCGAGAGCCTGAGGAGGAACTCTGCGGTTCTGGGTCTGCAGGACTTGAGAGAGGACGAGCTGGTGAGTATGGTGAGGGAAGGTGACTTGGACGGTGATGGGGCCCTCAACCAGATGGAGTTCTGCGTTTTGATGTTCAGGCTCAGTCCTGAGTTGATGGAGGAGTCTTGGTTTTGGCTTGAACAGGGTCTGCAAGAGGAGCTCAACAGCAACAAGAGACCTCGGTCTTAATTCATTCATTGATGGTTTATTGCGAGACAGAGGAGGAGGAATGCTCGATAAGCTAACAATTGATCATTAATTTGTGTGTAGAAATTAAGGAAGAGTGTTGGTTTGGTTGCATTCATTGATGTTGTAAAACATTGCCTTTGGCAATTGGCATAGAGTCTTTCTTTCCATCTTCATTTACTTCATCACCATCGTCATTATTCATTCTGAAACTGATGAAATACAGATAGATTACTTATTAGAAATAACAAACACCTTCGTATTTGTACATTTTGATCTTGTTTTAGTATTTTGGGTGCATAGCAGCACTTCATTTGGATACCAATTCGATCTGGTGCCTCCAATACTTATGATCATGTATATCATCCTTCCCATTACTACAATGATTTTCCCTTTATTAATATTGGCATTGGTAAGAAACTAAATGTAAGCAATATCTAATACAAAGAATATAAATTATATCTTATTCATTAAAAAATGCTTTAAATATTCATTACACGAGGAACCTGCAGAGCTGCAGCTGCATTGGATGTGCTGATTTAAAGTTTAAAACTTTTGTCTATTCCACGATGGTGCCGTGGCCGGTCTTGGTTTTTTTTTTTTTTTAAGTTGTAACATGCCCTTCATGTGTTTATACTGCATAAGCTCTTATTTGCCGGAATGTATTTATTTAGCTCTCTTGATTCATTAGAGGAAGAACGAGTTTTTGTCATGAGTGAGTGAGATAAGTATTCTATCACTGCACTGGAGTTAGAAGGCCTCACAATCACATATTTAAATGACTTAATTAGTACTTATCTAACAAAACTAATGCATTGGTTGTTAGTTATCTTCTGGTTTGTTAATCAAGAATTTTTTAACACGGGCTTAATGCGAAATATGAGAGAGGTTCGGAGATTCTCTCAAATCCCACCATTCCACATTAGAAAAGACCTTGTTTGTTAATTGGGGTTCTTGTTGGATCTCACAGAGACAACTAGTACTTTAACTAATAATATATCTAGGCATCATTCAATGAATCCAATATATTATATATATATATATATATGTCATACAGGGTACTAAATCGATCCATCAGATTTAAACCTGGTTATGTGAAATTTTTTAGTTTTCTAAAGATCCATCACAAGAGTTCATGAAATTTATATATAGAGCCGTTGGAACATGTCAAATTGAATACATTGTTACATTACAAGCACCAAGATCTACTAGAGACCAGCACTGAGGAAATTAGGAGGAACGTCGAAGCTATCCACATCCAAAAGACAAGTGCCTGCTTCCCCTGTCTGCTCTGATCAATATTGAATTTAAAAACGTTTCCTATGATTCTAGAGTGCTATTATATATACCATTGTTAAGTTGACCATCCATCTAACTCTATTTGAAGTTCAGAAAATACAAGCCCACAATTTGAGCTAGTCAAGGACCCCATGTGGAATTTGACATGGAATGGCCATTGTGGGTTTGGCAAGGCAAAGATACAAGAGTCCATGACCTAGGTGAAGCGACATATATGTGAACTCAATTGAGCCTAATTTCTTGGGTCGGCCCATTCCTCCTACAACCAAATACAAATTGCACCAGATCACAGTCACACCAACGGTCGTGTGATGCCATCTAGTCTCTCTCTTACAATCATCTCGATCATTGTGTGAATAACACGTGTTGGTAGTTTTGAAAAGAGATGTATACGACCGTCCCATCCAAAAATTTTTACTTCTTATCCCAGATAATGTAGGAAGATTTGCCATATATAGTTCTTGGGATCCTTGTAATCATATACATGCAAAGAAAATTGGGCCAATTTACTTGGGCCCAATCTAGCTACTTCACACATGAGCAGCTACTTCCAGTAGAATATGAGAGAGAAAGCATTAGTAAAGAAAATGAAAATATATATATATATTCAAAAAAGAAGTCAAAGAATGAATGTAGTACAAGAGCTTAGTGGAATGCAATTTTAGCATTGGAAGAAGCCCAAGAAAACCCCATCATCTGTGACCTAATCTTTTGTCGATGCAGAGAATATCTAGCTTTGCAGTGTCCAGTGCACAGAATCATTTCTTGCAAGGCCTTTCCATGCTTGAGCAAGAATTTTGCTAGACTCACTTCATTCTCACACTCTAAAAACCCATGAATCTTCACTATCTTAAGGTGCTGTAAGAAGGACTTCAAGGTTTGGGTTTGAGATTCCCAGTACTTCTCCTCCTCCGAGCTAGACATGTCCCACAAATCCTTATTCCATTGCTATAACAAATTAAGTAAATTAGCTTTTGATATTGATATTAATAATGAGTAAATTAATTAATTTCTCATTTATATGTAAATAATACTTACTCTCCTTTCAATCTTGTAATCGTTAATAATATTGAGAATGAGAGTGTGCAGCATAGGAGAGCTCCTGAATATGCAGGCCAATCCAGGCACATTGTTCTTGTTGAAACCCGTATGCAACTCCAATGATTTGAGATTGTTAAATGGATGCAAATAAACTGCAAAATAATTACTGTTTGACAGAATCTGCAACAACAACAGCAAAAAATTTAAAATTAAATTTAAAGCTATCTAGTATCTATATATATGCTTAACTTAACAATGTAACGTACGCGAGAGATTAAGTTAAGTGAATTTTTCTCTCATGTGGTATAAAAATGTAGGATGTGAGAGAGCACTTGAAAGCTGACATTAATTAAGTCTTACATTCAAACAATCTTGTGTTAATTAAGCATTTATGTCCCGCATTTTAAAATTAAGTACCTCGATAGATTGGCTTTCGAGCGTCAAGCAATGGGCATGAGAGAGTCCCATAAAAAGATTGGACACAGTCTGAAGCTTGGGCGCACTAACATCCTGATCATGGAGTAGAAAGAAGCCAATGCAGGCCTCATGCAGAGAAGTCAAAGGGTCGAGAGAGCAATTATCAGTAATGGCATTATGTTCCCAAAGCATGACTTTGAGTGTTGGGGCACTAATCTTGACCCAAGTCTTATCAACATAAGCATCAAAACAGCTGACGATCCGCAGTCTCTCCAACTTGGCACCCGAAATATCCAGGCCCTGTAACTGAAAACAGTTCTCCAGCGTAAAGTCTTGGAGCGCCCTGCACCCGACGCGCAGATGCTTCAATCCAAAACACGCGTCGAGACTCAATTTGTTTAGTAGAGGGAAGGAGGAGTCGGAGAACATGTCATGGAGGGAAGGCTGGTTGTACAAGATCATCAGAGACAGCGACAGCGACCGGAGGGATTTGAACCCGCTGCTCATCACGGACGACGGAGGGAGTCGGAACCCGGGGTACCGAGACTTCACTTTCAACACGCGGAGGGACTCGCTGCCGATCACGCACCGCGGCAAGTTGAAGTAATCCTCTGTGGCCACCTCCACGTCCAGCTCCTGCACGTTGCGCCGGATGGCCAGCCGCATCAGCGCGTTCAGCCGGGAGAAGCTCAGCCGGGCGCGGAACCGGAGGATTCGAATGTCGGACTGCTTCTCGCGGAGGCTCAGGACTTGTGTCATGAACTCGGTTTCTTTGGCGTTGATCTGACATTTTGATGATGCTGCTGCTGCTGATCGCCTCCGCATCAGGCTGCTGGACGAGATTCGGCTCGTAAAGTCCAGGTCCGGGAACGACGACCAGAGCCAACGCCACCGTTTTGAAAGGACGCTGGTTTGGGCCACCGTTTTGATCGGGAGGAGGAACAGAATCTGGTGGAGGACGGCGTCGGGGAGGTCGCTGATGCGGTCCTTCATGTCCTCATCGTCATCACCGCCTGCATTTTCTTTGCTCATCATGAAGAGCTTCCTCTTCTTCGCAGCAGATCTTGTTTCCATGGAATTAATGTTTCTTGTGATGATTTTGTTTGTGCATGTTTAGACGACTTACATTAGGGTTTGAATGGTTCAAAGATTGGAATGTGGAAGTGAGGTCATCGAGAACGACAACAGCAATTGAGTTTGTTTCAAGATACTACTATTGAGATAATTAATTAATTAAATAAATAAATTGAGTTTTGTAATTCAAAAATATTACAATCCATTTCGGGTTTGATAAACCACTTTTTAAATTTATATTATTATTACAAATTCTTAAATTTAAATTTTTAATATTATTAAGAACTAAAACTTTAAAACAATTTTAATATTATTACAATCCATGGATACCATATGCTTAAATGAATAAATGTGCGTAACTAGTAACTAAGAACTAATTATTCAGAATGAAAATTGTGTTGTGTCATTTCATTCTCGTATATAGTTACGCACATGTATCCATACAAACAAATTTCCCTTTTATTAAAATAAAAGATTCACAAAGGTGGGCCTTGGGCGCCCAAAGATGTCTATTGGACGCCGATGATAGATATATGAGCACTGATTGGAAACCCAACTACTTTGTAGTTATTAAGAGAAACTAGACGAGCGAATAGAACTAAAGGGACATCTATTCAAAATGAATCATCCAACTAAAAGATTGGTTTATGTTTTATTTTATTTTAGTCTTGGACTTGACATGTATCTT
Organism: Dryas drummondii; assembly: GCA_003254865.1. NCBI lineage: Eukaryota > Viridiplantae > Streptophyta > Magnoliopsida > Rosales > Rosaceae > Dryas > Dryas drummondii. Next base: position 43,594 of record QANW01012582.1, read on the forward strand.
TGCAAAACCCTTCAATTCTTACTGTAAAGTGTAAACCCCTTAAAAAATAATCCAAACAAAATGTAACTATCCATAATAGTCATCAATTTAAACAGTTCAAAAATCAGAAATTTTGGGGCCGATGGATTCCCCATTTAAAGTTCAGAGTCAGTAAGAGAAGATCCTGTGAGTACTTCCATCGTTGCGAGGAGATCCTGTGAGTGCTTCATCTTTGTGAGCAGATCATGTGACTACTTCATCTCTGTTAGGCCTTCGACGTAGAACTACTGGAGGATATGAGCTCTCGCCAACTTTAACAGGAACAATTATAATCTTTTCTAGGACCACTCCTTGCTTTTTCAAGATATTCACAAAATTAACTTCATCTTCTGTTCCAGTAAACGATGTCATCGTAACTTGCTTGAGACTTGGCATGCTGAACTCAACTGGTTTTTTTAACAACTCTTCTGATAAACTCTCCTAGAAATTCGAAGAACAAAGTTTAGATATGCAGCTCCAGAACAACAAAAGAATGATAAACGTAAGTTATATAGCAACATCTAGAACTGCGGTGATTATGTATGTAACAGTACTACTCACATCTTCCCCTATCTTGAAAAGGTATTCTAGAATCATTCTCTTCAGATTTGGAGAAAGCGCAAGCAGTGCAGCCATGCCAACCAGATCATATTGGGTATACCCCGTTCGAAGCTCCAAGAGGTTGAGACTGTGGAGCATAAAACTTTTGGGGAAAGGATCCTTTGATGTCAGAAACTGAGGACATATGCATATGAAGCAATTATGTAATATTAGAAGATGTTCAACAACATAATACCATTAGAAACTAGGTCAACTGTAGGGAAAAAGCCAAATAGGTTAAGCAGTAAAAAGTTAAATTTGACAGATCCCCTAATTGTTTAAGGATACTAATCTGAGGAATAACAACAACCTGAAATAATAGATTAGTATGTTCCTAGCTTTAAAAGAGTTGAAATTGTGGTGCACAAAACTTTTGGGTAAGGTTCCTTTGATGTCAGAAGCTGAGGACATCATAAACAAAAATGCATATAATATTCGAAGATGTTCAATAACATAAAGCCATTAGAAACCAGTGCTCAATACTGGGGAACAAGTCAAAGAGGTTAGGCAGTAAATAGTTAAATTTGAAAAATTCCCTAGTTCAATGAGGGTAACAAGTAACAACAACCTTAACAAACAGAGCTTAGCCATCTCTAAATGCAATGTGACACTGCAATGAGGTAGACAGAGCTAGAAAGGGACTAAAGCATGTCTGGCACACAACCACATGGTGGGTGGGTCAGTGAGACATGCCACAAGACTTCATTTCCAGTGGGACTCTTTTTTAACAAGAGTATCCAGTGATACTCTTGAAGGCACAATCTTGAGAAGAGACAACTAATTCTGCATCATGACATGGTTAATCATCAAGTGATCCTGCTTCCTAGGACAAGTGATCAACTAGACAGAACCTTTTTTCTGGTAGCTCATTTTTTCAAAACAATTTGGTGCAATGCCATTAACTTACAATATCTCATTTAAAGCTAACCTATGATGTAAATATTGAGACAGGATGTGAACTGCAGAAGAATAAATTCCAGTGCAATATAAGAGTAAAGCAATGGGTTATACAAATCAATAGACTTAACATTACAATTTAATGACAAAACAATTTAACCCTTACTGAACAAGATATCTAGCTTCCCCATAATTATGTGTGTTTGTGTGTGTGTAGATTGGCATAGCAAATGTATTATAAACTATATTGGAGTAACTTGTCACCAAATATGGTTAGTGACAGGGCATTTAAAAGTCCACAAACAACCATGTTATTTTTCTTCACTATCCAGTCACCCTCAACCACTTCTTTCCTGGGAGATCAATTCATGAACAATTTGTATAAATTAAATTAGGCTCTGATCATTTCCTCTGTTTAGTCCCAATGCCTGCAATAATGAGCAGACCACAACAACTAATTACCCTAAACTCTTTCAACCCCAAGATTCAATGACAAGCTAAAAGCCTTACTTTCTCTGATGTTCTTCTCTCTTTCAATTCTTAGACGACACAGTCTTTTCCAGAAATACACGGCTACACCTCCAAGTCTAAAGAACACCCAAATTTAGACAATCTATGAAAAGCCTTAAAAATAATCAGAATGCCAAAATAGGCTAAATTAACCAAAAATCGAAATAGAAAAACAATAATTGATCAGAGCACAAGTCAAGAAAATTACCTTAAACCACCAATTCTGCACATTAAGATGCTTAACAGAAGGAGCTTCCTTAAGTAGCCTCACAACCTTACACCAATAATCATAGTACTCATCCATTTTGTGCACAATATCAATGTGAAACTCAACCAAAGACGAAGCATTCTTAAGTACAAACCGATAAAATCTACAGCAAATAATGCTTAAGAAACAAAGGTTTGGGCAATCAATGACAACCGTCTCTTTCAATTCAGAATCATAATAATACCCAAGTGCTAGTTTCTTCAACCTCGCGCTACATATTTTCAAATTCTGCTGCCCCCAACAGTACTGAAGCTCCAAAGACTCGAGATTGGGACACCCCAGAATCAAATCCTTCACTATCTGGTCCGTCAAACAAACCTGGTCAAGAACCATGGAGGCGATCGACCAGAGACGCATGGCGGACATGTTCGACGGCAACGTGAGATCACAGCGCGTAAGCCTCAAGACTCTCACACACCCATTTCGCAGAACAGCGAAAGGGAAATCGTACTTGTGGAAACGGGTCTCGTCGCTGTGAAACTCCTTGTCGATGTAGAAGTCGAGGCTGAGTTCGCGCGCGTGGAGGTGGGTTATGGCGGATCGGACCCAGGAGTCCACGTGGAAGCCGTAGCGGTCCTGGTAGATGAAGGAGAGGCGGAAGGTGTGGGCGGGAGCATTGGCGCGGAGTATGAGGACGCGGTCGACGAACTCGGCGAAGAACTGGCGGGTGTCGGCGGGCGAGTCGTAGGGAGGGAAGAGCTCGTAGTAGAAGTTGAGGAAGGGCACGCGGGACCAGAGGGGTCGCCATTTTCGGGAGATGAGAGAGGTTTGGACGGCGTCGAGGGTCGTTAGGAAGGAGAGGATGTGGAGGAGGAGCTCGTCGGGGAGGTCGTTTAGGACTTTTACGGTGTCGTTTTGGTGGGTTTCATCGCTCGTCTCTTCAGACTCTTCCATGTTCATGTAAATTGTTTCTTCTGCAACTGGTTAAAGCATTTTGGGAATTTAACTTTCACAACCTCTTTCAATTAGAGAAAATCACGTATTTATAGCAATCCATATGTGGCATTTAGCCAAACTGCTAACATGGCAGGTTGTGACTGGCTGAAAGTATTTTTGTCCTCTGAGGAGTCTCAGATGAATTGGTCGAATTATTTTAGCCACGTCTCTTATCCTCAAAATGACTTGTTTTTATACTCGTACAATTCTTTAGCTAACAGCCTCACACCATTAATTTTTTTTTGCTATTTATTCAATACCAGTGATGCATTTTGTGGTTGCATGCTTTGTCTGATTATCTCAGCATCAACCGCTTTTGCAACTCTAAACTCTGATGTAGAAAACCTGCAGATATAGACAGTAATCCTGGGATTCTGGTACTGAAGGGTTTAATGTGTCAATGGCAGTGAAGTAGAATATGACAGCACCTTAAATTCAAGCTACTTTAAGCATTACTAGGGTGACCCCTTCTTTCGGAGTTTACCATATTGCCGATTATTCATGTAAATTCTGCATGTACAAATGAGTCCATGGGTAACTTGCTCCTTCAACTAAGAATCGGATTCTCATATAGATGGATGGAGAACTAACTTGTGTCCTTGTGCAAAGCTGAACTGAACCCAGAAAACTTTACTGCTGGCCTTCCCTTTCACCAGTAATCTCCACAGGAACAACATCCGTCCTTAAAATGATGGAAACGCTTTGTATCCCTAACAACTATCTCCCTATTAACAAGCTTAGATATTAGCTTGGTTGCTGAATGACAATTTACACATGCTCGAAGATTTTTGGTTATCCTAAGGGTAGTTCCCGGAGCAGTACTGATGAGGCCATAAGCAATTGCCAGCCTCTCACTATGATTACAAAGTGTCTCCTCTGTCTCTTCATAACTCAAGTCGTGCAGAACAGATTCTACATGCGGGACAAATCCAGCATCCTTCAACCTTCTCTCCAGACTCTCAAGCTCTTCGTAAATTTCCTTGGACCTTGGATGTGACTTGTCTCCCACGCAAAATGCCTGAAGCTTCCCATTGATCTCAATCATACTATATCCAAGGTCCTTAGTAAGTCCTTTCTCCCTCATCAATACTCGTAACTTTGCAACACGATCCCATAAACAGGCAGAAGCATAGAGATTTGAGAGTTGCACATAATGACCTGTATTATATGGATCTAACGAGAAAAGCTGTTCTGCAGCATATTCTCCCAAAGTCACTCGGCGATAATTCTTGCATGAACTCAGAAGTGCTCCCCATACACTTATGCCAGGTTTAATTGGCATCTTCATGATAAAATTGAAAGCTTGATCCAAATGACCTGCACGTCCAAGAAGATCCACCACACAAGCATAGTGTTGGTTGGCAGGCTCAATCCTGTAGTCTCTCATGCGGTGGAAAAGCTCCCATCCCTCTTCTACAAGGCCTGAATGGTTGCATGCAGTGAGGAGCCCAAGAAAGGTGACATCATTTGGTAGCACCCCAGCCTGCTCCATAGAATGGTAAAGATCAATGGCTTCCCGTCCTCGACCATGCAATCCATATCCCACAATCATTGCACTCCACACAACAACATCTTTGTTAGGTGTTCTATCAAAAACCATGCGAGCAAAATCTACGCTCCCACATTTCGCATACATATCAATTAGGGCTGTGTTAACAAAGACATGATTTCTATACTCACTTTTGCTGATATAATCATCCATCCATCTTGCTAATTCAAGGGAACCCAACTGGGCGCCCGCGAAAATAGCAGACCTCATAGTAATTGAATCTGTTCTAATGTTTTTAGCGATCATCTCACCGAATAGTTCTACAGCTTGCTCAGCATAGCCATTCTTCGCATAACCAGAAATCATAGCATTCCACAACATTACATTTGGTGTTTCCATCTGATCGAAAAATGATCTGGCAACCATCACCTGCCCACTTTTTGCATACATGGCTGTGAGTGAAATGAGTAAGTCAGGTTCATTTTCAAGACCCATTTTGATTACACAACCATGAACAGATGTCCCCTGTCCCACGTCCTCTACATCGGTATAAGCTTTGAGAACACTAACTAGAACAATCCAATCTGATTTCACATTCAATTTTCTCATCCAACTAAAAATCCTTAAAGCCTCCCAAGGTTGGCCATTCTGAACATACCCTGAAATGATTGAAGTCCACGAAACAATTGTCCTCTCACATAAGCAATCAAACACAGTCCTAGCATGCTCTATTTGACCACATTTGGCATACAACGCCACGAGACCATTTTGCACAAACACGTCTGATTCAAACCCATGTCTAAATACCTGGCCATGAACCCGGCGACCCATTTCAAGGGCCGGAAAGCCACTGCAAGCTTTAAGCACATGAGGAAAAGTAAAAGCATCTGGAGAGACACCCATTTCTTGCATCCTACAGTACATTTGAATAGCATCAGCAAACACATTGTGCTTAGAATATCCCCTAATGATTGCATTCCACAAAAACACTTCCGGATCAGTAAATTGATCGAACACCCGACGGGCATACCAAATATACCCAAGATTTGTGCAGGCATTCACCAATTTGGTGATTAAAAAGCCACTGTCTTGCAACCCCAACACAAGTAACTGCGCATGGATTTGACCCAAGTGGCTCTTCTGGGTCGAATCATCAATGAGAGAGGCGTAGACGGAGTCGGGATCGTAGCGGTAGTGGAGGCGTTGGCCGTCGTCGTAGTACGGGTCCAAACGGAGAGGAGACGAACAATAGTGGCTGGGGAAGAAGGTGAACGAAAAAGAAACGGGAAATCCAAATTCAAATGATGTTACCGTTTTCGGAGCCAACGTTCGGAATTTGGCGGGAAGGGGAAGCACTGAGACTCTTTTTATGAGAGTTAGACCCACAGCCATTGCCGGGACGCTTCAGAAAACAAGCACCTCCTCTATAGCTGTGTCTGAAACTTCGACTAAGTTCATTCTAGACTATCTATAGTTTACTTTTGTGGTTTTTTGGAATCAAACTATAAGGAAAAACGTAATGATAATTTGATAAACTGAAATTATAAAGAAAACAAAAAGTTGAAACTATAGGAACTAAATATTAATAAATAAAATTATAAGGATACAAATGATAACGATAGAAATAAACATAATCTACAACTAAAAGGTAATAACAGAATAAAAATTATGAAACTATAAAAATTTATAAGGGCCAAAATTTCTTTCAGTCTTAAAACAAAAAATGTATGGAAATAAACATAATTCACAATTTGAACTAAAATAACAAAATAAAACTGTAACTGTAACTCTGTAACTCTGTAAGTACGAAAATAACAAAAATAGATGGGTAAATTACACAAAAGTACCTCAACTAACCACCCTATATCACTTGAGTACCCCAATTAAAAAAAGTTGCTCGTAGGTATCTCAATTACTGATTTTGCACATCCAGGTACCTCCGTCAACTTTTCCATTGGGGAGGCCGTTAAGTGCATACGTGGCATACTGACATAATGCCACGTGGACAAAACAATAATAAAAAATAAAATAAACTTTAAAAAATGAAATAATTATTTTTAAAAAAACTAAAAACAAAATAATTAAATTAAAAAAACAAAAAAATAAAGAAAAAATGCAGCCCATCCCCTCCCTCCGCCTCCCACCCCTCCCTCCGAGACCCGCCCAACCCCAGCCACCTTGCCGCCGGCCCCACCCACCACGCCGGTGACCTACCCCGACCCCTCTCCTCT
>QANW01012582.1:50599-130610 GCA_003254865.1 Dryas drummondii
CGGCAAGGTGGCTGGGGTCGGAGGGGTGGGTGGCTGGGGTTGGGAGGGTCTCGGAGGGAGGGGTGGGAGACGGAGGGGGAGGCAGAGAGAGGAGCTGTATTTTTTTGTTTTTTTAATTTAATTATTTTGTTTTTAGTTTTTTAAAATAATTATTTTATTTTTTATTATTGTTTTGTCCACGTGGCATTATGTCAGTGTGCCACGTAGGCAATTAACGGCCTCCCCAACGGAAAAGTTGACGGAGGTACCTGAATGTGCAAAATCAGTAATTGAGGTACCTACGAGCAACTTTTTTTAATTGGGGTACTCAAGTGATATAGGGTGGTTAATTGAGGTACTTTTGTGTAATTTGCCCAAAATAGATTATGGGGACAAAGTGCAAATTGTGATAAATTACAAGGACAAAAAATTGTCTTAAAATAAGAGAGGGATTTTGGTAATTATATTAAACCATGAGGGCTTTTCAGTAAAATAATTGGCGTATACCAAGTGGGTGATAGAGCGACATGTGTTCCGAGTTGCAGAGCCAATTCTGTCTTCAGTGCTCGCAACTCCATCGTCTCCATTGTGAACGACTCAGCTACAAAGCCTGTAACCACAAGCTTTGGTCTCCGTTATGGACAAGCACATAGAGATACTCTTGAAAAGGCTCTCATACGTCTCCATAACCATAGCCACCATCACCTTCATCATGCTCTTCCTCCAAACACCAGACACGTGCGTCTCACGTGACTCGCCGCCGAAACCCCACCTCCGATTCCCGAAATCCACCTGCGACTCCTCGCCTCGCCAGCTCGTCCCTCTGCACAAGAAGAACAAGCGCCTCTGGTCCACCAAGGCCTGGAAAAGCCAAGTCCGATCCTTCAGCCGCTTCTTCAACGCGTTTTACCATCTGGGTCACCTCCACAACGCCTCCAAAGTCCTCTGCGTCTCCGCCGGCGCCGGCCACGAGGTCATGGCCCTCTTCCACTTGGGCGTCGCCGACGTCACCGGCGTCGAGCTCCTCGATTCGCCGCCTCTGGTGAGCCGGGCCGATCCCCACAACTTGCCCTTTTTTGATAGCGACTTTGATTTGGCCTTCAGTGCTCGTTTGGCTCAGGCCTTGTTTCCGTCTCGATATGTGTCTGAGATGGAGAGGACTGTGAAGCGCGATGGGGTGTGTGTGGTGGTTGTTGACGAATGTGGGGATGAGGAAGTTAAGGAGATTGTGGCTTTGTTTAGGAATTCGCGGTTTGTTGGTGCCCAGAATGTAACATTGATTGGTTTGAGAATGACAAGGATTATTATGAAGCATTTACCTTGAATTTTTGGTAATTCTTCTCTTCTTGTTTCAGATGTTTATTTGATTTGTTTTTCTTTATGAATTTTTGTTTGTGTGTAGTTGTGGTGGTAATGTAAGTTATTTATAATGTGAATTTTGGGATTTAAAAGACTTATGGAAATCAGTTAAGCAAATTGGTAAGAACGTTAATTGATCTAGATTGAGTTTAGAACTGTTGTGAAATAGTTTGGGGTTGAGTGAATGGTCTCGCTTTCATATATGTTTTGCTTTCCTCTCATCTTTGAGTCCTGCGTCTGAGCAGGCAAGTTTGTGTATTAGTTATGCAACAATATATTTGTCTCGTTGAATTCAAAAACACCAAGCTTTCTTCTTAGCTGAAAGTGTTAATGCGATATTCTACTTGCTAGAACTAGAAGCCTAGAACTAGCTTGGACTTTTCAAAACAGACATGTGTGGCTGAATGTGAATTGACCTAAGAACATTGATGATAACATCTTCTTTGGTGGGTTGATAATGATTGATTGATACCAGAGATTGCTTATTATCCATATCAACACCTGGTTTTCGTAAGTCGACTTTTCTTAGTTACAGGTTCTTAAATTCTCTCAGTCCTGAAGCATTAAATTTGAGAATTCGGATCTAGACATAGTTTCACAATTGAAGTTGATGATTGATGAAAAGGCTTATTGAGTTTTTATTTTCTTCTTTTATTGCTGTTTCATACTCTAATGTTGGATCTTCTGCTGTACTGTGTTGTAATGGTAATGGCCGGATGATATTCATGGTAAATGTTGAATGATAAGGGAATTAGATGACAACATGAATGTGTATAAGGTATGGTCCTTTTGTGTTACGAGGTATCATAACCTTGTTGAGGAGGAGAGGCCTAGAGAAAAATAAAATTCTGGAATTGTGGAACACCTAGACTATGTAGGACTGTAGGAGCAACTGATTGACAGATATTTTGTTCCTCTAATTCTTACTTTCCCATGCCTTCAGTCTGGCTTTAGTTAATTTGGCTGATTGATGTGGCTTTTCTTAGTTACATATCAACACTGGCTTTTCTTAGTTACTTTCCCATTCTTATTTTCTCAAGTCGACTTTTCTTATTTACAGGTTCTTAAATTTTTTCAGTGATGAAGCATTGGATTTGAGAATTCAGATCTGGACATAGTTTCACAATTTTTTACATCTTGAACTGAAGTTGATGACTCATAAAAGGGCTCATTGAGATCCGAGGCTCAGACTTCCTCTCCATACTTCCTGCCATAAGCTGATGATCTCCTAGCGTGAAAGACATTGATCAATAGTTATGCGAGGGAATCGGACATCCATACAGAAGATAGCTTTCAGAATCCTGATTCTCGAACTTAAATTACACAGGAACTCATCAGATGAACTACTCCAGGAAACAAATTCAACCGAAAACCGTAGAGACTGTTACAAGACAGCTTGACTGGGAAGTAGCATATCTCCCAAGAAAATAATTCGGTTTTTTTATTAAACTTTTTCCTGTTGTTTCATACTCTTAATGTTGGATCCTCTGCTAGACTACGGTATTGTAATGGCTGGATGATATTCACAGCAAATGTTGAATGATAGGGGAATTAGATGACAGTATGAATGTGTATAAGGTGCGGCCCTTTTGAGTTACTAGGTTTTGTAACCTTGTTGAGGAGTAGAAAGAGGAAAGAAAAAATCAGGAATAGTGGAATACCCAGATTGTGTAGGAGCAACTGATTGACAGATATTTCTCTTTTGTCCCTCTAATTCTCTTTTAGTTAATTTGGCTGAATGATGTGCAGAATTTGTGCTTTAAACAGATATCAGTTTGTGGTCTATTCCTGTCATCCATGAATTCCAAGTAGCATTCATCTACAGAAACCTGCACCAAAACACTGTTACATGAGGCTGAAAACTATTTGAGAGTTGAGAGCCCAATAGTGCCATAGTTGCAACTTACAGTCTTCAACTACTCATTGAATCACTGATTTCTTGAGCATATACAATGAGCCTACACTTCTCTGTTACATCTTGGCAGTACCTTGTTGAAATGCATCAAAAGCAATTTGTAATGCTATTATGCTAAACAGAGAACCATTTTGGGTTGCAAACACTAAGTTTCTAAAACAACAAATCAACCTAGTTATTTTCAGTATTCCGATACTCTGGAACTAGAAGTACTCCACATGCAAGGTTATGTGAATTGGGAGAGGGAGAAGAGACACTGATATTGTTACCAGCACCCATTGATATGAAGCCACCTTATCTTGCTGTGTTAGCCAGATCGTCCAACTGGAAAACTCTGGAGATGCCGTGGACAATGAACTTCTTGGAAGAAAAGATATCAGGCGCCACAATTTGAACTCCATTGATGACCAATCCTTGCATGAAATTCGTAGCCCCAGTAACCTCAAGAGCTTGATCACGAACCAGGGTCCTGAGCAATGTTCTGGCAGGCAACGATGTAAGCTCTCTGCTTGTAAACCTCTGAGGCAGTAGATGAAACCTCACAATCTTCTCGAGCAAAGGGGAAGGTGCTGATACAAACTCCAAGCTTGGTGGAACAAAGACTGTCACAGAATTCAAACCCCTGTGATCTTCAAGAATCCTTTCAAGAACAGAGTGCAGCCCAATGGCAAATGAAACGAACCCATTTGAGCATAGCAATCGGACAATCCGGGACCATTCAACCATGTTGTTGGAGTCAGGAGCATCAGAAACCATGCTAGAATTAGAGTCACAGGTTGGTGCTTGAATAATATCCCAACCCTGATAAACATTTCTTGGATCCAAGGCAGAGAATGGGGCAAGAACCCCATGAACCGAAATGGACCCTTCAAGAAACAGATTGGGGTGTGACACCAATACATGATTGATCTGAACCAATCTTTCTTTCTCATCAACTTTTGTGATTGCAATGTTCTTTTTACGATAAAGGGTCGGCAAGCAGCTACCTTGGGGCTTCTTCAGAAGGTCTTCCATGGAAAGCTTGACAGGGGAGGTATGGTATTGAAGGAGGCTTTTCAAGAGGTGTGGAGGGAGAGAGGCGTTGGAGATGGCAGAGTCTTTGACAGCGAAGATGGTTGAGTTTTCAGAGGAGAGGAAGAGTTCGGGTGAGACTTGGAGGAGGGTGGCCATGATGTTGAACCCAGCTCTTCTCAGAGTTCTTGAAGCGCTGAGTGAGGTGACGTGGCTGATGGGTTTGGTTGGAGAGATTTCGTTCTTTGGGTTTGAACGCAGTGTCATGGAGATTGCTACAAAGGCCAATATTACAGACATGGTGAAGGAGGCTGCTGCGTGCCAACGGGTACAGCAAGAAGAAGAAGCCATTAGTGTTCAAGTCGAGGTAATGGTTCTTGTTGATTTCGGGAGGGAAACACAGAGAATAGTGGTAGTTACTGAGTGAAACTGAATGGCAAAGACACCAAGCTGGCAAGCTGCTACAAGGAGCTTGTTTTCTGGGTGGGCTTGGGCTTCTCTCATGAGCCATAATTCCAGATTGGGCCTTATTTGGAAACTGGACAACCCAAAATAATGGCAAGCTAATGGGCCAATTTCATACAAAGGCTAAGGCTGACCCAACCCATCACAATTAATTAATTTATTCAAAATTAAGCCCAAAATCAAGTTGAAAAACAAATTTAGAATAATATTTAAATTTTTATATCAAATTAAAAATTAATAATGAACAACAACAGTTACAACACCAATTAATAAACACATAAATAGCTAGAAAATGATCACTATGGCTTCATTCATTGCATTTCAATACCATATTATTACTCAACCTTTTTCATTGAATTTTCTATATTCCAAAGTTTTTTATTTTTTCTCATTAAGCAATAGATGATTTGTCATAATTTATGTACCAGATGCTAGGAAAGGAATTAAATTGCAAGCCAGGTTGCGAACTAACAACTATCTTTCCCTTTTAGACTAGCATTTATTAGTTTTTTTCTCATCAAACCACCACTCTCTTCTTTGAGTACTAGAGTCTGACCTATTGGTTATAGGTCTTTCTCTGAGCTAACAAACGGTGAACTGGTGAAGCTTGCTCCCACCCAAACTTCAATTTGGTCCGTCATAGACATGAAGAACTATAAATGAGAATAAAGTTGTGACAATGACATCTAAGCATTTTGAAGACACATATTAATGTATGACACTCCCTCTACAAGTCTAGAACCACGATAAATGGGGCTTTCTTTTTTTTTTTTAGAGGAAAAGTTGGAGCTGCTGCTAACTTGTAACCACAAAGGCACAAATTGTGGATTATAATAAAATTTTGCAATCAAGATTGTGCTGCTTTTGGTTCACAGGAGTTGGACTTTGACCAGAAACCTTGATCTGTTTGCTAGCGGTCCAATCAGAACTATTTGGGCTGTTTTGATAATGATGGTCAACCCCAAGAGATTTGTGAACTCTAAAAAGGTATAGAGAGAGCAGAGCCACAAAGGCTCAATACTCATAGTTGCAGGCAGAGGCAGGATAGGCCAATTTACCATGTCCAAATAAAAACTCAACTTTTCATTTGAGAAATTTTTATGTATCATATGTATATAAAGAAGGTGCACATAGTTAAGGTAGAGGACATGTTATTACTAGATAATCTTATTTATAAATCTGTTGTTAAAATTGTTTAAGGAAAATAAAGATATACATTTTGTAAATTTGTGTCGTGATTGACGGACAGCAACAGAGATATAGAAACAGACATTAGACTCTGACTGAAAAAAGCAGGAATATAAGTAGCCAAAGAAAGATTTGCGTCTGGTCCGTCCATCACATGTGAAAACTAAAAACATGGAAGATTTGTCTTCTTCGACCAGTTGCAGTTGACTCCTTTTTCAAACGCATCAGGTATCATGCATATATAATATTATATATATCTACCTGATTCCGCGTTCATTTATAATATCATATAAGTATATAACTACCCTAGAAAACTCCAGCAGAAAATAAATAAAACCACTAATTCATTTATAAAAAAATAAAAAAGAGAGAACCCAAAGTTCAATTGTATAAAAACTTGGCACTCATCGCAAGAGGGAAGGCGGTTGCAGGCTTGCAGCATCACAGAGGCACCGACCTGACTCCTTTATAATATAGAAAAGTAGCAAGACTATGTGCTTTGCTATTCCAACTTTCTTGGAGGACTAAAATTCTCCAAATACTCAACTTTTGCTCTTTCTTTTGGAACCCATCATCTACAATTCTACATTGAGTGAGAAAATTAAGGAGTACGCTCGAAGATTAACATAATCATAGATCTAGCTTTTTGCAGATCAAGTGATTTAAAATAGAGCTTGATATTCTCTGGAAAAGATTTCAAAGCAGAACAAAATCTCTGGTATATCAGTTTTTGAGAAGTGCTTGTTCTTTCAGGCCATGAAAGAAGACATTTTGATAAGAAAAAGAAAAATGGACTGAGAAAGCAATTACAAATCAGAGCACTGAAATGCAGAAAACAGAGCACATACTAGTTCATAGAAATCTGGATCTAATATTCACAATCACAAAACAAATATTGAAAGATTGATTACACTGAATATTCTCTGATATATATATATATATGATGTATCTGTGTGGATCAAAATCACTCCTTTACACTAATTCCTGAGATGAAGGAGCTCAACGAACACCGCCTCTTCTTCTGGTGACCCGGATGTAGCAAAAAACAGCTGCAAAAATGGTAGTGACAAGGCCACCAATAATGACACCTCCACCAGCCACAGACTTATCAGAGTGGTGCTTTGCCATCCGTCTGCCCAGTGCTGGAGCTTCAGCCTCTTGGGACTCTTCTTCCATGCTTTGAGATTGGGATTCAGATGGCTCTGCACCAATATTTGAAGCATGTTGCTGCTCTGCTGCTTTTTGGGCCAAACCCAAATCCCCATTTTGGAGCTTGACCACCTCCAGTGGGTTCAGTCCTGGCCCCTCAGATTCCTCATCAGCCATTGCTTGGACCACCACGAACCCAGCAAGAAGCAAGCAAATCACACCAAGTCTGGCCATGGTGCTATTTCCAAGTGATTAATTCTTGGGATTTTATGGTATTGGGAAGTGACTGTTTCTTTGCTTGCGTTTGGGGGGTATTGAAATGAGTTGGGGTGTTGTGGGTTTATACTTTATAGAGAGGAATGGATGGCTTAGATTTGTTGTGACTTGCTCAAGGCTTGTTGGGAAGTGGGTCCCATGTGGGGTGATAAAGTGTGTGTATAAGTAAGTTAATAATGCCAATGGGGTGTGTGTGGGTGGGATCTGGGAAACTTTTGATGCGATACGCGGAAGAAATAAAGTGATTCTGTTCAAGTCCAACCTAGGCAGGTGAAACAAAGCTTACACTACGAGGAAACCATCTGTTCATCCACAAAACGACGTCGCAATACAACTGGAGGGAACCCAGTCTGCAGGGTTTGTTTGTTTGGGAGCACCAAAAAAAAAAAAAAGAAGAAATGATTATTAGAGAGTGGTTAGTGTGGGGGTTCTCTAGCTTTTGTTATTTGGCTGTTTAATTACTTTGGGATTAATTGGACACAGCTAGCAATAGCATCACAGCTGGACAAAAAAGGGTGCATCAATGCAATAATGCATTTTTGCATTCAGCATTGAGTCCCTTAGCAGATTGAGTGAAACATATGGTTTTTAAATTAGAATTCTAGAAACAATTACTTTTAAACTATTATAGTCTGTTGTTAGTTGTTACACACGTGCTTAATTGCTTTCACTGCTTCCACATATGAAGTAGCATGGCACATATGGAAGGTCGGATTGTAATGAAATTCATTCATTTTTTTATTATGTTGGCCATAGAATATGTAATGGGGGCGAAATACGATGTTGAATAAGTAGAGTAGGTGAAAATTAAAATTTTCTAAGCTGGGATTTTGACTTTCATACATGAGTTTGAGCAAAGGTCGGTAGTAGATGCTAGCTAATTATAAATTATAAGCTGCTTGCTTGATTAATTTACCAATGAAAATGGTCGTGATAAATGCATGCAACCGAGCCAACTGTGAACAGTGAGCTTTCCACCAAAAAAACTCAAAGCTAAAACAGTCAAAGATCCCAAAGATTCCAGCGTTGGGATTAATCATATAAATATGTGATTATGATTGTGACTTCTGTCTCCTGTCTTTAAGGCCATAATCGGATTTGTAACTCGTACTAGCTTATAAATCAACTACGTAGAACTAGTTTTACATAGTAGCTATACCTTTTATGACCAGTACATCCAAGTGGGTCTTGTCTTCTATTTGGTACACCACAACGCCATATCGGTTAAAAAACAAATCAAAAAAGGCCTGCTTGACCAGAAACAGGGACCAAAACAACTTGTCAAATGTCCTGTGGCCTGCGTTGTTCAGTTGGGCGATGCTTATCGTGCCTTTAAAATTTTGAATCCCATGTTGCCTGGCATCATGGATGCAACAATTTGTCGGCAGGTTTTAATCCATATATAACATCAAAGATATATCTTGTCCTTAACTTAATGGCCTAATATCAAGGAGAGTTGGATGTGGAGCCAAGGGGCAGTAGTGTAGGTATCAAAATATTGTCAATGCTGGTTGACGATGACTGCCTAATTGGTTATTCACCCATACACAATATGCTTTTGTAAAACTCAGTGCATTACTGAGAGCTTCAAGGGTTTTTCAACTATTTTGTTCAACAACATTAGGGGCACTAACGCAAATAATAATATTCGACAGTACTATTGGTCCCTCTAGTGATGTATGACCAATTGACCATGGATAATGTTATATCCATAAGAGGGACAAGTCCTTTCTTTTGGAAATTGGATCCCTGCAAAGCTGAGGGACAAGTCTTGTAAGTTGTGAACGGGGTTACGGGGGTGACTGCGACAAGATTGTCCACCATACGACAACAAAACTGAGCTAAGTGGTGGTTATAGTAGCTTCTTGTATCAGATTGCAAGCAATGATGTGCCTTGATTTGTACTTTCCTTGAGAACTGTCAGTTCTTGTATACGAACCACAAATGCAGGATTACTCATTGGTGTAATCTGATGGAGTATGTTGGAGGAATTTCATGATATCAGAAACTCAACTTACCCAAGTATCAATTAGATAAACCATGATCTCACACACACAGTGGGCCAGTGGGGTGCAAATTCTTGAGTTCTGCAGAAAGCAAGTTCAAGCAGGAGTTTGAGTTTCCTGCAGAAATTAAGTCCAGGAGACGAACCAGATTAATATTCACATGTTGACATGGAACGTGTCCTTACTATTGACATCATAACATTCTATTAAATACAAGGCTGCCCTCCACAATCCTTTTTATGTTTTTGCTTCGCATAGAGAGGTTTTTCAATAGGACAGTCGTGTTATGCATATGTGTCCTTACAAGAAAATTTTATAATTTTTTAAAGTAAATACAACACATGGCGCAATAATATTGGTGATCGTACTATACATGTGACATAACTACTCATTCAACACTTTTTCCATGGGTTATGTTGGGAGCATGCAGTTATACCACGTATAGTTACTAATATGCCAAAAATAGACAAACAATTGAAGAGTTCATCATCCAACCCAAATCGGCTTTAAGAAAAAAATGCTAATCTCCAAATTTCAGTCATCAAAATTCCTAACATCACCGAATTACAAATTTACGAAACCCATTCTCCACCACATAGCTCATCAGCCACGTACATAAACCAAGACCTCCACCATCACCCAGGTATATATACTAAAATTGTACATCATTATGCCCAAGCAGGCCAAGAACTGATACGTCATTCACCTTCTCCATCCTCATTTGTTGGAGTTGTATCCATGGCATTATCATTCTCTACGTTAGGGGAAAGAGAATTCACCTTATCCTGAGCAGCACAGTCCTCCAAGTGGTATGAGGTTCCTGAGGATTCTGAGCCAGCAGAAGTTGCTAACGAAGAAGGGGCTGATAGAGGTTCTCTAGAAGAAGAATCCTTTGACAAACTGGAAATTGAAATATTAGGAAAGTTAAGGCGGGCACAAGAACCATACATGGCCCTTGCAGCTTCATCATAAGCAAGAGCAGCTTCAATTGCAGTTGGAAAAGTACCTAACCATAGCCTACTTCCCCTGTTTGGCGCCCGAATTTCTGAAACCCACTTGCCCCATGTCCTCTGCCTAACACCTCTGTAGTTACAACGAGAATTCTCGGGTCCACCCTTACCTTTCATGCATCCCTTCTTCGAACCCTTGGCAGGAACTCTACGAATTGGTTTACTCTCATCGTTGCAAGAATCCAGATGGTCGTTATATTCTTTCCACTTTGCAAGAGTCTCAGCCACAGGATTAGATCCATCCTGTTTAGTATGGATTTTTTCCAACTTGGGCATGCAATTAAAATTTGTATTGAACAGAAAATACAATGAGTTACCTGCCAATATTAGAAAGCAGACTTTTCCTTTAGAGATAATCTTTATTGCAAAAACAATACTAATCTACTGGCCATTCTTACTTACCTAAGCTAAACCCATCTTAGGCCAAAAACTAAGGACAAAGCAACACCCCCATGCACCACAAGCGCAATGCCTGTCAAACCAACACACCGTCACATCAAAGTGCCAATATACAATCATATGCAACCACAATTCCTTCTAATACTTATTCAGTATACAGACATAACCCTAGGGATTCAAAGGATTAAAACAGCAAAGAATATACATAAAGAAATAATCTAGGAATTATAAAACAAATGTGATCCTACACTGCTAGGAAGAGTGTTACGATCTCTTGAAGCTGCCTCAGGCGTGAAGGCTTTAGCTCAAAAAGATTTGTATGATAGAGTAGGAAATGCAGAGCAATTGCATACCTTCAAAAGCTAGAGGTTTTCAACTATGCCAAAGCATGTTATGCATGGGGAATTTGGATTTGGTCCTAACCTTCAGCACTTTAGCATTAAGTGGCAGTTAATAAGAACTGACAGGGCACTTGTTTCAAATGCAGTTAAAGCAAACTTCTCAGGCATAGACATATGTTTGGATTTCTTTGTCATTCGATTACAAAACCCACCTCAATTTTTCTTCCATTTTTCATCACAAACCATTTAAACTAATCTTTTTCTCAACCAAGATTTGCCAATGTAATTGGAAGTCCTCTTCCGCCAAAAAGATAAAGGTCAAAGTTATCATATAGCTCATTCCAAATAACAATTTAAAGTACCTAATAACCATTTATTTTCATTTTTCCCTATGAATTTTTCGAGCAACTAACACCAAAATTGGATTGCATTACCTACTCGGTAAACCAAACTAACATAGATCTCAGCAAAATTTGATAAGTAGTTGATGATAAATCTTTATTCAAGTATCGTTAAGGTGTGAAAATGCTTTATGGAAATTGAAAGTGCGACATGTTACCTTTTTAGTGCTCCGGGAGCCCTCAGCCTGAGCCTCAAGGGGGTTATGGAGAACAGAGCTTAGAAGTGAGAAATGGTTAAAGTTTCACAGAAAGAGAGAGAGAGAGTTTGGGACTGAGGAGAAACCGAGGAGTCCACAGTGACAAAGCAGAAAATGGAAAAAAACCCCAATTCCCTGAATTTTCCCCAAATGGATTATAATACGCGGGTCGGGCTTTATCTTGAGCTTTTTCATTATTTGGATTTTGAGCCCAAGTCCCAGCCCGAGATTGGTGAGTTAATGGGCTGAAAGAGAGCCTAGCAAGCCTTGGCTGAAAATTGATTTTTTTTTTTTTTCTATAGTATTCCAAGCATGTCAAAAGTGTAGGTTAGCTATATTTTAGCAAAAATTCTACAATGTGGCATGGTATGGGGATATTATTTTCTCTTTCCCTTTAAATATTGAGGAGTTCATATTTCCACTACTAGGGTATAAGATTTTCAAGATTATGAAATGTTTGTATGTTATCGTTAAAGATAGATTCACATACGCTGGATGAACTAATAATTGAATACTCATCTTTCGTATTTCAAGATTTTTAGAATGGAGAAAATAACAAATATAATTTTTGTTGAACATGTTATAAATTATTCCCATGATCAAAAACCATTGGCATAAAAAGAGTAAGAGCTTTACCAAAGCCAATGGCATGTTTATAACTACTTTGCTTTAATTAGTTGGTTTAATGTCTTGGCAAAGAGGTTTTTTGACATGGTCCGCATGGTCTATTGCTTATATACAGTTGCTTAATTTTCAAAAGATGAAAAAACTATTAGTAGAAAGGAATTAAGATGCTATAGAACCCTACTTTTTCCAATATTTTTTCCAAATTTCTATAATAAGACGTGTTTCATATGAGTCTCACAATCACATGTCTCAAATAATTTGAAAAAGTTGAAAAAGAAAAAAAGTTAAAACACAACATAGTAGAAAGTATGACTATAAAACATTTTCTTAGTAGAAAGTAGAAATACAAAGTATTATTGTGAAATTGCGAAGAGTTTTAGGAAAAACACAACTTTAATGTCTTCGGAAAATTTTATAATAGTGATTATGGCACTATAGTTTTAGCCAACTGTGCTCCAAATTGAATATTTTATAATTTTTCTGCATTCACAAGAGAGAATGCAAGAAGCCCTAAACTTGACCATATCTATAAATTTATTTAAATTTTGGATTTCAGCTTTTTGGCATGATTTCCATATTGCCCATCTAGCTAGATATTGATTAATCACAAAACTTTTAATTTCTTCCCTATTTCTATTAGCTTTTATGGTCCCTAGGTTCTAGCTCTATAAATATTTAGTGGGTGGCCTATATTGCTAATCGGTATAACTTTTTTTCTTAAATTGGTTAATATATATTCTCAAAAAAAAAAAATTAATAATAATACAGTATTTTTCTACTTTTATTGCTATTGAATTATAAAACAAAGTATTGCTCTAATTTCAGTGTTAGTATGTTGGCCCTCTACAAATCAAAATGTTTATAGAAACTGGCCCAAAAAAAACACCACATGTATATCAACTCTCTTTTATGTATGCTTGTTAGGTGCATTAATTTATATAGAGGTTGTCCTCTGAAAGCAACTGATCATATGCTCCTATATATTGTTCATTTTCTGCTTAAACAAGTGGGTAATCACTTTTAGCTAATTGTACAATTAGCTTTGTCTCCCACTTCCATCGAAGTGCCTTGCCAGCTCTTTCGGCTTCTAATTGTCTTCACCCACGCACTATCACTCTATGATTGTCTTCTCTGGATCTAGATGCTTCACTTGGTTTTTAATTTGCACTCAATGATCGAAGTTGGGTTATTTTATGGCCATAAAGAAAATTGGTGGGTACCTGCCAATGGGGCCTGATGTGTTTTAAGTGTTTACCCAGTGAATTATTGCATTTACTATTTCCTGATCTACCTTATCTTGCATCTCTTAAATGAGTGGTAGCTCTTTCTCATCAAAGCAATACGGTACCTCTTTGTCAATGCATGGGCTTCTAATATAAATCCAATTCAAGTTGACAAATTTTGTGTCTAACCAAAACATAGCAAAACAACACCAAAAAATTGAATTTCTGTTACCTTTCACAAATCCACACCAGCAGAGTTCTAACTTTTATGACCTTATGCACTTATTTCCCCAAGCGATTCATTTGGTTTGATTCTCATAAAATGACTCCTTTCAGCTTTTTTGCTCTCCATTATTTAATATGGCCCAGATAAATTCATATTCATTTGAGTGGATAACCATCACCTCCTTCCAAACCCCCTTCGTTTCATGTCCTCTTATGGGACCCTACTTCTTTGGATTATTACCAAAAACCATAATACAAAAGCTCTAAGTTATCCCAATTACAGTAGGGAAAGATTTGAAGGAACCCTTATGGTCCTTAAAATATTCTAGGTCCACCATTGCAAACAAACAAACAATAGGCTACTTAAGTCAATCATGCATTGCATGCTAGACTTGCTGCTACTCTATATATGATGCCAAGTTTTAATTACTGCACAGGTTTCACATGTTTTGTGCAGGGGTAATAAGAAAACTCTTCTGAGTTCTGACTCGGCAGTGTAGCAAGAAGCCAAGAATAGGATGAACAGTCTTCAACTAGAAAAGAAGGAAGCTTGAATTCACAAGAAAAGCTACTGATTAAATAGAAACCTTTAAATTGCATTCTTGTGATCCTGCTTTGGTTTCTTCCTCTCCAAACCGTCTAAAATCTAAATACAATGTCATTTCCATTTCTTTGGGAGAAATCCAAGGTGGGTGGTAATTAACAATGACTTTATTCCCACATCAATGTCAATTCCCCTTTTAACAAGAGATCAGAACAAAAATCAAAGATGAAGAAAATAAGTGGAAACCAGAAATTACCTGTTTCCTACTTTTGTGTACTCGATGAATCACACATTCACATGTTTGGCTAATGACTTTCACTTCTTTTATCATGGACCCAATAGGTACACAATGGTCTAGTCCTCTTTATTTGACGGTGGACTTGTTCATTGCTTATTAAATCCAAGCTCAACCCTTTATTTGATTGTCTGCTCCACTTGGCTTGAACAGATTACATCACATTACCCTCACATCAAAATGATCAAATTCTGGGTCCACTATTTGTTTCTTTTATATTCCTTCACTGTTTAACTTATCCCCATTCCCCACCAACCCTACAAACATGATTTCTCTCCCACAATGCAACCCCGTGACCTAAATGTACCTTGACACAGTGAAAGCATGAGCCAGCAAATTTGTACAATGTTTGGTAGTGAGCAGTATATGTCAGTAAAAGAAAATTTTTGGTGCATAACCCCAACATTTGATAGAAGAAAATGCTTAATTCACATTAATAATACTATCTATCATACAAACCAGAAGCTAAAGACAGCAAGAAATTAAACAAAAAAATGGAACAAACAAGTAAACAACAAACATGGAGCACATGTTATATATAGCTTTAATCCCCCTCCTTCCCCCCTTCTTTTTGTACAATGTTTAATTTCCCATACGACCTCCTAAGCCATGGGGGGGACTAGTGGTGGTGGTGAACACACTCTAAAGGAGCGACTGGGAACCTTGCAGAATCGGTGCAGTAGTCATAGAACATGTGGTGCGCCCGAACCCACACGAGCTGGTGGTTCTGATGAAGATTTAGTTCTTGCAAAGTAGGCTCGTCCCACCAGTACTTCTGATTTTCACTGCTGGTGCACTTCTTTGCATTGTCAGTTGCTGCAATTGAAACTGGGCATTCACACGCATTGATTTCAAAGCCCCTGTAGGTTGCTATGAAAGGTGCATGGGACCAGTCCGTCTTGACCCGACCCCCCTGTGTGGCCCAGTCGTCTGCATTCCAAATTGAGCTGTACACCCCCATAGGTTGGTCCTTAGGAAAGGGTACCCCTTTGTTTTCCATGTTGGTGTGCACTCTTATTGGGGTCTCATCTACTAGGAACCTGAACCCAAATCAATATTTGAAGAATACAAGTAAGAACAACAAAGTTTGCAAATCCCACACATTTTAAAAAAAAAAAGAAGAAAAGTATAAATAATGAATCCCACACATTTTAAAATAATTGGTCACTTTCTTCTTTTTTTCAAAGGCCCAAAACAGAGCAGAAAAGGCATCTGTGTCCACAGTATTTCTGTAACTTTCGTGCATAGGACCATACAGACATCATGCAAGATTCGTTCCACTTTTTCATGGGTTGGTTTTTGTTTTTCTTTTCAACTTTATATTAGGCCCAGTACTGAGCGAGTCAGTCACACACAGCCTTCATGACACTGGTTTTTGAAATATGAATTACATGATGTCCCTGCTCCATTGAAATGATAAATGATACAGAACCAGCGTAAATATATTAATCACAAACATACAACTACACAAAAAAGATGTTAAAGAGGGAGTAGGTGCAAAGTGCTTACACTACTTGGCGCTGGTTCCAAAAGATGGAGTAGGAGTGAAATTCCGTGGTGGGGTCGAACCAAAGGTTCAACCTTTGCTCCCTGTTACCTACACCATTCACATAGATGTTGGTCTGCACTGAATAAGGTTCACCAGTGGTGTTGCCCAGGAACTCAAAGTCAAACTCATTGTGAGATGGACCGTCCGATGACATCTGTGATACACACAAAGAAAAGATAAAGATTGAAGAATTAGACACACCCCACAAGAACAAAAGGGAATTCAATATCAGTGTCGGTGTCTGATGGGTGTTTTAATTGGTAGCATAAAGCCAATTGAAAGTCACAAGGGGTTTTTAATATAGAATGTTACAAACTTCATGAGTAATCAGTGTAATTTATTTATATGGATGTTATCAACTCATCATTACTCAGATTAAACAATTGGTGCATACATGGATGTGTTGTGGATGGGAACAAAAATAATGAATGCAGGATTTAATGGAAAGTAAAGAATTTCACGAGGGCAAAAGGAGTAGGTAGGTGCTAGTAATAGTATTCAGTACTAGCACCATTCATGAGTCAAATAAGGCCAAGTCTAAACAGTGTAAGGAGAAATGGGGACCCATAGTACCACAAGCTGAGCTGTTCTCAACTTCAGAAATTAATCTAATAATGAATCAAAGATATTTTTTTTAATGATGAACGATTTACATCAATGGTAGCTCATTTTCGTTCTGGTTTTAGTCTTTACTCACATAGAAAGCAGTAACAGTTCCGGCAGAATCACCCCCTATGAGCTTAATCTGAATGGTCACTTTTCCAAACATATACTTGTTCTTGGATGAAAACCCAGCACCTGAAATATCCAACCCACCATTACATCAGCCCAAGAAAAACAAGAGGGAAGCATTAAACAAAAAAAGCATCATGCTTAGGAATGGGTAAATAACAGAGTATGATTGTATATTGAACGAAATGAGCTAAAAACAGAGCTTAATGAACTGCTTCAAACACTTAAACGAAATGAGGCCTTTCAAAAAGAAAGTGTTGTATACCGGAATAGTTGTCAAGTTTGAGATGAAGCTCCTCTCCCTCGTAAACGAAATGGTCAAGAGCCCAGCTTGGCTGGAAAAGCTCATCAAACTTTGCTGAGCTAACCAAACCCACCACCAATGCAAGGCCCACAATTACAAACACACTTAGAAACCCAGGCATCTTAGACCCAGAAAAGGCCATGGAAGGAAAGAAGAGACTAGAGCAAGAATAGTATAGAGCAGAGTGAAGCTTCTTCTTCTTCTTCTACTCTGGAATGCTCTGAGTCTTAGTCTGTGTTAGACACACCAAAAACACTGGCTTTTATAGCCCCATTGAATTGGCTTCTCTCACAAGCCCCTCCACCTCTCCCACTGTCCACGTCATCTAAGTTTTATGACCACATCAGCTGCCACGTCGGACTCAAATTCGAATAAATCCAAAGCCCCAAAAGATTAAAAATGTAGCCGTTACTCTGCGGGTCGGGGCTTCCCACTTATTAGCTGGCCAAAGCTGTGCGCGGTGAGAGGGGCACTACTGCACTTGGTACGACATGTCCCTGCCCAAAAGGATGGTACAGATGCCATCCAATCAGAGCACGCCACCTAGAAAGGTCCAGCTGGTTCACTGACCAGTCCAGTTGTCATTGGCGATGTAGATTTTTTTTTGTTTTTGGTTAAGTGGCGTTGTAGATATTTGATGAGCCTTCTCGCGTGTACGTAAAAAGTAGGGTACTTAGCTTTTCTGAACCAAACCTGTCGACCAATTTGATGTAGTCGGGGATTTATTAATTTCTGGGGTTTTAGCTGTTATTAATAACCAAATTTGGACCACCCACGTGTTCAAATAGAATAATTTGGCTTAAGTAAAATTGTTCCAGGTGGAATTTAATCTAAATTGTGGAGAAAAATTTGTTATTTATTAGACTTAGCTTCTTTATTTTTATATAAGGGCTACCATAATTCTCAACTCTAATTAAGAAAGTTATTTCACAACTTTTATTTTAGTGTTGTGATTAATAATATCATTCAATGCAAAATGTGTTATGTGTGTTAAGTTGAGTAATAAAGCGAGTATGAAGCAAAAGCAAGGGAATGGGAGTGTGTCAAGTGTGTGAGGGTCTTGAGGGGTCACTTTATCTTTGTTTTTCGTTTTACTTTGGTGATGGCAGTGCCAGCTCACTAGCTCAGTACAATCGCACTATGCACTGCCATAATGAAATAAAATGTTTGTTTTTGAGACCTTGAGATGCGTGCCATATTTTCGAGAATTTTTATGATATTCTTTTATTTTTTAAACTAAAATCATTAATTATGATTGGATTTTTGGAAATGGAACAGAGGGTTGTAGATTTGTTGGGAATGGGTCAGTGGCGCGCCCAAATAATTTTTTTCTTAGATGTACTTTTTCTTATCAAATAATATTTAAAACATACTCTTAATTGTTAGAGTGATGTGTCACAACTAAAGTTTAATCTTGGAAGCCAATAAAAAATACTGCATGATGGATAATTATAATGATATTTAATTATTTATATATAAGGCTTTGTCATCCCTCATTTAAAAAGTGGTTGATGCTCCCTTGTTTTGTGTCTAGAATAAGAGATCCAAGTCTCCGAGACCTCCTTCAATGTGATTAAAAGGTTATACTCTAATATAAATAACCATTTATATTGTTTGGAAATAAAATACATCTAATTAGCCTGCTTCACTTTACAGTATATTTGTACATTTTATATATGCAAATACTTCTGTACTATGCTTTTTTATAAGCTTAAAGTGCAAAATATGCTTTATTGCTCTGCAGCCTTAGGAAAGCCTTCTGACTATTTGTTCCAAAAAAAAAAAAAAAAAAAGAAGCCTTCTGACTAGTGACTATCCAATAGCACAGAATCACAGATCCACATGGCTGGAGATATCTTGTAGAATGTAGACGTAGTAGTGCACAGCTGTAGAATGAATTGAAAATGTTTGCGTATAACGGATTTATACATTTTTTGTATTTATTTATCTCATTTATATACACTTATACAGGCACATATTATACAGGCACATATGGAGGGACAAATCGGTGATTTCATGTTCCCTTATCTCTCTTCAGCACTTGTTTCGCTTCTCACGTGACCAAAATTAACATCCATATTTTGACAGAATAAATTAAAATAATAAACTTCAATTAATTTGTAAACCTATTTAACACTTAAAATAATTTATAGACCAATCTGAAAATTATGACCAAACATGTAATTATATCATATTTATAATCCTCACATGTTGGTTATAGACAAACTCTTCGACACATATGTGATGTTTATTTAATATTTTTAATTGTTTAGTATTTATTTTTTATTAATATAGGTCAAATTATAATTGGCTTCCAAAATAACTAATTCCTAACATAAGAAAACCAAACATCCTTTCAAGGAGAGAATTTACTTATATGTCCTTGTTGTAGAAATATGTATAATGAAAACATGTGTTATTCTAGTTAGAAAGAGATAAAAAGATAAAAAAAGTAAAGTAAGAAAAGAAAAAAAAAATAGAGAGAGATAATGGGGAATACCAAGTTCTTCTCTTCAAAGTAATATACAATCATATCTGCATATGACATAATCCATTAATAGTTGGTTGAGAGTAGTACTATACACATCAATTCTTGTAATATTTTTCTTAACTCTCTATTGATGAATCCTACCTTACGCAAAATAGTTAAGAAAATAGTTGGTGAGGGGATGGAGGTAAAATGATGGCTGTCCTATGAGCCTATGATATATCGATCCATCATCATATATACATAGGGACTAGTAGAAGCTATAGGCATATCGGGGCTACACCTACACATCTATTATTGGCAAGACCCTTCTATGCCCAATTGACTTGCAACTTCACGAAACCTACCAATTTTCATAGTCCTTTTTTCGACCATTTATTCACACATTGAATCACATTCACTTCACAGTCCACACTATAATTGTCATTAATTTCTTAATCTCCTAAGGCATTATAAAGGGTGATCTTTTCTTATTATCATTTATTATCCTATTATAATATTCTTCTTACTTAAATTTATGAATTTTGACAACATATTTAAGAAAAAATCAGCTTAAATAATGATTCAATTTAAATTTTAAGAATATAAATATTTTACATCGCTAGATTGTCTTACAAAACAAACATTTCCACTATAAAGTGAATCACTATTCACTAAAGATAAAAAGTGAAGAAAACACAAATAAGGAGTGAGGGATCCTATGCTATCTATAATGGCTTACACTGAAGCTTTGCAAGTAATATTTACTATTTTCACCCATTTGGCAATTGATGAAGTTTTTCAAAATTTTGATAAAACGAAAGAGGAAAAGAAAAAAGAAAAAAGTGGCAAAATAGCATAGCCATAACTCATAAGTGATAAGCCCAAAAAACCATGACTTACACAAGAATAGGAGGATATGAAATATTAAAGCATCTGTCAGATTTATTTAACAAGGACATGAATACAGGATGTGAATGTGAAAGGCAGGACGCAATAGGAGGTAGAGTGCACGCATGCTCACGTCAACATGTCTTATCGATCATGACGCCT
Organism: Dryas drummondii; assembly: GCA_003254865.1. Lineage (NCBI taxonomy): Eukaryota > Viridiplantae > Streptophyta > Magnoliopsida > Rosales > Rosaceae > Dryas > Dryas drummondii. The sequence goes on from QANW01012582.1 coordinate 71,315, forward strand.
TTGATCCACCCACACACATTCTCTCTCCTGATCAATTCTCAAAGTCTTAGTTTTTTCGTTTTCAAACAAATTCACTGTTGCCAATCAGTTGCCCACTGTCACAGCCAATCACCTACATTATATGTTATTGCGTGGGTACGTACTCAAATGGTATCCCCTCTTTTACGCTCTCTCTTTCTCTCACTCTCCCACTCTCCCACTCTCTTTCTCATAATTTTTTTGTCTTTTATTTCTCTTTTTAAGGAATATTATATCATTATAATATAAAATTAGATAAAAAATTTTCTATAACGTGATAATTTCAGCACAGGATAACATGATATAAATTTAACACAAAATTAATGAGTTTGGATTCATAAATTTTAACACGAACACAAATATAACAAAATATGAATAATAATTATTAGATTTGTATCAAATATGTATAACATGAATACATGATTTAGACAAAATAAGCACGTTTAGCTAATGTTTTATAATGAAATGAGTATTTTTTTTCATATTTTTTAACATTATTATATGATTCATTATACAATTATAGAGTTATTTTCTTATCATTTTGTTATTATCATGAATTAAATAGAATTTTGTTTTGTAAATGTTGTGAAACTGTGAAAGTAATAATTTTGGTTAAAAATTAAGAGAATTATGTTTATATTTTTAGACTAGGAAATATATGAGTTAATTCAAATATAATATGATTATAAATGAGTGAGATTATAATTAAGTCATTCGACGTAATTAATTAAATAATTCAATTTAAAATTAATTTGTATTTCACACAAATTCGAAATGAGATATATCACATTTTTATACCATAATTTCATACCACCTTATGTGGCAACTTACATGGCATTCATACATTAGATACTAAAAAATAAAAAGAAAAACCCAAAAAGAAAAAGAAAAACTATGTCCAATAAAATAATGACACGTGAGATGGTATAAGAAATGTGGTATAAGAAATGTGGTAAATATAGCATTATTCCACGATATAAACATCACCCACTAACAGGAATTACAATATTTACCGTCTATGCATACGCATATGTATACTTAAAAAATGTTTCAGGAATTGTGACATGTCATTCTTCTATTGGTTTTCATGTACTGGTTTTCCTAGTCTAGTTTCCACAGTAATGAGGAGAGAGGCAAGATTGGCACGTGAATTGTGTTTGAAAAATTGGGAAGGTGACGGCTGTTTCATTGAAAATCTCTAATGAGAAGAGCCAAAAAGAAAAGCCCGAGGATGTCACACACGCACGTGACCCATTATATAATGCATGTTATAGAATTTGATGCCCAATCTTGCATCTTCTCGCACGAGGTCACGTGATCCTATATATGCATTATGCAAGTTGCAAGACGCACACCTGGAAGCAATTAAAGAGGTTTGGCTCTTCTCCTTGCCATTTCGTGACTGAAATGATACCTGGGTTTTGTTTGGTTTTGTGATTGTGGGGTCTTTTTTATTTGTTTTCCACAATGGAGTAGTGGATGGGTGATCAACAATATGACACGCCAGTCATATAAGCGCCTCATAAATGAGATTCATCATTCATGGAGTGGAGTAAGTTACAGTGTCACCGTGAATAAGTCATTTGATCCAAGTAGTTCTTTGGGTGGCTATCATCTAAGTTTTGCTCCTCAGGAAAAGAAAAGGGCCCATTTATTTCTTGTACAGTAGTACTTTTTTACTTTTACTTGGGGTGGGGGAGAATACATGGAGATTTTACACGCACATTGAAAGAAAAAGAACCAGCAAGTAAGCCCAAAACAAGCATATTGTATTTCTGTATAAACTCTTAACGAAAACAAATCAAGAGAGAAAATTCACTATAATACTGCTTTCTTAAGAAACCAAAAGTCTAGAAGAACAAACATTAGAGTTTTAGTTTCTATTTTTATTGAAGGTGTTCTGAGGAACTCAATCAAATAACATAGTATCAATCAGAATCAAATAGCTCCCACTCAACTGATTTTTTTGACCGCTTACACTTCATTCTGTTTAACATCCAGGAACTACAAAAAATGAGCAGATACATGTATGCAGCCAAGCATCAAGGCGAAAAAATTGACAGAAAAGTGAAACCGTATATACCATATCTGAATAAGCTGCTGAGAGTTTGTGACATTATTAGATAAACAAGAAGGTATGGAATTACAGAAAGAGATGCAAATCAGAGTCCCGTAAACAAGCCATCAACTGCCCAAGATAACCCTATTAACAACATCAACTGGCAATGCATAAGCTGGATCTATGGTTTTCAACCCTGGATATTCAAGAAGGGAAAGCCCTGCATCAAAAAGCATTAACCGTATATATGATGAATACGGTGGAAGAGCAAGCAGCCAAGAACAAAAAAACAAATTATGTATAACACTAAATGCACTGACATCCTAGGTATGTTAGTAGTTATCTCCTTCTGCGTACACTCCCCTTACACGAGGAAACATTTTCCATTATACCCCATTCATAAGCAGGTCCTAACGTCACTTGTGGACGAAGTTGGAACTTAGAAGCTCTAAGCAGGCATTGATTATAATCACTGACAAAGGTTATGGCATGACAAATTATTAGGAAAACATATGTGAAATTAAACAAAGGTAGAGCCAAGCAATTATATACCGGCTACACCAAAGTAAGTGTGGTAGACATCAACAGCATCATCTGGTCTGTCAGAAATTCCTCCATTTTCAATATCCTGCAATTTTCAATAATTAACCACATCTCAGATAAATCCTCGTTTCACAAATAAGATTATAGGGAGAATGCCCACTCCTAAGGGATAATCCAAATGTACAAATAGGGTAAATATAACCTGGCAGTCTAAAATGAACTTGACAAGCTTTTCCTTATCGATCCAATGAACTCTGTCTATCATGATCAAACTAGAAAGAACCCACCATGAGTAGCAGACCTGAAATGGAGCAAAAATGCAGTGAGGAAGAGTTCAAATTAATAGAAACAAATTCAGTTTCAATTTTCGAAAATGAAAAGCCTACATCAGGAAGTTTTTCTGGACGGCCATTAAGACCTCCAGATTTCACTTGCCGCTCACATAACCACCACCCCAAAAGGTCCTTGTCAATACGGTGCAGAGACCCCGTAATAGCAAGAGCACCCACGCAACAGAAAACTGCAGTCACAATGGGCAAAGCAAAGCTGTAATTTTGAGTCTGATTTTGACATACAGATAATACAACTAAATAATCACTATGGCATTACTGGATCAGACATGCGGATGCTTTAAACAAAATAAAGGATAGTTCCCTAGACTTGAGAGTGGAATGATGTACAATGAGATGTGTCACAGGACCCAGATAAGTTACACTGCAGATCAGTTTCTATTGAACAACTTTTCTGTCAATTATTCTATCTTCACTAGGTTGTCCATAGATTGTACATATGGCATAAGAAAACAGCAAACAATTTCAACAAGGCCAATGCAGTTACTTTAGTTTTAACTCAATATTAAAAATTTTATCACAACATTCATCTGTAAAGCAAATCAATCATGTCAATATGTCATTAACTAAGATTTTAAGTGAAAAAGAAAGAAAAGAATACGACAATATGAGCTTAAAACTTAATTAGGACAGATGCACCGCAAGATTGACTGCTAATTTCTAATGAATGGACAAAAAGGAAATAACTTTAATGATCTATGGAGTTTTATACTACAAATAATACAATTGATTGATGATGATTGAATCTGGACTAAGCAGGATTCTACTTACCAAAATGTAAACAGATATTCATTTAACAAGGGATACAAAAAAAGCAGACAAAGGAAATATTATCAGAATGTAAAACTTCATACAGATACTATAGGCTAAATAACATACTTTGACCAGCATGAGACTCCCCATCGGGCGTACATCCAAATCCACCATCATGATTTAAGCAACTTAAAATGTAGTTCACAGCCTTCTCCACATTGATTTTATTCAAACCATGTAGTAATGCGAGACAAGATATAGCAGTATAAGAAAACCTAAAAGGAACAAAAAGAATTGTTACTTAGAAAGAAAAAAAAAAAGGAACAGAAAAAATAAATTGATAACTAAATCATGTTTTTCAGCAAGAGATGGTAATTTCAAAAAATCATAAGATGCCAAAAACAAAGAAAATTGAAAAAGACTACCTTGTATCAACTTCACCCCACATGTCTCCTGAAAATGATCCATCTTCATTCTGCAGCCCAGCTACATCTGAGCTGAATATTAAGTCTCACAAAAATTTCTATATTCACTATGCTTTATGTAGTTTAATTGTCTAATTTGTTTACAAATCCTTTTATGAGCTATAAGCATCCGTTCAACACAAGGTGTAACAATTATTATGAATACCATTCACCAATTGAAAATGCGTGCATAACAGCAATGAAGATTTATTTCAGATTTTACAAAAAATATATGCTAATGGATACAATTTGCAACCTTTTCAACATCCAGAACATTAAGCTTGTCAAGTAAGGCCAAAACCTGCACAGCACTTAAGGTATACAGTACGTGTGGGTCATGCCCAATGTTACCACCAAACCCACCTGGATAAACAAAGTTGTATCATAATTTACTCAGCAACTCTAAATTGACAAATAAACAATACAACTCTAAATTGACAAACAGACAATGCAGAACAAAAAACTAGTATTGGGCTAAGAATTTGGATAAGGTAAATACCTGAGTCATGCTGGCACTGGAGAACCCAGGAAACAACCTCATCAACATCCACAGCATGAAGCTTTCCAAGAAGATCAAGGGTGGTCAGGCCCCAGTATGCACCATTCATTCTTATATGCTCCATCACCACTGACTCGAAAGAGTCCTTCTTCTGAGTACAGTATCACCAATTCACCATAGTACTATTATTATTAGCTATAAAGCGAAAGAAAACTATATGTATTTGCATTAAATATCAGACCTTTTCGACTGAAATAATGTATTGAACATGTTTCTGAGCTGCCAGCTTCCCCATCTGTTAAACATTACAACGATGGTCAACAGTGAGGTGAAGAGGAATTGACCAAGTTTGAATGCATATATCTTGCATACGATTATACATATATGTGCAAAATATTCATGGGAAGTTGTATATATAACTAGACAAGTATCACAAACCACTTTTTTCACATGCATTCTAGAGTTCAACAGAAATTCTACACTGGCTGAGTTTAAATCCTTCAAAATTATATTCTGGAGGGTTTTCTATTGGTATGATCGCATCCATGTAAAGTAAAACAAATCAAAGAATTACAAAACTGTAATCTAATAACTTAGAAAGAATTTCAGAACGAAGCCCAAACCTGTTCAGCCATGTTACACGCTTTGTATGAGGAATTAAGGATCTTGAGGGAAAACGCCGAGAAATTGAGCACCAGCAGCAGCCAATCCCTAACTAGAAAAAATGGGGGTTTGGCCGTCGCTCTGGAACTCTGTTGACGGGTGGGTTTTAGGGGTGGAGATGATAATGGGTCATGGGTGGGTTACGGGTAACGGGTGGGTAAGGCCTAAGGCTGCCCCGGATAAAAACGCTGGGCTTGGGAGCTCGACGACTTGGAGAGCTGGTGGGCTTTTAGGTAAAGGAACAATTATTGTGTTGGGTTCATACGTTTTTTTTTGCTATCAAAGTGTTGGGTTCATACCTTTTTTTTGTCAGTGTTGGGCTCATATGTACTTTACAGTCCAGGGCTCAAATACAACGGTATTTTTTTTTGTTTTGTTTAAAGAGTAATGATAGATTGGCCAAAAAACAAAAGAGTAATGATAGACACGTGGAGCTCACATTTCATTTCTATGAAAGAGGGAGTACATATGTGATACACTTAACAATGTAGTGATTTTCTAACACATTTACCATTTTGATAGGCCTAGAAGAATGGAATTAGTTCTTATATATGATGGGGAAACATTTTTGAAGCTAGCTAGCAATTGATAATTCTACTAGCTACCATTAATTCTGATTCTCATTCTGTACACTGACTTTGTAATTCAGGGGAAACTCTGCTTAATTGGAACCTTTGAGTAGGTAAATAGTAACTTTGCTTTATTAATGTCATGAGTTAGGTGGTGGAAGGATCTGGATTCTGGGATTAACAAAAAAATTGAGCTTCACTAGAGACAAGACTCATGGAATGCTACTTTTGGTCAGTTGGAATGGCCTTGGAACCTCAATTCAGTAATATCAGGATAGGGGGGTGGGGGTGAGAAATAATTGGTCAAAAATCAAAGTTGAAAAGGTCTGTCTGTGTACGTGGCAATGGCATTCAATAAACATTGAAAAGGTCAATCACTTCCTTATCGAAATCCTCATACTTGATGATGTGGTACGTTCTGTTTAGTTTAGCTTATATAATAATCCAGATCGATCCATAATCAACAATAAAGAAAGACATAACATAGGAAGTTGGAGAAGAAAAGTGGCGTCTAAGGAAATCAGATTGACCCGGAAAACCAACCCTTATTCCTATACATATATCATATAAAGACATACCGTAAATGTGACTTCATCTGACTAACCACAATCAATCTCTTGTTTGTTTGTCACGGCACATAATATTGTAGTCAATTCAGCTCCATGTGAATTGTGATCCTTCTGCCCTTCATTTTAGGTTAATGTCAATGGAGGTTTGACTTTGACTGATCCAAACCCAACTCTGTTAATTTAGGATTTTGGGTACATTAAAATTCCTTGGAGACTAGTTCTCTGCAAGTCAATATTAAAATGATTTCAAAAGCATAACATACCAAAATTCTTTCTTCAAATAAATCCAATATTTCAATGTGCCCATAATGACTTTAGCTAGGTACACTAATAATAATTGGGAATTTGTTCCTCTTATTAGACAATTACTGCACAAAATGCCCGGTTGCATCACACAGCTGCTGACTGCTGGAGATCATCAACTCAATAAAAGTGACCAGCTGCTCCACTTGTTACCGAGGCATCAGCTTCCTCACTCACATTAAGTGCCAATAGACCCAGTCATGTTTAATTTTACATGATTAAACGGTGTGGCAATAAACTAGGTGGAACTTATTTTACTACCTCAAGACTATTCAGGAACCTAGAGAGAACAGAGTTGTTCATGTCAACAGGGATCTTTCTTAATATATATGGACCTGCTGTTAATAAGTGAACCATGTCATCAAATTTTATACTTCCATTATTCTTAGGTAAAGTCAACAACAACTACACTTGACTTTAGTATCTTACCAACTTTTGATCTTTGTTCTCTTAGTTGACTGATAATTGAAACCACATGAGAAAAATATTTTAGTCTTGAAATTGTTTAGCAGCCATTTTTAAATAAATGTAATGCATGTTCATGAATATTGATGATGATAATGATGATGATTAAGCAAATGGGGAGTAGTTCATGTGCTAAATATGGTATCTTAAACAGAAAAGTGAGTCATGAAATATGTACAGTACAGCTTTTCATTCACCCTCATATTTTCTATTCATGTAGACTGCTTGCCAGCTTGCATTACAGAAAGCTTCAATGTGAGTGGCTGTGGAAAATGACTTAACCATGCATTCCTATCTTCTATGATTCTATCCAAAGCACTATGGGAAATCAACAGGGACCCGGCATAAAAATGACTCAACAGAAGTTCTCTTTCTGTACAACCAAGATTTCAATTTTCAATCATTCTCTGTAAGTGGAACAATTCACAGTCACCTTTAGTTCATGCAGAAAAAGAAGAAAAATTATTAGCACCAAAACCCATTCCCTGTACTATACAAATATGACATAATAACACTTAAAAAAAAAGCAATAAAATGCAACCTCTATCATGAACATAGTTTGGGCAAAGATCTTGCATGACTGTGGCTTGGTACTCTTGATTTCTTAAATTTTGCCATTTGGGTTTGCATTTTCCTGCACGCTTTCTCCAATTCCATGACCCTGCACTGCATGCCTTGCAAATGTGCTCTGAGTTTCTCATTGTCAGCTGAGAGATCAAGCTGCCCAGCGTAGATCACAAGTTGTTCATTGGCATCACCTTTCCTTCCCCCATTTTGAACCTCAGAGACAATACAAGGGGAATCAGCATGGGACTTGGAATTGTTGGTTCTGTGGAGCAAGCTTTTAAGCTTGCATTGCCGAGATACATGAGCTTGGACTGCTGATTTTGATGGAAATTTTGTATTCTGAGAAAGGTGTATGCAAGCATCTGCTGAGAGCTTCTCATAGTTCAATACACAACATATTTTCATCTTTTCCTCTTCAGACAATCCTGCATGCACCTATGACAAACCAGATTCAATGCATGAATAAACCCACAATACGAAGCAGATCAAACCCACAATATGCTTTCTCATGTACATGGCTAAAATTATAAGCTACAGAAAGCTGGAGAACTTAAATGCAATACCTGTAAGTACATGTCCATGGCACGGTAAAGCTCATCATAGGAGTCTCTGGCAGAATCTGGCAGGACCGTGGCTAAAGCCACAAACCTTGAAGGCTTTAAACAAGGATCTGGGGCTACTTCTGCTACATACAAATCCACCAAAGTAGCAACTTTCCTCAATCTCATAGGAGATGCTTGACAGATTGCTCCGCGCAGAAATGATTTCAAAAACCTCAGAACAAGATTGACATCATACAAGTAATTGATCCCATGTGGGGCTGGAACAAGCAAATTATCTAATGTTGCTTGATCTAACTGTGAGCCAATCATGCCCTCCAACTTATTCCTGCTGCTTTTGTTTATATTCAAACTCAGAGCAATTCGAAGAATCCCAAATAAATTCTTGCAAGAAACACAGCTCTGATCAAGAATATGAAGCATATCAATGACTGTTTCAGCAATTTTGCGCTTGGTATCGGATTTGACAGTGTAAAACTTTGATTTCTGGTAATAAAAGAGGAACCTACTAATAATAACATGATCAAGTTTTCGAGCAACCATAGACTTGACCAGCATTTCAAGCAAATTTGGACCTAAAACTAGAAGATCCTCAAACCACCAGGTTGCTCTAGAGGAGCTGGTTTTCAAACTCTCAGTGCTTCTGGTGTCACATGAAAACCGTATACCAGAGCTATCTGGGGATGAAGTGGAAGGACAAGGGCTTGCTTCGCTGCTCAAAGCCAGTCTTCCAACAAGGGTATCCAAGCATTTCCCAAGCAGACGCGGAGAATTAGCAGTTGGAAGCAAATCTTGGCACTGCTTCAAAGCGATCAAAAGCTCAGACCATGTCCAATACCTCATCTCTTCAAATGATTTCTCTGTTTTTTCCAATAAATTATGTGTTGCAGAGACAGAATTGTCCATTTCCAGGAACAATGCAGCAGAATATAGGAGGGAAATATTGGAAGGAGTTATTTCAGTGCTGCCATTGTTGTAGCAGAACCTTGAAATGAGCTCAAAACTCTCTGCCCCTCCTGGGAAGTCATGGAATACCACTTTAAGATTTCTTGTGGTACCCTTTGATTTGCAAAGTAATTTGCTCAATTTGCCCGAGTAGGAAGCAATAATTCTCTGCAGAAATGGTCATGAAAAAACCAGGGTGGAAAAATCAACACTCAATAGGTAAAAAAATCACTACAGAAAACGTATTCATTGAAATGAAAAAAAAAAAAAAAATTATTAAGTAGAAGCTGTCACTTAGAANCAGAAACTGTACACCTACCAAAGCTCCTGTGGTGTTGAAACCAAAAGCCAAAATCAGCACAAATAAAAACCCAAAATTCCTAAGTTAATTCATAGAATCAATCATGCCAAGAAAACCACAGAAAACAATTATGCAAGATCTGGGCTATTAACTAACAGCTACTGAAGAAATATAGTAAAGACAAAACCCCACACTAATTCCAGCATACAGAGAAACCCACCAAACGAATGAACTCATTGAATTGAGAGAAACAAGAAAAAATGGGAATCTACTCCAGAACCTGCCAAAGAATGTTGAAAGGTCGTTATAGGCAATAAATTATGGTGAGGGCGATCTTCCCAGCAAAGAAGGGTAGAAAAGAGTAATAAATGCCTGGAAAAGACATCTCAAAAGAAGTGAACAAAACAAGTAAAGGTAAGAACATTTGAGCCCCATAAAACCAGCATTAAATGAGAGAATGATGCAAAAGGAAAAAGCCCTGCCATTTCAACGTGCAATTTGTGAAAATAGCTATTACGACTTTTCAAAATAGATAGAACAGAAGCAAAAAAAAAAAAGCTATGACAGCCAATGACCCACATCAATGCAAAATAGGTGTGAATTTTTTTTTTTTTTGGTGAAAAAAATAGGTGTGAATTGATTGGTGGGCGGAAAAGGAAAAATTCTTGTTAAATTCTTGATGGCTAACATGGAAAGTAACCAAGAAAAAATTACTAGAGTATGCACGAAATATAAAAAGTTAATCCATAAAACATCATAATTCAAGCACAAGAACACCAATAATTGGCAAGTAATAAAGGGTCTGAGACCGAGAAATGTGTGGACTTAATTGAAAACCATGACATATAAACTAACTATACAGACAGGATCCAGAAGCAGAGTAAACAAATTTGCGGGATAAGATCACATTTGGGCATTAGAAAAAGATGGACTTTTCTAAACGAAATGGGGTTGCAAGCACAGAATTACCTTGTCCACCATGAAAGACTCTTCCCCATTGACATCCACTTCAAGATCACAACAAGCTTCCAAGCCTTCCATTACCCAAAGGATTTAAATAACAAAACAAAACCCACTTCAAATCCAGTCTCTTTTTTTGGGTACTTGTAATAAGAAAAGAAAAAGGAAGTAACTTTTAACAATCAAACAAAGACAGAGCGGTGAGGAGGCCAAATGGGGGGTGAAGAGGAGGAGGAAGAGGACACAAAGCCATATTCTGAAATGGGTAAGAAGACAAACACCAAGAGGTGAAAGACTTTGGTTAGTGCAAATGGGTACTATTGGTTCAGGCAGAACAGAAGGAATGTGGTTCTCAACTGGAATATAGAGACAAGGCTCTAAAGAGCTAAGAACTAAAGACGGAAAAGTGTGATATATAATATTTGACTATGAACCCCAGAGAGTAGTTGAAGTGTGTGTTACTGTATGTTAGACCACTAGCCTCATGACATTTCCAGAGAAAATAAATCTATCTAGCTTAGAAAAATATGTAAAAGTATATTAATGATAAATTATTCATTAATGTGTGATATTCTTGGGGAAGAGTAAGACCAGTAAGCTTGGAAGTGAAGCTTTGTTGCTGGCTTTCCCTCCCACTCTTTGTTTTGTTTAGTCCACGTTCATCGCTGCAAGTCTCTGCTGCAGATGTGTGCAGTGCACCCGTTGCCTTTCTCTACTTTATTAATTTCCCTCGCTCATGGCCCCAAAAAAAAAAAAGATTTTCTTTCCTTTTTAATATTTTATTTTGTTTCGGTGGGATATTAGGAGTGGACCCCACTTCTGTTTTAACCGGGTCCACCAAAAGATCAGGATCTTTGCCTGACAATGGTTCCCTCATTCTTGTGTCTCTCCGTACCCATTTCACCATTTGTGATTTCCCTCCAATAATATAATAACATACGAGAGAAAATGATGCCCCTTTGCACATTAATAATTTAGAGCATTTTACAACTTGTAGGATTCAATTGAGCCCAGATTTAGCTTGATAGCATCAGGCCCAAAAAGAACCTTAGGGCTAACTTGCATTTATACATTGCCCAAGCTCGGGCTTTTAATTAAGCCCAAACTTTGAGCAAGATTTACACTTTTTCTTTTGATAATTAGTATGATTTAGGCTTCATCCATCAATAAACATTGCTCAAGGCTCATGAATAGTTGAAAGATTCAAATTAGTTTAGTGATATATATTTTTTTTTTTTTACTAGATTCGAATCATGTACTTAGTCTAATTCTAACTTTTACTTATATTCACATTCACCACTTGAGCTAACCCTAAAAACTTATATTTATCTATTTTGATGAACAAAAAAACAATCTTAAAATTCAAATCACTCACTATCTATTAAATATTGATCAAGTGTATATCCATTCACAGCATTAAAAGAATCTTAAGTTGGAATTCTCTTTACCAAATAAAAAAAAAAAAACTCTAATCTTTATATGAAGTGAAGTTCGTTATAAATTCATCATAATTAAATGGAGTCGCACTAACTTTTTTTTTTTTTAAAAGCGAACCAATTAAGCTTCGTGAGCAACATAATCATTCAGTAGCTTTACCCAATGGTTCAGATTCCAGAGGGTTTTATTTTCTCCCCTGCCATAGATTTTTAATAACAAGCTACTCTTTATTTTCCCTTGCAAATCACCATAATTCTTATTATATATAAATTAATTACTAACAAGCCTAACATTAACAAACCGACCTTAGCTCAGTTGGTAGAGCGGAGGACTGTAGTGGGTATATGCTCTAAGTCATCCTTAGGTCGCTGGTTCGAATCCGGCAGGTCGGATTTTTCGAAAACTTTCTCCTTTTTTTCTATTTTTTTAAAATACAAAACACATGCAGAAGATACTTGATGCACTGCATGTCAACAATATTGCATCAGGTTCTCCCTAAAACTATTCTTAAGTTGCCTTTAACAGAAATATTAATTCTTATGGAAGCATGCGATATTATCAAGGACCTAATTACCAATTATATATGTGAGTAAGAAAGAGCTAGCTACCTACTGATCAGTCATTGCTTTCCACTTATATTATCCAATATATGTACCAAAAAGGTTTCCTAAAATAGCAATTCTTAAGGAGTGTGAGAACCTATGTAATATATATTAGAGGCTTTAGAGCATTAGTTTATTACTGTGAATAAGAAAGGCCAGGCTAAATGGAAGAAGTTAACTTAATTTCACAGTAGTACAATTATATATGGAACAAAAGCCTGCACTGCAGTACACTGACTCACCGAGATACCGAGATGGTAAAACAATTAAAGTGCTAGATTTTGTCTCATACAATGCAAAGGACAACATGTCAACATGTCCATTCCAAGCTCGCTCTCTCTCTCTCTTTGCCTTTCATGTGATATATCATAGCTAGCAAGCAAGAGCTTCAATACGTACAAATTGTGCTCGTGAAAATTATTTTTCAGAAAATGCTGCCGTTTCGCTTTTTGTCTCGTGCTCCTTTTGCAGCTTTTTGACGAAGAGAAAAAAGCAACCATATGATCAAGTTTTTGTCATTGCCTCTTGATCATCACCACCTGGACCACACTGATCAGCAATGAAACACCAACCCCCCATCCCCCCAATTTAATTGGTAGGTCCATGTAACTCATCACCAATTGCATGCATAACATTTTTGAAGCCACACACACACCCATTTAATCCTCCAACCCATTTGGAATATTATTTGGGACCCAAGCTGTGGCAAAAACTGAGTTGTGTCCCTTCCATGTGAGCACCAACATATCCTCTTCGCGCTTCATGCCCCAACCGCTGGCATGTTCGTCTAGCAAGGCCTTCACTTCCCTCACAGTCTCTTCACAAAACGGAGCGCTTAAAAACCCCGAGTTCCTTAATCGCTGCGACGTGGCAACTCCAGACTCTAACCTCTCTATTCTCTGGACCCCTTCAAACCCAATAATGTTTTCAATTTTGTGACCAATATCGGATTCGTACTCTATCCTCTGGCCACTATCTTTGGGCAGGAAAGTCTCCAAGGCATCAAAGGGTATCCACAGATAATTGAAACACGTGGTAATTCTTGAACTGAGACTTGGTGCACTCAGATCAGAGTCTTCATCCACCACAACTATGATTCTAGGGTTTAGGCATCTAATCATGTTAAGGAAAGTGTTGCGCATAGCACTGCCCTGTGGCTCATCAGGCAGATAGCGCAACCAACTTTGACAATTTATTACCAAAGCCTCATCCTCATTGAGGTTTAGTGAAGATGGGTTTAATTGACTCAATAGCAACTCAAAGTGGTCAAAGCTAGAGCAATCTTTTGAATTTGAAGATGGGTTTTGGTGATCAATCACATTGAACTCAAAGGGCACATCCCTAAATCTAGAGAAATTCGCCAACCGAAGACCCACTTCTTCGCTTGACACATTGAGAAAATGGGGAACCGGTGGCCTCCAAGAGGGCACAGTGACCCTAAGTTCAGGAGGCCCCTCAGGCCTTTTGGCCAAGGCATCAATGAGAGTAGGCCACTGCATACAATGAGTGATGCTAAAATCTAAGATATGGACTTTTGGGCACCCTTGGACTGCTTTGAAAATTGCACTATTTGATGCACAGTACCCAAAACGGTGCCAAGGGATTAGATCAACATACCCGGCTAATTCGGTCACAGACATCAACCTCCTCTGGATGGTGGTACTACTACTACAACTGCTACCATTAAAATTGTTCATAGAAGCTGTAGGGCAGACCCTTGAGGCCCTTGAGATTAAGGCCCTCAAGATCCATGAGGTGAGCCTTTGATTAGGGTCACCAACAGAAGAAGCAACATTGTTGAGCACCCACATGACTTGTTGAGCCAAGGTCACATCATTGCTCTCCAAGGCACTCGCGCAGTGGAGTAATAGCTTCTCTATACACGCCCCGTCAAGGCTTCCAAGACATCCTTTGAGCGCGGCGCCGGTTAGGGAGCCCTGAGAGGTGGTGTTGAAGAGGGTTGTGGCGTTTTGTAGAGAAATTGGCGTACCGCTTGCTCTAACTTCAGTTTTCATGGCTAGCTGTGACTACTATTAGAAATATATGATATGACACAATTTATTAGGGTTAAATTTGCTGCTTGGAATTTGAGTTGGGAGCAAAGGGAAGAGGGAAAAGGAAGGTGGACACGCGTCCTGTAGATATTGGTGGATGGGATTGAAGAGCTAGGGTTTTAGCTGGTTGGTTTGTGAGTTTGGAGGTCCGAGAGAGAGAGAGAGAGAGAGAGAGAGAGATGAAATCTTGGGTAATGGAAATATTCTGTCAGTAGATATGTGTTTCTGTCTCTGAGACATGCATACATGCACAGGGTTAAGAGCTATGGCTTATCTGCAAGCTACTGGAACCATATATATACTAGAGAGAGAATCACTATTAGCTAATTATCCACACACATATATATATACATATAAATATGGTGTACTGTACTACACTGATTTCTAATAAAATGAGACGAGTACTACACTGATTAGCTGCACGTATATATTGATTGTAGTTCGAGATTTTTTGTTTTCCTCTCTTGAATTGTCCGAAACTAATCTAATAAGTGTCAATAGGTGTGAAGATTAATCGGGTATATATATAAATATTAAGTAATAAAAATTTACCAACTAAATATATGTGGTAAGGTAGCAGCTGATACATGTTGTAAGGCTTTTTAATCTTTTCGTTTGATTCAGAGAAAATGAAGTGAGAGTTGAAATATTATCGTGGGTGTGAAGATAAATGTACTCTACCACTAAAATTATAGATTTGTATTCATTCACGTGAAGCAAAGAACGAGTCAACTCATTGATATTCCGAATTAATGTTGCCGATCATGTCTCTTAACTTTTACTTAATTACCACTATATATATACTCAAACTATATACCATCATAATAAAGAATCTAGCACGGTTCAATTAGCATGCATAGACGGAGCTCTTCCAAAGGGGTCTAATAAATAAGCTAATTTGGCTTATTGCTAATTACTTCGCAGTGCTCATCATGATTCATGATTAATTGCCTTAATTAGCTAGAGACCGGTTGTTATGGCCAGATTGTTAAGAGAGAGTAAAGAGTAGGTTAAAGAAGCTGCCTTCGCCGGCCACACTCTTTTGTCGAATTCGTACTCATCATGCAATGTGATTTAATTAAGACAAACCCACTAATACTAATTTAATTAAGAGTATGGATTTCCCTTTGATTTTTGTGATGGTTACCTTTCATTGCCATCCTTCCACATACACGATATATATGAGATCGAGTTCGACTTGGTTGCTTGTGCCATGTGATGCCACAGCAAAAGACAAATTAGACCTCTTCCCACCAGGACAAATTAGGTTCTCTCACAAACATGTCCCTCCCATATGAGTTAAACACCACAGAATAACATTGGCATAAACCTGTATATAAAAAAAATTCGTACTCAATCATTAGTTGAGAAAAGGAAATTAATGGAATTACACAACTTAAACGGGGATTATGGCTTATGTATAGGCTAAAAAATTCTCTTACCAAGTTACCATAAATTTTTCTATGTAACTTTAACACCATATATATGGCATGCAAAGATTAAGTGGTGATAATGCCACGTGTATAAAATTGACTGAAATTTTAAATTTTTAATAATTTTGAGATCTAAGTGTTTGAGGAATAGAGTGTTAAAATCTTTAATTTAAGGAATAAAGTGTCAAATATGACATAATTAGGAATGGTATATGTAGGTAATCCTATATTCTTTTTAGATTTAGACTGTAAGAAAATTACAAAAAGAAAAAACGGGGTTGTTTCAAATCTGACTTGAGCCACAATGATTCATGAATGTCAGTAACATAATATTTCTTCTTCGATTGGAATAATTTGGTTACTGAAAAGCGTGCTGCACATAAAAGACGTGTGAAGCTGCACACTCGCTTTACCGAGACAATCTGACGGAAATCTTGTGATTTGAATTTCACATACAATGATACAATTACAGGTAAAAGGAACTGTTTTCTTACTACCCAAAAATAAAAAAGGGAATTGTTTTATGTGTAATGTACGGTGATAAATTAAGAGCCTTGTCTTGTCTCCATGATTCATACATATGCAATATAATGCACAAACCAGTTTTGGTAAATGCATGCATGTAATCAAGCTAATGTAATGCAGGTTTATCATCCTATATTAGTGCTAGATTTTATTGTTTAAACTAAGTGAAGATCAACTCAACTTATAAATAATTTCACTGCTCTTAAATAAATAAACATATAGAGCTTGATTATCACTTTATTTGGTATCAACATACGAATCATTTTGGAAACCTCATTATACAATTTGTTGCGTTTATATACTAACCAAGAGCTAGCTTTCATGAACAACATTTTCAACATCTTCAGTCCAAACTTATTTCCCTATTTTATACAAAAGAGCAAAAAACGTACCGAAGATTTCACATATCATAAATCATAAATAAAAATATAAAAGAATATTCAAAGTGAAATTAACTTGATCAATAGATGAAAAATGGGCATGCATGTAATGCTCCAATTATTAATATTCCCAATATATGAGAACCATGAAAAGAGCCGAGCACTCTTGAACTCTATTTTGTTTGTTGTGGAATGCTTCCTAGAGGACATATATATATATATATGCAACTGATTAATTATGTGGTAGGAAGTACTTGTAGAAATGTTTGCTTGAAAGATGATTCAATAGAGTAAGACAGCACTTATGCCACGTTAAAACAGTGAGCCGCAGATGCTTACTTGATTTGAAATATAAAATCATCCATTTAAGCATAGTAATATTCACCCAAACTTTCGTTCCAAAATCACATTCAATTTTATATATGTTTATCAATTATATGATATATACCAACAAAACCACATACTTACACACATACTATATAACTTTTCTCTTTTTTAATTACATTGGAGGAAGTCGAATTATAAACCTATGATAATCTTAATCTATTATCCTATTCACCTTCACCAGTTTTGACCTCACCTAAAGGAGTTCATAACTTCAGATCATATAGATTGCAGTCTTTCACTCAATAATCAATATCAATCTCATGTTCAAGCTTGCCTTGATTAAAACATTAGTCCATGTTGGCCCAAAAAAAAAAAAACCATTAGCCCATAACAATAAGGAAAAGGGTATGGAGCTTAGTTGGTTGAACCCATTGGTACAACATTCTGGGTTGGGTTTGATTTGGGCCTTTAGATAAGAAGCATGAAACTGGTTGGCCACCCAAACCAAAACTTGTAAATGTCTCATGGCCCAATCTTAATTAGCCCAAGTCGGACCATGTTTTATTTAATAATTATTTGTCAATCAGGTATGAATCCTATGAGACATAGAATCAGCAAAACAACTCCTTAGTTGGGTCAATCATGACTTCCAAGCACTGAATACTGAAATTCAAAGCCAACTCTGAGGAAAGTGCCCCCATTTTTATTCTGGAAAAAACCCCCTTTTAATGGTGCTGGATGTTGTATAGAAATATGTATGATTTGATAAGAATCGTCTTTCTTTTTGGCCACAGTCAATTGGATCATGCTCCTCTCAAGTCTTAACTAATACAGAAAATGACCTCTCTTTCGCAATTTATAACTATATAAGATAGCAAAAGACCCAAAAATCGTGAAAGCGAATTGAATTGCAAGTTTTGATGCTAAGATGGGAAGACACGGTTGTATTTTGAAGATTTGGAAGCGAACATTTCTTTCATGTGCTATGGATAAATGTTGTAATAATGTTATAAGGTTAGGGCATCTTAAGTTGTTGTTAGTTTTTCCATACTGTATAAAAAGAGAGAATTTAAATTTCATTTCGGGAAAATACTATTGTGAAAACTATTCCCCCAAACATGAAATTTGTAATAGGGCGGGGTGCATGCATTTTGAATTTTGAGAGCTATACATATGGCAATGTTACCTTGTATAGGTGACTTTTGCGAATCGCAAATTCATGCTCTTTCATTTTTTTGTGCATTTAGGATCCGTTTTGTTCAAGTTTTGGAAGTCTGAGAATGATAATTTAATTCTATTCTCATATCTGGTAAGTACAGAGAAGTAAAATCAATTCCTGGCTCAAGAGAATTTGACTCCTGACCTAAGGAAATCTGATGCCCTTATTGGGGGGAAAATGAAATCTTTGTTAGAGCAATGAAATTTATTTTCCCCCTCTTGAAAAAACATTTATTGCTTATTTTTTGAGAAAACTAACCGTGCTATTATTTCAAAATAAATAATAAATTATGGTACAATTAGAAAATTGACCAAACACAACATTAATTGCTTATAATTCCTAGTTTACTTTCTCAAGTTTACTAAACATATGAAAGAGAATTTCACATTCCTTCCTCCTGAAAAATAAAAAAAGAATTGATTTCTCAATAAATCAATTTCGTGAACCAAACGGGCCCTTAGAACATCTGCAATAGTGATTTTCACTACAATTTTATTGCATGAAATTTAACTAATAAATTAAAATCTACTTACAATGGTATAGTTTAGTTCATTGCAATTAATGTAATTGCAATTGAGGATGCATGAAATAACACCATGGTATGAATTGTAATAGCATCAGACAAAAGTCTTACATGTCATATGAGCTTATATAAAAAAGAGAATCATAAATGAAAAGACCAATGCGCGGGTGACATTTAAAAATATATAACTATTAATATAAAACTATTGAATTGTACTATTGCAAGTAAAACTATAATTCAGCTTAATAGATACCAAAATTATTCAAAAAATTAAATTATTGAACAAACATTGCAAATGCTCTTATATATACAACTACCCAAGAGCTAGCTAGCTAGGTTGGGAGTTGGGACCCCTTTCGTTGTCCTTGAGGCTCTTAATTGATTGTTGGGAAGAAGTCTCTAGAAAAAAGATGCATATATAGGCCACAAGTCCACGACCACCATTGTAGTGCATATCAATGTGATGATCAGTGATTGTACGATAAACATTCAATTCTGATAATTTCAAGCAACATTTTGTGGTGGTGGACAAGCGTCGGCATTTCCCTCCATAGTGCGATTATCATTTGATTCATGAATGCACTTCTTATATATATATTCTTTGATTACTTGGTGTATGTGTATATACAGTTTTTAGTTTGTTTGTTTGATGTATATACAGTTTTTATTTTCCCAAATGATGTAGGGTACGTTAAGTCTTAAATCAGTCCAAGTGGTAAGAGATAGTTAACTAATAGATCATGATAATTCGGATAAGTTAAAAGTCTAATGTTTTCAATATAACAAAAAAATGATCTGGAATTTTACATTATTTAACTATTTATTTAGTAACCATACCATACTCTATATCTCTATCTAAATATATTCATAAATAAGTACAAATAAATAATATATAATTTTTATAATCAAAGATATTATGAGCCAATTTTTGTGTATCAAACTAATCATTTAAACCGGTTAAAAGATAAATAATATTTTAGTTGTGTCACAAACGTATTAAAATAACCTTTAGATGTTTTTTACAAAGTTTGCGATGAATAATTAAGTAAATGAATATGTATTTTTAAGTCTATGTTTGTTTATTTAGAGATTTCACGTTGAATATCAATACATTAAGGAAGCTAATAATTTAGTTGTAAGAAACAAGTTAGGTTGCAAGGGTATTTATTTGTCTAACAAGAGGATAAGGAAAATCTTTTAACGTAATGCGCAAGTAACATTAATCTTTAATCCTACGGTAATAACTGCCTTCTAACGTGTGTAATTAGATAAGGACATCTATAACACGTTGACACAAAACCTCTTTAAACTCGGAAACAACACTCTCATCATAATCCGTCTCTATAAATACTTGCCTAGACCGATAAAAAAAACTCACACAAATTTCACACCCATTTAATCAGCCCTTCACAATATATGAAGTCCTTCTTGTCGGAGTTGGGTTCGTGTTACCGTCCGAGCAGCGCCTCAGCTGCTGCAGCGAGGCGGCCGCCACCGCCAGAGCTAGAGGGGACCACCACCATCACCGTCCACGTGGCACGCTCCAGATCAGAGTCCGCAGCAACGAATCGTGAATGGCAGCCAGCTCTTGTGGCAATCTCCGAGGAAGTGGGTTCTGCCGTTTCTTCAAAGTCTCTGTTTAAATCCAAGGCCAAGCCTCGCAGTTCCAGTAACGATGACCAGTGCCACACAAGGTAATTTATTTTTTTTACTTTTTTGTGCCTTAGATTGATTTGGATTTAAATATTTAATTAGTGTAATTTGATCAGATAATTAATTAGTTGTTGATTAATTTCAGGAGGAGCAAGACGCCGATGATCATACCTGCAGCGTTCTCGCCAACCCCCTTCATGTTCTGAGTTCGATATCATGCTTATGATCGTTCACCAGTCTCACCTCACTTTTTACATATTTTGTTTTCGTGGTTGTATATATTTATCAAAGTAAAGGATGGATTTAATTTGCTTCAAATTCAGCATTTGCAATTTTCATGGCTTGCTCCACAGAATTAACAACCAATCACATTTTATTTTTATTCTAATTTCTCTTTCTTTCTAGCGGGCGTTCTGGCTCTTAATATTTACTAAATTGCTTGCTTTAAGCTTTTAGGCTTTTACGATGGTTGGGGAGATAAGGGGCTCAAAATATAAGGCCCGAATCCTATTCAAAATTTTTTTTTTCAAAAATTAAGAATTTTTTTTTAAATGTAAGTTTTCAAATTTAAAAACGTATTTGGTATGAAATTTGAAAATAATTTTTAAATTTAAAAAATGATGACATATAAGAAAAAAATGAAGTGTAAAAAAAAAATTGAGAAAAACGAAGTTTTATCATTTAAAAAAAAGACATGTTTTTAAATTTTTTTTCTATAAACTGTTTTTAAAAATAGTCTACCAAACACGTTTTTTTGACTAAAACTTGTTTTTTTATTTTTGAAAACAAAATATAGTTTTTAAATAAAATATCAAACAGCCGCTAAACTACTCTGCAAAAACCATGGTATCCAATGCAACTTTAGTGTATTAATTGATCTAATGATGTTGAAGTTGGTTTAAGGAAGCTGAAAGCTGTCATGATTAATATGATTGTTGAAAACAGTGGGCTTACTAGCCAGCCTTGTCCAACTAAAAGCTTTCATTCACTTTGAATGTTTGATGGTATATATGGTTTCATAGAGGGTGATTCTGTTCTGTGGCACCCAAATTCATCTCTAAATACCTATATTCAAGAAAAAAAACAAAATTGAAAGTCAGATTTAACTTTGCAAAATGACTTAAAAAGCTTCTATAACGATTAACGATCTGGTCTAGGAAGAAAAGACCAAGAGGCAAGAAAACGAACTTAACTAGTTACAAAAGCCAAAAGAATTTGTTATTAATTCAAAAAAAAGTGAAATAATGAATTAGAATTATGATAAGTATAGAGTCCCGTTAATTTAAAAATAAAAATAAAAAATTGCCATTGGGGGTGTAGAAGATGTGGAGCTTGTGCTTGTGGTACTGTTACCACACAAGGGCCTTGAAATGGAACTGAAGCAATACCCATTAATCTTTATTATTATAACAATAATGCTAGTTATTCCATATTTTTTTTCCTACATCTGTATCTCACCTGATATGTCATTACTTTACTGTAAGGATATTTTCTTCTTCTTTTTTATGTTTAATTTTTAAATTTTTAGTGTCCAATGTATGAATGTCATATAAAATGGTATGAAATTGTGGTATAAAAAATGTGGTTAGTGTAACATTGTTGTTATTATAAAGCCGGAATAAGAGTTTGGTATTACAAGCTTTCTCATAAATAAAAGTGCTTAAAATACTATTTATTCAACAAAACAGCTATATTAAAACAATCTAATAAGTGAGAGTAATGAGTTAGGATTATGATATGTATAGAGTCCCGTCAATTTAAAAACAAATTAAAAAATTGTCATTGGTAATTTTTACTATTATTACTGTTATAAAGTTAGAAGAAGGGTTTGGTGTTACAAGTTTCATTAAAAATAAAATTGCCTAAAATATCTTTCATTCAATAAAATAACCACATCAAAACAACTTAATAAATGAGAATATAGTTGTAAAATATAACCATTAAAATAAAATTTAAAAAAAAACATTTTACTACCTTAAAACGTAGAAAAATTAATGAAAAATTATAAAACAATAAAAAAAAAATCACAATAAAAATATGATTGACACTTGATCCGAGCATGCCAAGAGCTAGTATTATAAAAGAAACAACAACTTAGCCAAACATGCGATTATGTGACACCCACTGGCAACAGCACTGGACCCAAACCCGCACAGCCCATACAAGAATTCTAATGGTGGGCTTCAAATAGCTCATGAGACCCTTATCCAAATACACACTCGTGAGCATTTGACCAATTCCAGGAATGTTGGACATGAACCATTTTAATAAGTCCTAAAGCTGCTCCGAACTCTAACACAGGTTACACAACTCAACCTCAAAGCCTCTGGTCTATAACAGGCTTAACAGCTCAAAAGCCTCCCTTGGGAGTCCCTCCATTGCTTAATTTGCATTTTTGCATCCCTCCCCTCCTAAAATATTTCGCTCAACTTGAGCGCCAAAACCATCCCACTTTACCAAAATAACCCTGCCCTATTTTCTATGATCCTGAAAAGACGATTAAAGCCTTCACTCCCGTCCTTCTTAATGCATGATATTCTAGTAATTTTGCACATCCAACAAGGCTGCACTTTTTTTCCTTAGCGGAAAACAAGGCTGTACCATCTATAACGGCTCCTAGATGTAGTCTCCTACGCAATCATGTCATATGCTATGTACATATTAATTTCATAATTATTCATATTAGTTATAATTGATTCTATGTAGAGGCACATTAGCACGCTTTATGAGGAGGAAAAATCAATTGTCCGCATTTATACAAACACATTGCCCATCTCTTTGAAACATTTTTGTAAATACATTGTCCATTATAAATGAGGCATTTCAACAAATACATTGCCCCCACTTTTAAAGACTAAACCAATATATAATGACTCAAATGCCTTATGCAACAAGTTTAAGTTCAAGTAGCCAATTGACACATTTTGCTTCTCGGTGGATCTGCTATTGTTCATGATTTTAATGATTGGTAATTGTTTTTATATTGTCATTACAAAATATTTACTTGGTTGCTATTTATTTTCTATGAAGAAATAATAAAAGCAAGTGTCCTGTGATTTTTTTTATTGATTATTCAAGTTATCAGACGTAAGTTGTTATTCTTAAATTTTATATTATTTTTTTAAAATTTTAATCTTCTTTTGTAAAATGTAAGTTTTTTTTGTTTATGAGTAATTTATAGACAATCGGCTACTAAATTTGTTAGAATAAAGTGTGAAGCACTAATAATTTAAGAATACATTGTACTTATCCCTTTATTGTAACTTTCTTTGGCCTTTGTGCATTTTTTTGGGTTTGTATTTTGTGAATTGAATTTTTAGGAAAAAAAGGACACTGAATTGAGAATCCAGTAAGTGAGTCCCACAATTGAAGTAATGAAGTGACCGTGCGTGAGTGAACTACTGAAGTCGGCTAACTCCGGCGCCTGCGTGTGGCCCGATCCGTATGTACATAAAACATTAGGCTAGTCGCTACGGAGACCAAGACTCCCAAGGTTATTTTTGTACTTTCGATAATGTAACACGCGACTCTCACAATCGAAACACAAGCCCAAAGGGCAAAGATCGGAAAAAATAAAACGAAAAAGCAAAATATTAACACGGAGGTTTCGTCTTTCAGACCAAGAACAGCAACAGAAGAAAGAGAGAGAGACGAGAACGCAGAGAGACACACGAACTCAGAGAGATTTTCTCAGAGAGAAAATTGATTTCGAGCTTTCTGTTCTGGGCGTTTTCTCGATCTTTCTTCATTAAGTCTATTTCTTCACACGCTCTTCGCTTCGCAGCTAGATTTTCTCGCCGATCTGTACACTCAGCTCGTCAAATTTTCTCGGTAATTTTCCTCCTTTTGATTCCAATTGGTTTTTTTTTTTTTACGTTCGGGCTAGGATTTTGATTTTCGAAGCTTGTTCAATTCAAAGGTTTATGCTTCGTTTTATTTATGCATGCGTGCGTTCGACATTGAAACCCTACATTGGGTTTGTATTGATTTGTTTGTTGAATTTGTTTAAATAGGGTTTTGAATTGGTGCGAGGATCCAACAAAGGAAAAAAGTTGAAGCCAATTGCAGCATGAGCATCGATAGCCCCGGGGGAGGGGACAATTAGGGTTTTGAAGTTTGGCGAAGAGGGCTGGGATTTCCATGGGCGATGGAGGTGTCGCATGCATGCCTTTGCAGCATAATATCATGGAAAGGTTTCCAATTCCGGAGAAGACTGCGCTTTGCGGAGGCAAGAATGCTAACAATGGCTTCAATTCCAAGCCCGTTAAGAAGAAGGTAATGAAGCCCAAGAAGCAGCTCGTCAAGAAATCTGGGCACGTGAAGAAGGTGGAGTCCGAAAGAAGTGCATTGGGATTGGATAAAAGTGGGAAGAGTGCTACTAAGGAAGCTGAGAATGGTGAAAATGCTGAGGAAAAGAAGGAGGAAGTAGAAGAGGGTGAATTGGGGACTTTGTGGCCCAAAGTGGAAGTCGAGAATGGTGAATTCGTGCCTCCGGAGAAGTTTCGGAGAAGCGAGATTGAGAAAGGAGAGATTGTTGGTGAGAAATGGAGGAGAAGTGAGGTGGAGAAGGGAGAGTCAGTTTCCGGGAGATGGCGAAGAGGGGATGTAGAGAAGGGGGAGATAGTTTCAGAGAAGAGTAGAAGAGGCGAAACAGAATTTGGGTCATGGAGACCACCCAAGGATGAAATTGAGAAAGGTGAGTTCATTCCAGAAAGATGGCAGAAAGGGGAACTGGCCAGAGATGACTACAGTTACACTAAAATGCGCAGGTATGATATGGGTAAGGACAAGGGATGGAAATGTGATCGTTCACCACCTTCTGGGAAGTACTCAAATGATGATGCTTTTAGAAGGAAAGAATTTAATAGAAGTGGAATTCAGCATTGTAAGAGTACTCCCAGGTGGGAGAGTGGCCAGGAGAGGAATATAAGGATCAGTTCCAAAATTGTTGACGAGGACGGTGTGTACAAGAATGAGTACAGCAATGGTAAGTGCCACGCAAGGGAGTACTCTTCTGTTAATAGGTTAAAGAGGTATGGTGCTGATTCAAATAGCAGTGAGCGAAAGCACTATGGAGATTATGGGGATTATGCAGGTACAAAAAGTCGCAGGCTTTCTGATGACACCAATCGCTCTGCCCACTCTGAACAGTATTTACGCCGTTCTGTGGAGAGGTGTTATTGGAATTCTTCTTCGTCAAGAGTAGCACCAGACAAGTATTCCAGGCCTTACGAATCTACTTTGTCTTCCAGAGTGGTTTATGATAGGCATGGGCGAAGTCCAGGCCATTCTGAGCGGTCCCCACGTGACCGGGCCCGATATTATGATCACCGGAGTCCAGTTCGCCGTGAGAGATCTCCATATGGCCGTGAGAGGTCCCCATATGTTTGTGAGAAATCACCATATGTTCGAGAGAAGTCACCATATGTTCGAGAGAAGTCACCATATGGCCGTGTGAAGTCACCATATGGCCGGGAGAAGTCACCATATGGCCGGGAGAAGTCACCATATGGTCGTGAGAGATCTCCATATGGTCGTGAGAGATCTCCATATGATCGGAGTCGTCAATATGATCACAGAAACCGCAGTCTGTCTCCACAGGATCGACCTCGATACCATGATCGCAGGGATCACACTCCAAACTATTTGGAGCAGTCCCCGCATGATCGGAGTAGACCTAATAATCATCGAGAGATGAGTCGGAAAAGTGGAGCAAATGAAAGGCGCAACTCCCAACATGGTAATAGAGGGCAAGAAGATAAGCTGGTGCAGAAGGATCCCAGTGGAAAAGACTCATATTCCTCTGCTAAAGAATGTCAAGATAGAAGCACTGTGGTTGATATTAATGGATCTGTGGAGACAAATGTCAGCTGTGAGCCTCACAAAGAAGAGCTGCAAAGTCCAAGTGTAAATTGCAAAGAAAGTTCTTATATCAGTGTAGCCCCTCCTGAAGAGCTGCCTTCCATGGAAGAAGATATGGATATATGTGACACACCACCACATATCCCAGTGGTTGCTGATCCATCCACAGGAAAATGGTTTTACCTTGATTATTATGGTGTGGAACGTGGGCCTTCTAAATTATGTGAGCTCAAAGCACTTGTTCAAGAAGGGGCACTGATGTCTGATCATATGGTCAAGCATTCAGATAGTGATAGGTGGGTAACTGTTGAAAATGCTGTTTCACCATTGGTAACCGTGAATTTCCCATCCATTGTATCGGATTCTATAACTCGTCTAGTAAGCCCTCCAGAGGCTCCTGGTAATCTTTTGGCAGATACTGGAGATGCTGGGCAATATGGTACTCAGACTGGGAAGGAGGCAGCAATCAATTTGCTGCCGCCAGGGTTCCCAGATGTTCATGGAGCTGCTTGTGAGCCTTTAGGAGATCTCCATATTGAAGAAAGGGTTGGGGCTCTGATGGAGGGTTTAACAGTTATTCCTGGCAGGGAGCTTGAAGCTGTTGGAGGTATTTTTTATTTGATTGCTATTATTAATATTTTAAAATAAATTTTTATTTGATTATCTCTGTTGTGCTGTGACAACTTATACTCTTATTTTATTTATTTATATTTGCGTGTGGGGATTTCTTAATGATTTTCCTCTTTTTTGGAATTTTATAATTTTGCAGAAGTTTTGCAAATGTCCTTTGAATATGCACAAGGAGAAGAGTGGGGAAACACTGAAGGTACATAATGATTGGCATTGATTACTTTTTTTTAATTAATTTTTATTTTTTAGATCTGCTTACTTTTATTTGTTTGTTTGTTTGTTTGTTTTCATCCATCCTCTCTCACTTATTCATTTTTGGATCAGCTCTGACTATTTACATGATAACATAGGATGTGAAAGTTTAATAGGACGTCAACTTGATATTATTTGTTGTATTTTGAATCTTTATATTTTACAGTCTTAGAGTTGAACAAGTTTTGAGAAATACAACTATTGAACTTACGCATTTCTCTGTGTCTACCTCTTGTCGTATACAGTTTTTACCCAAGGTCACGTTGATGAACAGTGTGATCTGAAAACTGAGGAACCAGGATATTCTGACATTAAACTAAAAGAAGCTGCAGAAATCAGGTTGACTGCACCCACTGACAAGGATTATGGTTTTGCTTGTGGTGATTCTTCTGACTGGTTTTCTGGTCGATGGTCATGCAAGGGTGGTGATTGGAAGAGAAATGATGAAGCTGTGCAAGATAGGTCTTCTAGGAAGAAACTTGTTGTCAATGATGGTTTCCCATTATGCCAGATGCCAAAGTCTGGGTATGAAGACCCTCGATGGCATAGAAAAGATGAATTGTATTATCCTTCACAGAGCAGAAGGCTTGATCTACCTACTTGGGCTTTTTCGTGCCCAGATGAAAAAGGAACTATGCTTTCGATTCAAAGTAAGCCTACTGTCATACGAGGAGTAAAAGGAACTATGCTTCCAGTAGTCAGGATAAATGCATGTGTGGTTAAAGACCATGGCTCATTTGTTTCTGAGCCCCGCACGAAAGTCCGGGGAATGGAGAGGCATTTGTCAAGGTCTGCACGGTCATTTTCTGCCAGTAGTGAAGGGAAGAGATCATCGGGAGAAGGTGATACTCAATTAAAACCGGTTAGTGACAAAGGTTCACTGGGCTCTTCGAAATGCATTACATCCATTAACACCCCCAAAGACCGTATTGGCACAGTTGATGACTTGCAGTTGCATTTGGGTGACTGGTACTACCTTGATGGTGCTGGGCATGAACGAGGACCTTCATCATTTTCAGAGCTACAGGTCTTGGTTGATCAAGGAGTGATCCTAAAGCATAGCAGTGTTTTCCGAAAATTTGATAAAGTCTGGGTTCCCATTACCTCTGCCTTGGAGACTTCTGAAGCTACTAATACGATTCAGCAGGAGAAGAATTCAACATCTAGTGATTCTTCAGGACTTGCTCCTTCACGATCTCAAAGTGCTGTACTTAAAGAATCAAACACAGATTTGGGTCGGTTCCACAACCTGCACCCTCAGTTCATTGGTTATACCTGTGGAAAGCTTCATGAATTGGTGATGAAATCTTACAAAAGCCGAGAGTTTGCTGCAGCCATAAATGATGTTTTGGACCCATGGATTAATGCTAGGCAGCCAAAAAAAGAGTTGGAGAAACACATGTACTGGAAAGCAGGTATGATCAAGTCAATTTAAATTTCTGCTCGTCCTTGTTTGTTTTCATCTCAAATTTAATTTCAGGATATATATTATCTTAATTCCTTTTTGGAACTTTCATATCGTACTCCGGGCATCATTCTCCCATGTTTAAATTCATCTCTCTCCCTCTCTCTTTCTCTCTCTCTCTCTCTCTCACTCTCTCTCTCTCTCTGTGTCATTTCATGTTAACACCTGAAAAGCTACAACCTCAAGCAAGTCATTATATTTCAGTCATTATTCTTGTTGCAATTCAGTTTCTACCATCTTCTACTCATGTGGCAATACCCTATCTTATTTTTTAGCATTCTTCAGTTATTTATTGATTCTGGTTTGCATCAACATTTCTATATTAGAGGATGCAGCATGGCACCAAGATAGAAAAGTCCAAATTAAATATGAGCTATTGTATACGTCTTCTGTCGAGCTATTATTCATGGGTAGCCTCCTTCTTAATAGATTTTGGTGTGGTAGTTTGTTTAAAATTCTAACTAATTTTATTACCTCTATGTTTCAGTTTGTGAACTCCTTGTTGCAGGTCTGGAGCTAATAGGAATTATTATTTCATGTACCTCTTTGTTTTTGTTTTTATACTTCATTTCATGTGCGTTTGTTAACCTTGTTGTGGTGGCTTAGTTCATGTGAGTTTGTTAACCTTGTCGAGTTGGCTTATTTCATTTGAGTTTTTATACTTTATTAGCTCATAGAAATGGTCAAGAATGGCTTATTGAGTTGCAATTGTCCTTGTTAACCTTGTTTCCTCGACCCATGTTCTTATAATTTTATCTTTTACATATGATGCATGTCATATCCTTTCAACTGAACTTTGGTTTCCATAATGGAGTTTCATTTTATCCACATATTAATCTATTTGGGGTTACTGCAGATGGTGATGCACGTACTGCTAAAAGAGCCCGGTTGCTGGTTGATGAAAGTGAAGAAGACTACGACATTGAAGAGGACTTGCATAAAGTAGAAAAGGATGATTCAACATTTGAGGATTTATGTGGTGATGCTTCTTTCTACGAAGAAGAGAGTGTGAGTTATGGCTCAGAGATAGGAAGCTGGGGTTTATTGGATGGGCATGTGCTGGCACGGGTCTTCCATTTTTTGAGATTAGACATGAAATCCCTTACCTTTGCTTCTTTGACTTGTAAGCACTGGAGAGCTGCTGCCAGGTTTTACAAGGATATTTCAAGACAGGTTGACTTGTCATCCTTGGGTCCTAACTGCACTGATTCCATGATTGTCAACATTATGGTAGGTTTTACTCTTTTTTGGCATTGCAGAAAAGCAAAAAATTCATTTCTTTCCTCTTAAATTTAATGTTATTGTTTGCTTGCAGAGTGGTTATGGTAAAGAAAAGATTAATTCTATGGTGCTAATTGGTTGCACCAACATCACCCCCCACACTCTTGAAGAGATTCTTGGTTCACTTCCTTGTTTATCTAGCATAGATATCAGGGGTTGCAACCAGTTTGGTGAGCTGGTCATTAAATTTCAGAATCTGAACTGGATCAAGAGCCGGAGTTCACGTGGCACAAAGATATATGAAGAATCACATTATAAAATAAGGAGTCTGAAACAGATCACTGAGAAATCTTCATCTGTTTCTAAAAGTAAGGTTCTAGGAAATGATATGGATGATTTTAGTGAACTAAAAGAGTACTTCGATAGTGTGGATAAGAGAGACTCAGCAAATCAATCATTCCGCCGAAGTTTATACAAACGTTCAAAACTATTTGATGCTAGACGGTCCTCATCCATTCTATCTAGGGATGCTCGTATGAGGCGGTTGTCCATTAAGAAATCGGAACATGGTTATAAGAGGATGGAGGAATTTCTTGCTTCAAGTCTGAAGGACATCATGAAGGAGAATACCTTTGATTTCTTTGTACCTAAGGTACTGAAAAGCATTTGTTTTTTATGTTTTCATATTTAAGATGCATTTGATAAGGTTTTTCTGTCGTTGTTTGTTTTCCTTATAGTTATGTTCAGTTCAGTTTTATTTATTGTTATTTAATTTTTAAATGTTTTCTCAAACTTTGTTGTCTCTTTGTTGACCAGGTTGCAGAAATCCAGGATAGAATAAAAAATGGACATTACATTCGCCGAGGATTGACTTCTGTCAAGGAGGATATCAGTCGAATGTGCAGGGATGCAATAAAGTAAGTTCTTTTTCATTTGTCTTCTATAGGTGACACTTTATGTATAATCAAATTGTTTTTTGGTAATAATTATAAAATCTCTCTCTCTCTCTCTCTCTCTCTCTCTCTCTCTCTCTTATATTCTTTATTGCATGGGTGCAGAGCAAAGAACCGGGGTGATGCTGGAGACATGAATCGCATAATTACATTGTTTATTCAACTTGCCACACGTTTGGAAGGGGCCTCTAAGTCTTCGCATGAAAGAGATGAACTTATCAAGTCGTGGGAAGATGGGACATATCCAGGGTTCTCTTCTGCCTCCAAGTATAAAAAGAAGCCCAATAAATTAGCCACTGAAAGGAAGTACTTGAGTAGGAGTAATGGTACTTCCTTTGTGAATGGTGGTTTGGATTATGGAGAGTATGCATCCGATCGAGAAATCAGAAGGCGTTTATCCAGATTAAATAAAAAATGTATGGATTCAGAGAGTGAAACCTCAGATGATCTTGATAGGTCTTCTGAAGATAGCAAGAGCAATAGTGAGAGTACTGCCTCAGATACAGAAAGTGACGCGGAATTCAAATCACAAAGTCAAACTGGTCAGTCAAGAGCAGATGGATGCCTTTCACCTGATGAGGGTTTTGATTCTACGGCTGATGATCGTGAGTGGGGTGCTCGCATGACAAAATCGAGCTTGGTTCCTCCTGTTACTAGGAAATATGAAGTCATTGATGAATATGTCATTGTATCGAATGAGGAGAATGTGAAGCGGAAGATGCGGGTATCCTTACCAGATGACTATGTTGAGAAGCTTAATTCTCAGAAGAATGGAATTGAGGATGAGTCTGATATGGAGCTTCCTGAAGTCAAGGACTACAAGCCAAGGAAAATGCTTGGAGATGAGGTTCTAGAGCAAGAAGTTTATGGCATTGATCCTTATAGCCACAATCTTTTACTTGATTCCATGCCAGAGGAGTTCGATTGGCCTCTTCTGGAGAAGCATTTGTTTATCGAAGATGTTCTCCTTCGCACGTTGAATAAGCAAGTGAGGCACTACACTGGGTCTGGAACTACTCCTATGATCTATCCTTTGATGCCTGTTGTTGAAGACATCCAAAAAGCTGCAGAGGAGGATGGTGATATGCGAACTGTGAAAATGTGCCAGGGTATTTTGAAGGCCATAGAAAGTCGCCCCGATGATAAGTATGTTGCTTATCGAAAGGTAAATGCACATCATCCATTTATTGCATTAAATTAACTTTTTCTATTTCTCCATTTTTTGAGATGCTACTTCCTCAATTTCTTCCAAGCTTTTAGTTTTGTGATCCATTACTCTTCTGAAAAATTGTTAACTTTTTATGGTCAGGGGCTTGGCGTCGTTTGCAACAAAGAAGAGGGTTTTGGAGAAGATGATTTTGTTGTGGAATTTTTGGGAGAGGTATGGCTGTATATTTGTGCTTGGGAGTTGTTTTCTCATAGGTTTTTAATCATTTTATAATGGATTACATATAATTTCTATGTACCCAATTGTTATCATGAAGTTTGAATTCAGTCACTATTAAAAGGAAATTTTTAAATGATGTCATGTGTATCTGTTTTCATGGGGCGGGAAATTGCAATTAAGACGGTTTTTTTTGGTAAACCAGGGTTCTTTTAGATATTCTTTCTTATGTATCATGTGCAAGACCTGATCTCGTTACAAGTGCATCTCATTATTTGTCTTCTGATGTTAATTGTTGTTATTGAATATCATTAAGTTTACTCAATTATTGTTGATTAATTTTGACTTTTCTGTTGATTTATTCACCCATTATGTGCATGGTTTGTGGGCTTTTGGTTAATTCCCATATTTTTTATATAGGGCTGCCTTATTGCGAAGACCCTTCTTACCCAAATGATGATGATTATTATTATTATTATCTTAAATATGATAACATGGACATAATTCATGATGTTGCATTGCAAAATTATATAATACCTCATAAAATTTAGTGTATATGTGATGGTTTCTGCTTTTAAAATTATGTTTCTTCTTTTAAATTAAAGTTTAGTGATTTCTTTTTGGGTGAGAATTTTCCGCTCTTACAACCCCTTAAAATATTATTTTATAGGTTTATCCTGTTTGGAAATGGTTCGAGAAGCAAGATGGGATTCGATCTTTGCAGAAAAATAGTAAAGACCCAGCTCCAGAATTTTACAACATTTATCTTGAAAGGCCGAAGGTGCATTTCACTTGCACAATTTCATATCTTTTTTTTTTCTCAGCTTTTTTTGTTGATTTGCATCTGATCATTCATTGTTATTTGGCAGGGTGATGCAGATGGGTATGATTTAGTTGTTGTTGATGCCATGCATAAGGCAAACTATGCAAGTAGAATTTGTCACTCATGTCGACCTAATTGTGAAGCAAAGTAAGTTCTATTGTTTTACTTCTGTTATTATGGCACCACAAATTCACCTTACAGTGTGATTATCAGTGAGTGGCCTTGATAGTTATGAATACACCTTGCATACAGGGAATTTTTATTGAGCGGTGCAGGAATTGTGAATTTTGACATTTAAAGTATAGAATTTGAATAATTCTTTTTCTCTGTCATATATTTTGATACAAGTTACTGCTGTAAACATTGATTGTTACTTTTTCCTTAGTCTAGCTGAACTTTTCCTGCTAGTTCTGTTAACATCGATTGTTTCTTGAATGCAGAGTTACTGCTGTAGATGGTCATTACCAGATTGGAATCTACACTGTTCGTAAAATTCAATATGGTGAGGAGATCACGTTCGATTACAATTCTGTTACAGAGGTGTGACTCTTTTGCCTATGGGCTTCATGTACAGCTAGTTTTCAATTTTCATGACTATGTATGTAAGAGTTGATGCCTATCTATTATGTGACAGAGTAAGGAAGAATACGAAGCGTCTGTTTGTTTGTGTGGAAGCCAAGTTTGTCGGGGTAGCTACTTGAATTTGACAGGCGAAGGAGCTTTTCAAAAGGTATCAGAAAAATAGTATCTGCACCTCTTCAAGGCTCAGGTTTCTTTTCAAGGAACCAAGCTATTACTTTAAATCTCGCAATCTTGGTGCCCAATGGCAGATGGTGTAGTCAGTGAAGTTCTATTGTTTTACCTCACCTTGATTTAAAGTCATTTGATTTTTTATTAACTGGAGTGCTGTTCATTTATCAGGTGCTAAAGGAGTGGCATGGAATTCTGGATCGTCATCAGTTAATGCTGGAAGCTTGCGAGTTAAATTCAGTATCTGAGGAGGATTATCTTGAGTTGGGGAGGGCTGGTTTAGGCAGTTGCTTGCTTGGTGGGTTGCCAGATTGGGTGATTGCTTATTCGGCCCGCTTGGTATGTGGCCTTCCTGCTGCTTTATTTTTTGGTTTTGTGGTAATTTTTGAAATCAACTATCATTTATTTTTTCTTCATTTCATTTTGTTTAAAGGTGCGGTTCATAAATTTTGAGAGGACAAAGCTTCCTGAGGAGATTTTAAGGCATAATCTGGAAGAAAAAAGGAAGTATTTTTCAGATATTTGTCTTGAGGTTGAGAAGAGTGATGCTGAGGTTCAGGCGGAGGGTGTGTACAACCAAAGACTTCAGAATTTGGCTGTTACCCTTGACAAGGTGAATTCCTCTTTCCAAATTGTAAAGGAACTTTTTATTTCTGTATTCTTTTTGTTAAATTTAGGTATTGAATAAAAAAAAAAAATTAGTGGATATCTTTTGTACTGTGAATTTGGTGCTCAAGCATATTATTATGACATATGACACGTGTGCTATAATGATGTGGTATAATGATTTCCGAATTAGAAAGTTGTATGATATGATGATTTTGAACTTTAGTGGTTTTCTTGCAATTTCAAGCACTAAAAATTACATCTCCAGGATTCAGAGCCAAACTAGTACACTCACGTGATTATTGTGTATTGAATTCTTTGTTAGGAATCTTTGTGTATGACGATTATCAAATTCAATCTAGATCATTTGTATTGGGGAAATAATTACCAAATGATAATGGGCCTATTCTGTAGTTTGATGAAGATCTGTTACAATGATATCTACAGGTGAGGTATGTTATGGGATGCATTTTTGGCAACCCAAAGAATGCTCCGCCTCCACTGGAGCGGTTGAGTCCTGAAGCGGCTGTTTCCTTTCTATGGAAGGGAGAGGGATCACTTGTTGAGGAGCTTCTTCAGAGCATGGCCCCTCACGTGGAGGAACACTTGCTAAATGATCTCAAATCCAAGATGCTTGATCATGATCCATCAGGTTCATATGACATATGCAAAGAACTTAAAAAATCTTTACTATGGTGAGTGGCATGCACTTGTGTAATTGTCTTATGCTATGCCGTTTTGATCTTGTAAATGATGCTAACTTTATGAGATTTCTTGTTTCTTTGGAAGGTTGAGAGATGAGGTCCGCAATCTTCCCTGTACATACAAGTCTCGGCAAGACGCTGCTGCTGACTTGATCCACATTTATGCTTACACAAAGGGCTTCGTTAGAATACGGGTATGCCTTTCTAATAAGAACCTCTAGCAAGGTTTTCTAATTCGATTGTGTTCTTCTCTTTTTGAATCTAAAGCAGACTTCACTTAAACTTTCAGGAATACAAGGCAGTAACTTCGCCACCGGTATACATTAGTCCCCTTGACCTAGGCCCCAAGTGCGCTGAGAAGTTGGGGGGAGGTCTTCAGGAGTATTGCAAGACTTATGGGGAGAATTATTGTTTAGGGCAGCTGATTTTTTGGTATAACCAGACTAATGCAGATCCAGATTGTAGCTTGGCTAGAGCAAGTAGGGGCTGCTTGTCATTACCTGACATCGGCTCCTTCTATGCCAAGATTCAGAAACCTTCGCGACAGCGTGTTTATGGCCCAAAGACTGTGAAATTTATGATTGCGAGGATGGTGAGTTTCACATTTTTGTTTTACTTTTTGGTGCCTCTGTTCTTTAAAGTATTATGCATCCAATCCATAAATACTAGAGACTGGGGATTGAGCTGGTTCAGGCTGCTTATAACTCAAATTACAAGCCCTCTTTTTGCTTGATTCAGGATGCGGTTGCCCAAAGAATCTTGTGTTTGTTTAGTTGTCAGTTTCATTTATTTATTATTTATTTTTAATATTGGTTGCTTAGCTTATCTCCTTCAATATTCTCCAGGAGAAGCAACCCCAGAGACCTTGGCCCAAGGACCGAATATGGTCGTTCAATAGCTCTCCAAAAGTTCTTGGGAGTCCAATGCTAGACAGTGTTGTGAATAATTCTTCATTGGACAAGGAGATGGTGCATTGGTTAAAGCACAGACCTGCAATATATCAGGCTATGTGGGATCGGTGAAGTTTTGCGAGTGTCAGGAACCAGCAGCGGGAGTACTGGCTAGTCTTTGTTAATTATTTTGGAATGATTTTTCGATTTTATTTTACAGCAGCTACCCCTTTTAATAGTGGGGAGTTGGTAAATCATTCCAAAACATGATTTTTGTTTTCTCGCTGCCATCATTCTTATGTACAGTTGTTCATCTTTGTAATTTGTAATTCATTATCTAGTAGTAGAATATTTGTTTTTCACCCCTTCTAATTTAGGAAGAAATGAAAGAAAAAAAGTAGTCCATGCCATTTGTCTCACCTTGTCAAAAATACAATGCGTTCAACAGATTTATCCTTTTATTGAAGTAGCAACGACATTTTTCAACAGGGTTGGGTTGGGGCCTATGTATATTGTCTAACAAGGTATGCAATTGTGGAGCAAGTAACATAAGGGAGAGTTGGTTTCCATGTGTTATTTTCCAAGCTATATATAAGACCATGATTTTGCCACCTTGCTTTTGCATCTTCATTTAACTTAATTGCATATTTGCATTGCGGGAGGGAGGGCCAGGTCATCCAATCCAAAAGTAAGTCCAGGAAAGTGATAAACCACGCCCAACATCATCCTTTTGGTGACCAGAAATTGTCTGCAAATTTTGAATTCCCCAAATAGCCCCTCCTTTCCTTTGCCTCCCAAAGCAAGAATTATGTATATTCATGCTTTTTGGGTGGGACTTGGCAACACCCCCTCCCTCACAGCTCATAGCCTCATAGAGTCATAGGTCACAGCAGCCTTGGGGGCCCCACCGTCCGTACTCCCACGAGAATAGCACACGCCCAAATCGCGTATTGCAAAAAGACAAAAGATGGACGGTCTGAGCCCCATCCCCAGCTACACCTCTACACCTGGCCGAATGTTGTACGGAGCCAACCATATAGCCGCCTTTATGCTTCGCCACTCCCCATGCACCACGTGTCCACCCTCCCCGTAACGCTCAAAGCTCACTCTTATCACTTTATATTTCTTGTATTACAATTCATTCATGAAAACAAGAGAAATGGAGGGCGATCAGTTTCTGAGGTTATTGTTGGGGAGCAAAGATGAAGATGAGATGACAAATAATAGTGCAGCTGCTACTTGGGACGAGGCCACCTTCACCGCCATGTTCCCCGGCGTCAGCCTCCACTCCTTTCTCTCCGGTCATCAACAAATCCCCTTAATGCCCTTTTTGGACGATTATCCCACCGCCCCCCTGAGTCCCAGGTTTCCCAAACCCGAATCCTTTTCCGATTACCAAGACTACTTCCCAACCCACATTGACATCAACACCAACCCCAACCCCAACCCCAATGATCACGACCTTCTTCTTCCTCATCAACACCATGACTACTCCTCCATCTTCCACCACCTCCCAGATCTCCTCTCCCTCGACCCATCTAATACTTCCACATCACCCTACAAACGCGCCCGAGTCGACTCATCTCACTACTCTCGCTTTCACCCCCAAACACCAACCACCTACCCTCTCCTCCCATCCACATCCTACGCTCCTCCGGCCGTGAACAAGGTCCGATGCGGCAGCACCCTGGCCCGTCTGCGCCGGCAGACGCTGAGTGACAAGACTCGGTGCCTGCAGAGGCTTCTGCCCTGGGACAAGAAGATGGACACGGCCACCATACTCAAGGAGGCCTACAAGTACGTCAAGTTCCTCCAGGCCCAGCTCACTGCCCTCCAGGCCATGCCCATCCACGCCCACTACTCCTCTTCCACGTCATCACCGTCCCCCGTCTTCCCACGTGGCACTGCGGGTGGTCCTGGTGATGTTGATGATGATGCTGTCATGAGTGGGCTGGCCAGGCTCAGCCGCAACCAGCTTTTGCAGGTGCTGGTGAACTCCCCTGTGGCGCAGACCAGGATGTACTCCCAGGGTTGCTGTGTCTTTGCTGTCGAGCAGTTGCCTCTGCTCAACCGCAGGATCAGGTCTTCATCTCATGTTCTCCACCATTTCTTTCTCGACTCTTCTTCTACTAATAATTAAGCTTTGCTTAATTTCGACTACTCTTTATCACTGCTTAATCACTACTTGAAGCGTCTGCTGCTTACTTTTTTATTAATTAGAATGCATTAGCTAGCTAATTTCTTTCTTGTCAGTGGGATATATATGTTTTGGGTTACTGTGTGTTACATTGTAATCAGAGTTCCAAAGGTAGAGATCAGAATTGAAATTTGGGGAAATGGAAATCAAAGTTTGCGAACCAGTTACTTTTTCTGTGCAATCATCATCATTATTACATATTTTATATATATATATATATTTTATTGGTAGTTTTGCAAAGGTACTCAACTACTGATCCTGATTGCAGTAGCTGCTAGTCTGACATTGTGCATGGTCCTGTCTAGTTGTTTTTTGCTTGTTCCCAAAGAAATGAGGTCTTTACTTTTCTTCTTTCATGCATACATGAAGAATATACTATATGCATCATTTCGCTTGTGTCTATACAAGACAACCTATACATCTGCGGCTGCTCCTCAGCTATGTCCCATGTATTGCAGTGGTTTTTTTTTTAATTTATTTCATGTTCGGATGTTCCTGCTCTTTTTAATTTGCTTATCTCTGGTCTTGTTACTCTTTTTTGTTGGTTTCATGGTATATATGAAGTTCCATCTGGTTCTTGAACCTTGACCCAAAAAACCACTACATTTAATTCCTTCCCCAATCTGTGGTAACGGTTCTTTTGGATATCAATCAACGCCTACTATAATTATATTACGAGACTCAAAATTTGAATACCCTATATATATATATATACTATTATTTAGGTCATATAAAAAAAATGAAAACCTAATGTGTAAGTACTCTAACTTGTAAGCTACATCTGGGTCCGATAAAAATGAAAGTAGGCCAAGGCCCAACACGAACAGTCTCCTGCTCATGGACCATATGTATATGAAAGCGTGTCACAATGCAATGCACTAAAAGGCCCATATTACAGCGTAGTGCAATTCACAGGCCTGGAAATTAAGCCCAACGAATCAACTCGGATGCAATTGCTTCTCGTCTATAATCGATGGAATCTCCCAACTTAAGAAAATTTACAACTCACGTCTATGATGTCCTAAAAAGAAGGATGCATGTGTGTGGATTCGGAGTAGTATTATTACTAACTTTCCTTCTAACCCTTCAAAGATTTCTAAAGCAACAGCAGTGAAAATGGTTTCAAAGTGTCTCCATAATAAAAGTCAAAAAGGTCCTGAAGAAGTAGCCAGCGATTCAACATTTGATGATGTTGGGCCTTGGGATATGGGTTGTGATAGATGCTTAGGCACGCTCCTCCATGAGCTGGTTTATGCCCTACTTTCCTTGGCCCCCTATCAAAGGAATCCAAGACCGAAGAAAAAGGAGAGAAAAGAAGAAGCCAAAAGCAAAATAAAGCTTGCACTGTGTACACAAAAGAAGCTTTTACCCACTTACATATATCCATTCTCTACACGCTTTACTATATACCTTTTCATTTCATACAATATATACAATACCCTCAATCTTAATTTGTTCCCATTCTCCTACCTGGCTTCCTACCCTTCTCATCTTAAAACTCACCACTCATTTGCACCATTATTAGAGAAAAACAGAGAGAGACAGAGAAAAACAGAGAGAGACAGAGACAAACAGAGAGAGACAGAGACAATGGTTAAAGTGGGAGGTTTTTTTGTCTGCCTGTTGATCGTGGCAATGGACATCGTAGCTGGGATTCTTGGCATCGAAGCCGAGCTTGAACAAAACAAGGTATATAATTCTTTTGACTATTAATTCTGTGTTCAATATATATGCATGTTAATTAACTTGGGATTTTGGTTCTTAATTGAAACAGGTGAAGCACTTGAGGTTATGGATTTTTGAGTGCAGAGAGCCAAGTCATGCAGCATTCAAACTAGGATTAGCTGCAGCCGCACTTCTGGTTCTAGCCCATGTTATTGCTAACTTGCTTGGTGGATGCAATTGCGTTTGTTCTCAGGAAGAGCTCCAAAAGGCTCCTCCCAATAGGCAACTCTCAGTGGCATGCCTCATCTTCACCTGGTAAGTGGTAACCCCTACTCATGAGTCATGATCATTAGAATTGCTTAATTAATTCAAGTTTATTGTAATTAATTTCATTAATTTGTACTTGTCAATCATATATCAGGATCATTTTGGCCGTTGGATTGTCCATGCTGGTGATAGGGACTTGGTCAAACCACAAGTCAAGAGCTTCATGTGGTTTCACACACCACCATTTTCTGTCAATTGGAGG
This sequence comes from Dryas drummondii, assembly GCA_003254865.1. Classification (NCBI taxonomy): domain Eukaryota; kingdom Viridiplantae; phylum Streptophyta; class Magnoliopsida; order Rosales; family Rosaceae; genus Dryas; species Dryas drummondii. Next base: position 111,987 of record QANW01012582.1, read on the forward strand.
GATCTTGTGTTTTGTTCATGGGCTGTTTTGTGTTGCATATTACATATCTGCCACTGCCTCTACTCACTAATTAGTATATCATTGATTCAGCCATAATTAGTGCCATGCTTGAGGACTTTTAATTTCCTTTTTGCTACTTTACTAATCCATCCCTTTCATGAGCTACATTACATTTCATAACTCTGAAATGACAATGCTACCCTTTACTACGTTTTCGTGCTATGTGAGACAATAGTAGTGCTAATCTCTCTTTAGTCTTTAATTACTCTCTGATTAATTTAATGAGGAATGCATTACATGTATATTATAAATAATACTGCCAACAAGAACATGTTAGGTACTTTTTTTTAAAGGATCGATGTCGTGGAATATAAAAGATGGTACATGCAATTTTGAATACTTTACATTTTAATTGGGAGCAATGTGAACCCTTGGACTAATGCAATTTCAACACATAAAACATAAATAAAAAATGACTTATTTAGTTACCATACATATAAGCTTTAGAACGAGATTATCTTCATCCATCCAAAAGATGGACAATTGCTTTCGGCCTTTCACCAAAAACTTACAATTTCTAGCTATCCGAGGGGCATGTTATTAAAAATCTAATTAATTAATTGTAAAACAAATCTTAATTGTGGATGGTGATAGGGATAGGATTTGTAATCAAAGAGATCAAACGATCTTTGGTGACCCCATTTGATGTTCCAATGCCATCTCCATGCTGAAAGATGCAGTGAGCAGTCCTCGCCATATTCAATGACATGTTCACAATGGGTTTTGGTATGTTAGGTTTGGCACTCTCTTCATTGATTTTCTTCCATGAATGGCATATCAAACCCTTTATGTAATCCTGTGCTTCTTCTTCGGATATGCCTTTCTCTTCCATGTAGCACTCTACGGCTTTTGCAACATCACCTCTCACCCTCTCAGCCTTTGAACAAAAACACATGCCAATTAATTACAATTTATATATCAAGTGAGTTTGCTAATTAGCTAGTAATTAAGCTAACACAAATATAATTAGGTAGATCACACATATACATACCTTGGAGGTCCCCAAATCATCGCTAAGTCGAGTCATGAAGGAAGACCAATATATTAACTGAGAGGCATGGTTAAAGGAGTCAAGTGAAGTTTTTGTTGAGTGGCAACCCAGCCTTAACACATAAGCATGGAGCATAGCTCCAGGACCACCCACATAGCTCCATGCATTCTCTATGTACTCTTCCAAAGTCGGTGTGTGTTCACCGTAAAACCATTTTGCTTCTACCAAATATGATTCACAAAGATTTGCCCACTGCAATATATAGGCAATAAAAAGGTAGCGCTTTTGTTAGAGTAATTTAATTAAGAGATAGACTTCTTAATAATTTAATTAATTAAGTACTAATTACCTCTCTCTTAATATAAGGAAGGATGTTCAAACCATTATTATTTTTTAATGCGTTATGATCAGCTAATTCATTGCCAAACTTGAGCATGGCAATATACAGTGGCTTCATGTACCCCGGAAGATCCTCCTTTGCTTCCATATCCCATCTATTATCATTAATAATATTGTCAGATATTCGATGCAACAAATTTGAGAACTATATATTAAGTTTTATTTTAGTAAGAATAAAATTATTTGGAACCGATCATATTACGAATCATTTGTCTAATAAAGATGAGACCCACATAAATAGCTCGATCATATTCAAACCATGTGATACCCACGCAGGTGGGTTCCACATCTATTAGAAAAATGGTTCACAAAGTGATCAGTTAAGATCGATGCTCCAAATACAGGAATGTAGGGATGTAGGGGGAGCTTTGAGAAGATTAAAGTAAATAATTAACCAAATATCCTAACACATCATACATGATCTTAATTACTTACCGAGATACTGCATCTGTGAAGTGGTGAAGCTCATCCAAAAATCCATACACATCATACATGTCATCAATAGCTGTTAATATGCATACAAATTTGGTGAGGCCAATCCTGCATTCCGAGAGTTGGGGCTCATAAACGATCCCCAAGGCCCACAAGAAATTCTCCATCAATCTATCCCTTGAGAAGCTTGCCTTATCTTTAAAATCCAAGTCTCTCCACCACCTGCATATATGTGAAAGCAAAACATGGGTCAATCAACCTGGTTTTGTCACGTAGCAGAATTAAAAATGATATGTGTCCAAATTTGATAATAATTTTATATTTCTTGGACACATGCTATGTTTTAAACAGACTGTTGTGCTACTGAACATTGGCACGTAGCAGGAACAGCAGACACAAATTTTGAATATTGAAATGAAGCTATGATCGATCCCTCTGAAATATTATGCATATATGCGCATCTTGCCTTGATAGCTCCTTTATCTCCCTTTGATATATGGATTGGACAAGATTATAGTCCAACTTGGCCAACTCAAGCAAAGCCAAGTTCCTAGAATCGTCCCTTTGGTATATATCGATGAAATTCCGAGCTTCGATCCTCGGCATCCTCCAGTGCAGGGGAGTTTCCAGTGATTGCTCTACTAATTGCTTCAATAAATGGTTGTCCTCCATCGTGGCCATTAATTGTTTCAAATTTTTGATACTAAAACTCTTTGCTTCTTCAAAAACATCATCTTCCTCTACCATTCCAAGGTGTGAGGCTTCATACAAACTCAAAAGTCCCTCCGCGTCCTTGCTTATGCTGTCTTTGAAGCTTCCGTCTCTGCTTCTAAACTTGTTAAACACATCTGCGCGCAAGTCAATCAATTTGTCAGCATATATATATATATAGTACGTACAAGAGTTAGTACTAATTAAGAAGCTTCTCTCAAATGTGTTGTACATATTAGGCCTTTGCAGCCTGAAGAGCTTTACCTGGACTAACAGAAATGCCATGTTGTCTCAGAATTCGGAATTGCAAAGCAACCGTGTGGAGATCATCGTTTGTGGTATTGACAGTACAAGTGGAAGCAACAAGGCTAAGAGCTGCCTCGATCTCTTTTTCCAAGTGATAGGCAACTCCCAGCCGCTGCATTGAGTCGATAAGCTTTAGAATCGAACAAGTACTAATACTGCAGGATGCCAGTAGTGATTTAGCAGCATTCTGCTTCAGACCCTCCAATTGCGTGCCATGTAACTCGTACTGCAAGAAATCGAAATTTTCAAAAACGAAAAATAAATTGATGTGTATGTTTAATTTCGTTTCAAGTGTCCAAGATACGTACAGAGTAATGAGTGGTGAAGGAGTTAATGAGTTTGAAATCCCAAACGGTAGGATGATACTGAGCAAATCGGCGCTGAGGTGGAGGACTGTTTTGGAGTAGAATCGAGGAGGATTCTTTTGTTGTTGTTGTCGTCGTCGTCATCGTACGTCGTGAAATTAGTTTGCTTTGACGACAACGAGAAGGAGTCGTCCTCATCAAGGGCAAGGAGGAAGAAAGGAAGGATACTGCAAGTTCCATTTGTGTTGAGATTTTGATGATGAATACATATTAGCAGACTACGTGCTTAAATATTAGTGTCGTTCATCAATCATCACCACATGGTCCGCTGGGTATAGAGAGAGAGAGAGAGAGAGAGAGAGAGTCGAAACTTCGTCACATTATTATATAAATAGTACAATAGATTGGCAAGCCCACTAATGAAGAAAAAAAAGAGTTACTAGTTATATACAATATATTAATACAAATAGCAATTGAAAATACTTTAAACACGTTAATTATGAGGAAGTTTAATTTGGATGAGAAACAGACAAACACGTATATATATTCTTATATTTGTTACATTAAAGAAAGGATGTGAATGAGCATTAATTAACGAACAAAATATATCTTATTGCAGGTTTTATTGCACGTTTTATTATATATTGCAGTCGTTAGTAACAACTTTGGAACATTCGACTGCAGCAAAAATTGATGCATAATTCATTGTGTTCTGACAGTCTTACAGGTACAAAACCAGATCCCAAGATGTTTGAACACTATTCCCTTGTGCAAGCCACTTTTATAGCAAACAGATGAATTCATATAATTTGGTATCATATGAAACACACACCAAAAACGTGTTCCACATGAACAGATCCCAATTCCAGTATTCCACAATTTCCACTACCGTAGTGTTCCATTACGTCAGTCTTACATGTACAGAACCATTTATAAAACATGTTCTCCATTATTGGGCCTTTACGGAGCAGCATTCTTTTGTTTGGGCCATGTGCACTAGGACCACTGGTCAACTACTATAGTGTAGGATTTTTCTCGATTGCAGGACAATTAATGCGATTTGAGTTCGGGATGCTAATTTCCACCGCTAGATTGTTTCAATAGTTCAGATTTAACAATGAGAGAATTTTGATCTGACTGGGGGAACTTTCGCACTTTCTACATTTAGAGAATGAAGCACTGAATGGGTTTTGCAACATCACACGAGATCATCTCATCCAAGGAACCATTTTAATGCGAGCTATTTTAAGACTTGGAAACATGGGGCTAATGAACGATAACAATTAGGTGCTCGTATCCGAGTAATAAAATTTTGGGTTTTGAGAAAATTTCGACGAAAATTGTTATCAAAATACAGAAATTTTAAATGAAATTTTACTATATATTTATTTAACATATTATCTACTAAATTGATAAAAAATATTAAAAAAATCAAATTATATAGTAAGTTTCATATGATATAAGGTAAATATAAATATATAATGCGCGCCCCGTAACAAATACTGTTAAATAAAATTAATATAATTAATAAATAAAATTAGTATATTCTTTATACTGTATAATTTAATTATACACTAAAATCTAAACTCTAATACTCTATATATTCTATATATTCTAATACTTTTTATACTATATAATCTATATATTAAACCCTATATACTTTATATTATTTAAGATATTAGGTTTTAAACCCTTTAGGATACTTCTAATTATTTTTTTAAGGAATTAAAAATTTCTTTAAATTTATTTTAACTAACTTAGACTTTTGGTTGTGGTTCTAGAGCTTAGTTGTGTGTAAATGAATTTAAAAAAATAAAAATTCAAGAATTTGACGATTATTATTTTTTTCAAAATTAAATTATAAGAGTATGATTTTTCTTAATTTTTTTGAAAGCAATTTAACTATTTTGGTGAATTTATGAAGTTGGAGAAAATATGAAAATTTCAATAAATTTCGATAAATTTCACCAAAATTTTAAAAATTTCAACAAAATCTTTCCGAAAAATTATTAAACGTGTGTTTCGATTTCGGCACCCTAAAAAAACGAAATTTAATACCTTGCTCGTATCTGTGATTTAAGCAACCTCTATCTTTTCTTCATTAGGTCCAATAATTCAAACAATCCTAGGGAGAGGAGAAAAATTGCAGTTTTACCGACATTTTCAAGAATATAGACCACATGCAAACTCATAAACTTAAAACAGAATCTCATCTAAACTAGCGTATCTTCAAATGGAACAGATTTTTGGAATATTTTTAGTTAGTCCTCTGCCAAAATCTTTTCTGGGCACACTGCTAACAGTCACAAGAATCAGCTCAGTAAGCAGTAGCAGAGTCAAGTATGACAGAGCTATCAACTAAAAACTGAAAAAGCTGATAACGGTGCAATACATCTTCGATGAAACATGGCAGGCAGAACGAAAAACACAGGAGGTTAACTGGGTCTAAATTCAAACATCCTCCAAATAGATCAGCTGGATAGCACCGCCATTGGAGTGTGCATCACTTTGAAGCTCTAAACCCAAATACAAAACGAGAGGACACAATCAAAAATATCATGTATCAATCCAGAAGCAGAAGGGATTGGTAGGCAGCACATTTGAAATCATGGACTTTATACAAATTCGTACCCAGATGCATAAGTCCTAATTGACATACTTGTTTAACTACTAGTAAACTTAACCCGTAAGTCAAACATCATAAGCTAGCTTCCCTCCAATGGAAAACCACCACCCCCCCCCCCTTTTTGACACATTATACATGTGGGAGGATTTTTTCCTATCCTATCCAAAATTAAATAAGACCCTTTACCATAAAGTAATCCTATCGTGTTCACCATTAGTTTTAATCAACCTTAAGAATGTGTATTAATTAAAGAGCAGATTAAGAGAAGCATCTCAATTCCATAAAGAAAACTTGATGAAATTTAATTTAGGTCAGTCCCTACCCTGATTCTGCAGACCACAATAACAAGGAACCTCTTCAGTACGGACACCAATCACCCTAAAAAATGCATATTAATTAGAAACAGGACTTAGAAAGGCATCACAATTCCATAAAGAAAGCTTGTGCTATGTGCCTCTTGTAAATTGTAATCCCACATCGGATGGTTGAACCCTACTCCCTTGCCAAGCCAGTTTTATAGCAAACAGATAGAATCATATCATTTGGTATCATATGAAACACACACCAAGTATGGAATTGGAATTAGTATTGGCTACAACTCCATCGTAGAGCAGCCTATGGAGGGCTGCTATCTGTAGAAAGCAAGATCCACTGCACCCAACTGGGTACGATGGGGACTCCATGGATGACAATTGCAGCTCACAGAGAAATGTTATGTGCCTCTTATAATCCCACCCATCTAAGTACTGGATTAGTAATGCAAAACTGAACTATTGGACACCTACCCCTTGTACAGGGACAAAATTCTCCCCATAAGTCAGCTTGGTAAAAATTTAATACGTTAAATTAGATCTGATTTCCTACCCCTGATTCTTTAGAATACGACTACACAGAACCCTATCATGGTCTCCACCACCAATAAAACAAATTGTTACCACGCAACAAAGGCCATTTTCTAATATTATTTTCAGATTAACCAGACAATTTAGCAGACATCATCCAGTCTCAAAATTAAAAAGAATTCAATTCCAATGAAGCTAAACTTCAAAAGAGAGATCTACAATGCCATAAAGAAAAACACTTGAATTATAGCAATATAATCTCCATGTAACAGATGTATAATACTCCTGAGTAATAAGCAAAATAATACTCTTCACCAAAATTTGAGAACCCCCATGGTTCAAACAAAACCGCGTCCATCAGAACAAAACCTAAAATACTGTTTCAGCTCAAAATATAAACATAAAATCGAAGATGCCATGAATTACCTTCAAGCTAAACTCTAATCCTTCGGGGACTTCATTGCATCCAATACAAGTCTAGACTGTTCATGCATCAAATCAAGCTTCTTGACAGACAGCTCCATTTCAACGAGCTGCAACTTCCTCCACCTGTCGTCCAACTCTTTAGCCTTCGAACTCCCAATCAAAGGCATTCTCTGAATCATAAGTCTCACTAAATCCTCCGACCTCGGCGAGCAATTCTCCAACCGCAAAGAACCACTCAGGCATGGGTACTTGGAGCAAAACTCATCTGGGTCAGCCTTAACTCCACCGTTAGTCACATTCAACTCCTCTTTCTTCGCAGCCACACCCGAAACAGGCAACGCCAAGACTGTGGCATTGCTAACCTTGTTACTCTGCTTTGGCTTCCTCTTACTGCTCTTTGCATTATCATCCATCCCATTAGTTTCAACACCCCAAATCTTCTTCGAAAGCTCAAAGGACTTGGATTCATGGGCCTTAGAGAACAATGGGTCCTCGCCATTCTCGCCCTTCTCCGCATTGGTCTGGTACTTCTTCCTCAACCTCCTGATCTTATCCATCAACTGGTTCTTGCTCACATCGACTCGTAAATTTTTCTTCATATATTCATGGAATGCACCCATATTCGCATAAGGGTCGGACCCTTTCTTGGCTTGATAGTCTATCATTCCCTTCAAGATCGCAATCTCATCGTCTTCGCTCCAAAGCCGTCCCTTTCTGGCATCCTCATCATCGCCACTGCTCATCACCTTCTTCTTTTTGGGATCCTTCGGATTCAATTCACTCTCCGCCGGGCGCTTCGACCCGGGATTCACCGGCGTCGACGAGCTGGGCTTTGCTGGAGCATTCTTCTTTTCGGGCTTGACGGAGTCGTTCATGGGCTTGGAGACAATGGGCTTGATGGTGAAGTCCGAAGCCGAAGGCGATTGGTTGTTGTTGTTATCGGACTCTGTGTCCGACCCGGATTCGGACTCGTCTTCGGAGGCGGAGTGCGATGGGGGATTTGAAACCGCCGATGAAGAAGTCACAAGGGTCTTCATAGAAAACGATTTCTCTTTCTCTTCCTCGTCTTCTTCTTCTTCTTCTTCGTCGTCGTCTTCTTCTTCTTCTTCTTCTTCATCGTCGTCCCCAGAATTTTCTTTGTCGTCTTCACCTTCAACGGGACCGTTTTCTTCTTCGTCGACGGTGTCGTCGTCTGACTCCTTCTCGACAGTTGAAGCGGCGGGAGGTTGGTCTTCAAGAGGTCGCTTCGGAGCCATCAGAATTCAGAAAGAGACGGTCTTGATTTCTAACCTTCAGAATAACAAGGGTAATTGGGACGATTGATGATAAGAGAGTAGAGGATTTATATAGGGCTTGTAGTAGGGTTTTGACCAGCGACTTCGTGACGTGTCGTGGAGCTATTGGGCTAAGGTGGTGGGACCACATCCCTTGGATTGCTTTCCAACGCTATTTGCCTAATTCAACGGAAATTTTCCTCGTATTCTCATAATAAAACAAAGTAAGGTCACAACTCACAAGTGTGATTTGGTCACATAAAAAATGTTATAGCTAAAGCATATATATATTTTTTTCAAAGTGAAAGCATATATTTGGAGAAGCAAATTTTGCATTGATATAATTATATATTTAACATAGTAATTAGAACAACTAACTAACTAGCTTCCAATTCCAAAAGATTAAAACAAAAAAAAAATCCAAAATATTAGGAAAATATGTAACCCCCATCATCTTTAACAAGACATCACATTCATAAAATACAAACTAAAGGGCTGTTTGGTATTTTATTCAAAAATAAAAAAACAAGTTTTAGTTAAAAAAACGTGTTTAGTAAACTATTTAAAAAAAAATTTAAAAATATGCCTTTTTTTAAAAAAAAACGATAAAGCATCATTTTTTTCAAATTTTTTTTTACACTTCCTTTTTTTCTTAACTGCCATTATTTTTATATTTTAAAATTATTTTCACAGTTTTTAAATTTTAAAAATTAATTTTGAAAGCTCACATTTAAAAAAAAATCTTAATTTTTTGAAAAAAAAAAAATTTGAATAGGATACCAAACGAGCCCTAAAAGTTATGGACTATATGCATTTGGTTCATATGAGAGTGTACAATCATAAAGATGACAAAAACAGCAATAATGTTGGTGGTCTTCTGGTTTTTCTGTATATTTGAACATCCTGTTTGCCTCTGGATGGTGTCCCTTTTTCAAGCAGTGCTCTTTCTGGAAACGGATAGCCTTCATTGACCAACAAGTTTTGAGATATGGACTAATTCTGCAAAGGACCATCTGGTCCTCATGATTTCTAAGTCACCTGAATATCTGCAGCAGAGAATGGAAAATAGTGAGGACATGTATATAGGGAATAAATATCTGTTTGAAGTTGTAGTTTGCACATAAAAAAGATTACTAGCTTACTTGTAGGGAATAGATATCTGTTTGAAGCATAGTTTTTCATACATAGCATTGTCTTCTAATCCAAAAAAATTGAAGGCCAATTTCATTATGCATATGTAATTTTAGCACTATTGGAATACTTGACTGATTGACTCCAGCTTACCTTCAATGCTTGCAAACCCAGCCAAAGCATATATAATGCATAATCGAAATTTTTCTTCTCATTTCAGATAGCGAAACCAGAGATGAAAAACTATCCTTCAAAGTCAGAAACTCTTGCATACCTATTCTTCATCATCTGAACTGGAACTGTCCATCCGCCGTTCTGCAATTGCTGGAAAGAGTTTCTGACGCATTTCTGCAGCTGACTGTTGAAAATCTGCAGGTGGCTGTCGATTTTCTGAAGGTGGCTGAGAATTTTCTGAAGGTGGTTGACCATTTTCTGAAGTTGCTGCTGACAGAGCCTCTTTCGAACTTGCTGCTGTGGGAGCCTCTTTTGAATTTGCTGTGGTGGGAGCCTCTTTCTTGGCAAGCTTCCCCGCCTTCATTGCTGCATTTCTAACCTCTGTACATGCCTTATTTAGCATTACCAGGAATTCGCGTACAATGGCAAACAAACGAATGCCTTCATCTTTCCCTGCGTTCCCATGAAAGTAATCTGCCGTGCTCTTCACAAGAGCCGTTATCCTCTTTTCTTCTTCCAACAGCAATGTAATATCAGATTCTGCACGCTCCACAAAACTCGCCAGTGTACGTTGGAATTCACTATCTTCGTCCAAATTCTTCATCTCAATATTTATAAATTCTCGAGTTTTTAGTAGTGACTGGCCAAGATTTGCTACTGTCGACGTTAGGCCATCAGAATCTACAAGTGCTGCCTTTTTCACATCTTCAAGTTCATCGCTTAAACCTGAGACAACCTGAAGACCAAGGCTACGATAGTGCTCTGGGGATTCCTCACCAATATCCTCAACAAAATCCTCTGTACTCATATTGGACATGCTCCGGCTTGCTTTGGCTGCGCGCGCAGCACGTATGCCCTCAGAACGGATGATCTCCTGAACAACAAAGTGCAAGAGTGTGGTCTTGCCATCAGTTCCTTTTACATCAGACAATTTCAAGAGTGTATCAAGCCTAAATGCCTGAGCACCACCACGGTAGGTACCGTCATTCATGCGGTTGCCAGTTTTGAGAACTGCTTCTAAAAGTTTTAGGAATAGCCTGCTCTTTCTAAGTTTGTTGCAAGCAACCTGCCATTTAAGATGAGGATAGTTAGAAATACAGAAACATCTTGCTATTATTACTTGAATGATGCTTTCTTATCCCGAATATGCACATACTTATTACCAAGAAGAGAAAAAGAAAAGAAAGGGCATGCCTGACTATTAAACTAAGAATTGTTCTAAAGAAAGCTTGCAACATATGATTGGATATGAATATGCATTGAGAGATCTAGTGTCTCACCTCTAAAGTTGCAAAGGACTCTTTAGCGTTAGAGACCTCCTCTGGGAGAGAACACATGAAGAGTAGTGACTCTATGCGTTTGAAAGCAAATGGTATGTCGACCATGACTTTGAGGAACCGCTCTGCAGGGCCAAGTTGAGAAAGATCACCAGTGAATAACCTAAGCTTCAGTTCTTCTTCGGAAGTTGGTGCCATCTTCAACAAGGTTTGGAGGAGCTCCACAGGAAGCTCATTACCTAATTCAATCAATAGAGGTAAGTCGTTGATACCTTTTGAACCTGACAGTCTCAATGTTTAAAAGATAAGAAATAACACATTGGCTAGCCCATTATCCAGGACAACATAATAGTGACTAAAAACAGAGTATTTTTGACAACCAAAAAAAACATAGTATTTCTAGTTTTTATTATTTTCAACTTGATAGTTATGTCCTGTACATGTGCTGATCAATTCAATATCATTTCCAAACCAAAATTTTCAATAATCTTCCTTTTTCTTTAAATAGAATTTTCCTTGTGGTTCCAAGTATGAGGGGCAGTGCTTCAACAATTGACATGGGACATTGGTTTGATCTGAAGCCACATAAACAGCACTAACACGAAGAGCAAATAAAAGATATGCTTGGAACTTTAGATTGGCAAACAATGAAGAATGTCCCCAAGTAAAGAGCATACGACAAATTGAATATCTCCTATAAAAGAAACTTATTTTATGTATGCTGATCACATAAAATCTTTGTCACCATGAGACATTTCTTCCAGGAGAAAGAGAGAGAAGGGGGGGGGGAGGAAGGGAGAAAGATTCACCTTCTCGTAGGGCATCAGCAACTTCTTCTGTTGTCACGTTCAATGCTCGTAGAAGAATTGATAGATTTTGTGCTTTTCTTCTGTCAATAATCTGAATATACTGGATTGCAGGTTCTAAGGATGATGACTCCTTCCTGCGCTCAATTTTGTTTTTATCCACAGCGGCATAACCAAATAGAGACTCTATCTGCTCCTCATTGAACCTGTAAAGAAGTAGGAAGTTTGGGGTATTTAAAATCAGTTTAATAGTGGAAAGTTAGTTTTTAAAGATTCATCATGATAGAGTTATAGACTTACTGGAATGATCCTGCACTGATGTCATTCCAGACCATTGATTGATCAGGGTTGGCAACAACCTTGTCCCAGAAGAATGGTTTTAACTTGGCCTTTTGAGATCCATCACCATCAAAATCGCCACTGTTGCCACTCTTTCCTTTGCGATGTGCTCCTACTTGTGGAATTTGGGTTCTTCCAGGCAATGGTTTTGGTGGAACAGGTGCAGCTTTTGGAGGTGGTGGGGGGCGAGCACGAGGAGGAGGTGGTGGAGGTGGTCCAGGAGGCGGAGGTGCTGGTCTTCCAGGAGGAGGTGGTAGGAGAGGCAATGGTGCTGCGGCTGTAGCTTCTGATGATTTTGCCTCAGCCAGTGAAGAATCATTTTCATTTTTCATGGACAAATTGTTTACAAACTTAATGCTAGCGTTGAACTCTTTGTTACTGGCATTTCCTATACTAGTAGACTTCTGTGAAGAACCTGAGGCATTACAAAGAGTGTGGCATGCCTTAGAATTTGAAGACGGTCATCAGTCAATAAAAGAAATGTAAAAATTACATACCAGCAGAAGCTAAGGTGAGAAGAGGCCTGTCATCCTTTTGTTCATTTCTTGGACCAACTTGTGTGTTTCTCTTTTTCTTAAGACAGCAAAACAAAAACAGTGCAAAAACGACAATTGTTACTGCTACAGTTCCAGCAATAGCAATTATTTTGGTTCGACTGCTGTCACTCTTCTTGGATGGTGTATTTTTCTCTTTTGCTTCCTTTGATGGTGTTTTTGGAACGGAATCAGAAGCAGTAGGACTTTTTTTATAACTTGAACCCGAAGGTGCTTTCTTTTCAGGCAATTTAGCTGGAGGGTTTTGAGCTAGAATTCGAGCAGGGCCTGGAGCTGGAACTCGAGCAGGGACTGGAGCTAGAGATGGAGCAGGGCTTGGTTCCATTGGCCTATCTGAATCACTGGCCAAATATCTTCTAGGAGCATTTGGCCAACCTAAAAGCCACTCAAGGCAGTAGATATACCAATTGTTGGAGCTAGCCCTTTTTCCAGAAGCATGGAACAGAACTCCTTTCTTTCTTAAGCAATCAACAAGTGTTTGTTTCACATCAGGAGGAAGATCTAAAATTTCACTGTGCTTGTTTCTTTTTGTTAAGAACACTGTTTCCAAGTCACTTGTTGCATCCTGTGGGATATACAAGTCAAAATTCTCAACAGCATCTTTCCCATCTATCAGTTCTTTCCTGCAAACCCATACCTGTTCTGCCTGTAATCAGAATATCTAGTCAAATTTTGGTGATAATCTTGTGTAAGAATGAACTAACAAACTAGCATGAGTTCATTTCTCCACAGCCAAATGCAGTTTTCACTCTTTCCTCTTACTGCAGGTGTCATTTCTCCACACAGCCAAATCCAGTTTCCCAATATTACAATCTTAACACTATATTCTTCTCCTTGATAGTTCTGCTATTTTATTTTTGCCATTGGTCATTTGACCTTTTTCTGTCAGCATCATATACACTTCAATTGAAACTACTTCTACAAGTCACTTGCTCCTGTCTGCGAAATTGGTGGACTAAGCGTCTAATAAAGCTATATATATATATATATATATATATATATATATATACTCATCGAGTGCCTCCATCTATTAGCTTAAACTTTTGGGATGAATATTCAATATGTTACACACACTACGCAAAATTATTCCAAATTCATTTAGAATTCACAATGAATAAAATTCGGCTCTCTTCTCTTGAATTCCTATTCTTTTGAATCTTAGATGGAATTAATATTTCAAATCATTTCTAATTAAATGCAAAACAATTTTCCCAATTCTTTAAAGGAACTGGAATTTCCACACAGCTATATGTAGCAACAACCATCCCAATTGTAAAGAAATAAAAAAGTGAAGGGAATTAAAATTTTGTCCTTACCATGTCTTGGTCTATGTCCTGGTGAGGAACCCAATCAGCTCCTCCATCGCGCCAAAACGTTTCCTTTGTCCTCCGGACCCCCTCTGAGGCCCCTATTACCAATGTACACAGCAGAATCCCGAAAACAACCGCATAACCCCCTCTTCTCATTTGCGTTCCTGATCCTTCCCAAATCACCATATCCACCGTATATTTCCCTTCTCATTTCATAGAATTTTGACAGAAAAATCCTCCAAATTTTCCCTCCAACCAAACAGAAACGTTTCCACACCACCAGCCTTTATCTTCCAACAATGGCCGGCCGCGTGCCCGTCTCTGCGTCTTCTTCAACTCAATTTTCCGATAACCCACGTAAAAATTCTTCACCTTTATGAAGAACCCACAAGCTTCATTCTCAATGCCTGAGATTCAATATTCGTTTCATGCAAAGCAGCAATGCATATTATACTTTTACCAATCCAAACAATGCAATGTCTTCTCCACGACCACCAATGTAACAAATGCTCTGCAAATGAATATTCAAAGCACAGAGTCATGCGCGCAGAGCCTCCTCCGCCTTCTCCAATTCCAACCCAGAAAGGATGTTGGGAGTTTTCTTCGTCCGGATGTTTCTTGTTTTTCGGGGATTTAGGAGGAGAGAGAAAGAAAACGTCGCGTAATGTAATGTAGACGTGCGGAGAACAATCGATGTGGGACGCTCTCCCCTATAATTACACCTCCTGGCGACTACCATATTTGTTTCTCTTAACAAATATTTTTAGTGCAAGATTTATTATAAGAAACCAAACCCAACATATATTAATAGTAAACACATAAAATAATAAAACTAATACACATATATATATATATATAGTGCCCAGTTGGTCCTTGCCAAGCAATCTTGGTCAACACTCAACACTAGAGGTTACGAATTATCACCAATTTTGTAACAGTAGCTGTCAAATCAAATTATCAATTGATGCAATAGCATATCAATTCGAGCAACTTCTGTAGGCCTAATGCCACTTGATTATTGCATGTGTTTCGTTAAAAGGTCATTCGAACTCATCTGATAAATAATAAAGAATCCATGAGGCTTTAACGGCCATGAAAGAAGAGTGATGAGCTCCACTCATGCTCATTCCGAACCCGTTATAAACCAGAGGCAGAAATAGGAGTAGGACTTCGAAATCAAATAAATGCATCAAACGGTTAAATAAATACTCAGTACATAATACTAACAAATAGGGGATGTAGCTCAGATGGTAGAGCGCTCGCTTAGCATGCGAGAGGTACGGGGATCGATACCCCGCATCTCCACGTTTTATTGATTTTGTTCAGGTTTTTTGTTTTAATTTACTTTACTCTTTTGGAGAGTGAAGCCTGAAGAGTGAGACGAGCCAAAATACAGTGATGAACTGAAATGCCCGCCACCTCTTATACACTACACTAGTACACTGCCATAGTCTTTGACAACTTTGTAGAAGTTTTTTTTTTTATGTTTCCGAACCTCGTTTCTCATGAATGGCAATACCAATTTCAAACTCCTCAGGAAATCTCTGTGCACCTCCATTACTGTCCATTTCAAAGACCAAGCTCTCAGCCCACCATTCACTTCCTTACAATGTGGAACCATGTTACAATCACTCACCACCACCAAATCTTTCCCAAAAGGCCAGAAGCTCCATGCCCTCATGGTCACTTCTGGCAATCTGCAAAACAACACCTATCTAAGCACCAAGCTCGCTGCTTTTTACGCAAATTGCGGTAGGATGGCCCAAGCCCAGGTGATCTTTGATGGTATTCTGTTGAAAAATTCGTTCTTGTGGAATTTCATGATTAGGGGCTATGCTTGTAATGGATGTTCATTGAATTCCATTGTTTTGTACCGCGAAATGCTTAGTTTTGGACAAAAGGCGGATAATTTTACGTACCCTTTTGTTCTTAAGGCGTGCGGTGATTTGTTGCTTGTGAAAATTGGGAGGAGAGTTCATAGTGAGGTAGTGGTTAGTGGGTTGGAGTCAGATATTTATGTGGCCAATGCTCTTCTTGCATTGTACTCGAAGTTTGGGGATATGGGATCGGCCAGGATGCTGTTTGATAGAATGCTTGAGAGAGATTTAATTTCTTGGAATACAATAATTTCGGGTTATGTGAAGAATGATAACCCGAGAGAGGGGTTAGCAGTTTTTGAAAAAATGGGAAAAGCTGGATTAAAAGCAGATGGTACGACTTTGCTTGGAATCCTCACTGCTTGTGCTAAGTTAATGGCCTTGAAGCAGGGGAAGGCAATTCATGCCTATGTGGTTCGAAATAGCGGTGAGGTTTGTAATGAGTTTTTGACCAATTCTCTTATTGAAATGTATTGCAATTGCAAATCTGTGGCTTATTCAAGGCGATTATTTGATGGGGTGAAATTGAAAGATACTGTGTCATGGAACTCTATGATTAGCGGTTATGAGCGGAATGGAGATGCTTTTGAAAGCTTAAGAGTTTTCTGTCAAATGGTTATGGAAGGTGCAGAAGTTGATGAAGTAACTATCATAACTATGCTTGGAGCTTGTTACCAAATCAGCGCTTTGCAATTTGGCATGTCTGTTCATTCATACCTTGTGAAGAAAGGGTTTGGTGCAAATATCATTGTGGGAACTTCCCTTATAGACATGTATTCTAAATGTGGAAGTTTGTCTTGTTCACGTCGTGTTTTTGATGAGATGCCTAGAAAAAATTTGATTTGTTGGAGTGCTATGGTTTCAGGATATGGTGTTCATGGAAGGGGAGAAGAGGCTGTCTCCTGTTATCATGAATTGTTGGCAAACAATTTTACTCCGGATGAGGGGGTTCTTACTTCAGTTTTGTCAGCATGTAGCCATGCAGGCCTGGTCAATGAGGGTAAAGATATTTTCAATAGAATGGCCATAGAATACAATGTGAAGCCTGGACTTGCGCACTATTCATGTTTGGTGGATCTTCTTGGCAGAGCAGGGCACTTAGATGAAGCATATGAGCTCATTAAGACTATGGCAGTAAAACCCAGCAGTGATATATGGGCTGCACTTCTTTCTGCTTGCAGGCTACACCCAAATGTCAAGCTGGCGGAGATTTCAGCACAGAGAGTTTTCGAAATGAACCCAAAAGGAGTTGGTAGCTACATTTGCCTTTCCAATATTTATGCTGCTGAGAAGCGATGGGATGATGTGGAAAGAGTGAGAGCCATGGTGAGAAAGAAAGGATTGAAAAAACCACCCGGCTGCAGCTTTGTGGAGTTAGATAAGATGGTACATTGGTTCTTAGTGGGAGATAAGTCACACCCGCAGACAGAGGATATTTATGCCAAGTTAAAAGACTTGAACCTGCGACTCAAGGAGGCTGGATACAAGCCTGACACCACTTCAGTGTTCTATGATGTTGAAGAAGAAGTCAAGGAGAAGATGCTTTGGGATCATAGTGAGAGATTGGCAATTGCTGTCGCCCTTATTAACACAGAACCAGGTACCACAATCAGGATCACCAAGAATCTCCGAGTATGCAATGATTGCCACACTGTAACGAAAATGATTTCTAAGCTTATGACTCGAGAGATTATAATGCGAGACATCCATAGGTTCCACCACTTTAGACAGGGAGTTTGCTCTTGTGGTGATTATTGGTGAATAATCTTGATCTTTTTTCATTACATATTTGTACATATATTCCATAGGGAAATACAAATTCTTTCATTCAGAAAGCAGACATCTCAAACTGTTTTTGACATTGCCACTATGCAAATTTATTGGTTATCCCGATCCAACTACTTTATTTAATTCATTAATGGCTGCTTCTAGACCTTCCCACTTGGCTGTTGTATACTTGTATCACTTAAATAGAGAAAAGATTTTGCTTATCAAATTAGCAAGTATACCACCACTGACACTCATATCTGTTTCTTCATCCCACGGGAATGGCTCCACTGGATTAGTTGCTTCCAGAAGATCTTCAATTGGAATCTTTGGTTTTGACCGCTTCAAGGGAACTAGGTGGTGGTTGTACTTCTCTGGGTCTGGACAGTAATCCTGCAGTAAAGAGGAACAGTATGATATTTTATCTTTCATCATGAAAGAACATATTCTTAAGGCACATGCATGAAGGTGGCTTACCTGATCAGCATGCATCTTCTTTACAAATGTCTTGAATATATTGAAATTCGTCTTTTGTAGCAGTTCATCAGACAAACGAAGGTATGTCACCCCATACATCCTTAATATTGGTGGGCCTTCCTTATTGACGCCATTTGGTCTAGCATTTAAAAGGATTTGGTTATAAGCTGCACTGTCGTACCTTGCAAGTGCATTTTCCCCTGCAACTTCTATGGTCTCTCTCCAACCTCCACTCAAAACCTGCACATGCATGTGCAACACATATTTGTCATAGTATGCAATTGTACTTTGTGATGCATCACTATCATAATCGTTTTCCTGGTTATTAAAGTTCTTTGTACTTTTCATATGTTCTTTAATTGAGGAGTATACTTAAGGTAAGAATTATATTTTATAGGTTCTAGCTAGAGCCTGGGTTTTACTGGAGGTTTGGAATGGAATTTCATGTTTCTCATACTATATAATTGTTGAAGTGAAGAAAGATATATTTCTTTCTCCCCAGCCAGCCCCCACCCTCCCTTCCCTTCCCCTCCCCTCCCC
>QANW01012582.1:130929-155819 GCA_003254865.1 Dryas drummondii
AAAAAAAAAAAAAAAGAGCATTTCATTATGTTTTAGGAAAGCAGGTTTTAATAGATTTCTCGATTTTACCTGCTGAACAAGTTCCTGAGGTCTACTTTTGGCATCAGCACTTTGTTCAGAGTTCCTCATCTCTAAACATGTGAAATTCAACATGGCATGATGCCTTGACAGCATCCTTGCTATAGGTCGGTAACCATCTCTATCTTTCAAGTTGTAGTATCCTGCAGTAAGCTCCGCAGCATGATTATCAGCTTCGTACCACCAGTGGATTCCAGAGACCTGTTTTCATGATCAAGCATGGACTCTTAGATTTACATTGGGTGAAAGATGGTAAGTACTCCTAATATGAGTTAGTTATGACATTGGAAGATTTACTTTGGCTGCTAGCTTCAATTTACAGCCCAGGAAAACTTTGTTGGCCTCATCCAGGATCTGATCACCATGGCTCAGCAGTTTGTTAGAGTACCAAGTCAAGAAGAACTTCCCTTTCTCAGTAAGGTATGTCCCGTTTAATTTGAAGAACTCTGTAGATTCAGGAGTGTCATTGTATTCTCCTGCATCATCTGGCAACACCCATTCAGGATGACCAGCAGTTGTTGCAGCCTCTTCGAACTCTGCTTTGAGATACTTGTCATAGCACTGCAATAGTCGATAGGTAATGTGTTTTAAACTTGAGTTTGTTTGAACAGGACCAATAAGCTATAGGATTATCAAATTAATAAAATCAGTCCCACCTGAAATTCTCCAATGCCTGGAAAAGCCCATCCTTGATTTTGCGGATAAGAGGGATACCTAAGCTCTCCGGCAGGCCCAAGCCCCACTTCAATGTCTATAATAAGTCCAGCTTCTAGAAAATCTGACATGTTCTCTCTGAAGCTCTTCATGTAGTCACTATATATCTACAAAATTACTCGTCAGTTTTGGCATGAAGTAAATTAAATGATCAGGTAACCAGATAGATTTTAAACCTAATAAAGCACTAGTCCAGACTTTAAACAAACAAATGCATAAAAGACAAACTTGAATTTGCTGACCCTGTGATTATTTGAGTCAGATTATCTATCTTGATTTCGAAAAAATCATGTAATACAACAATTAACCTATACTTAACCATAAAAGATTGAATACTAGATGACTGCATGAATTTAATCATATTGAAATCTTTGAGAAGCTGACCTGAACTGCAGTTCGTCCATGAAAGAGACGCTGGTTATCCACACCTAGGGTGAGGTATTCCTTGTTCCTGTTACCTTTTAGATTGGTATAAAAGATATCAGGGTCTGATTCTCCGATATCAAGTACCCATTGGGGGAGTGGGATGTTTAGAACATCTCCTACATTCCCACCACATCGGTGGAGTGACATTATAGCTTGTAATTTCAGTCCGCATTCTTGAACTACTTGAAACAAGCTCCTATAAGCAGTCCAATCATATTGCTTAGGCCCTTTGGATTCTATGATCCCCCACCACACATCTACCATGACCCCGTCAACACCTGCTGCTTGTAGCTCCTGAAGCTGTTTCTTGAGTTTGTCTTTGTCTTCTAAAACATTATCAGTCGTAATAACTCCCAACTGGTATGAAAGGAAAATTCAAACAAAAATTAGCACTTTTACTTGGTAGTTGGTCATGATAATTATATTGTATACTAGAGCGCAGTGCATGCATAATATACTAGAATTGTTTGTCACTTACAGGGAGCATCACATAGATTGGCACATAATTTGCGAGCATCTTTTCATTGTAAGTGAGAGTACTTGCAGCCTGCATTTTTGAGTAAGAGAAGAGGTTTTAATGTTTTATGCTTTAATTTCTCTAAAAGGATGGAACTGGTGAAACTTACTACTTCAGCCCGCTTGCTTTATAGAAAATATATCACTCTCTTGATGACCAAAAACACAAAAAGAACAACACTTTGTAGGCATCTTATCTTTGCATTAAAATGAGTGCATAAATTATTGCCAAGCCAATGGGGACCATGTGTCCGCTAAAATTCACATGGGTATCTTATAGGCGTCAGATCTGCCATTTGGACCACTTCTAACAGCGTGATCTAGTGATCTTGATGCCCTCATTTATCTTTACAAAAGTGTGTCATAAATGCAGGAACTAAGGGTCGTTAAGGTCATTTTGGTCCCCATTGGCTACAGAACTTTACCTACCATCAATAATCTCAAAATGAAAAATAAACTTGGAGTGACTCACTTCCTCGGGCACATGTTAGAAAAGCTATTTTAACTCATGCTGGTGTGTCTGTTTCAGGTCTTAAGATTTGTACAGCAGAATTTGTACACGAAAGTATTGTGAGGCAGTCACTTACCTCTGGTTCTGTGGTGGAAATTTCAGATGCCACAGCTTGAGGAGTACTTCTGACCATACTGCGGAAGCTGATGAATGTGGGAGCACCTTTGGCTCCTTGCCTCCATACTTTGCTTGTTCTTTTTTCACTTTCAAGCAGATTTAAAAATTGAACATCTCGGCAGAAGTACCTGTTGTGCAGCCTAATTTTCTCTCCCAAACCACTTCGACTTATGCTTGTCATGGTGACTATGGCTTATCTGGCTCTTTTCTTGCTTATGGTTACCAAGGTGCTGACATGACAATGCTATAGCTATACTATAATGTAATTGAGCAGAAAAGAGAACGTACTGAACAGAGCATGAAATGGTGTGATGGATTGTATAACTCTAGCACAATTTTCTTGCATGAAAAATATGCTTTTTTGTTTCTTACATTGATATGTTAAAGCTTATTGATATCGGGTTCTTTTAGTGATGTTTCAAAGTGGTGTATATATGCTTATGGAGTCTTTACTAGAAACCTCTGGTTGGCAAGACAAAGAGAACACATAGTGGATACAAAACGAGTAGAGAAATACAATCCCACATTAGTTTCTGGCCATGCTTATTTTGCTTATTGTCTTCTTTCGAGTCTATTTTTTGTGGACTGTAGAGCATCTGCTGAAGGACAGGACCAGAAAATGCATCCATACAAAAAGGTTATCTCTATTCAAAAACCAAGTAAAACGGAATTTTTCAATTTGCATTGTTTAAAAGGAGGGGTGGTGAGAAGCCAATTTTGTAAATTGTGATATGAAGATTACCCTCCAAAGCAAATTACATTTTGCAGAGCCAATAATTTTGGACATTGGGCTTGGCTATCATAAATCCAAGCTTTCTTTTTATAAGTTAATCTTGAGTGATTTTATGGACACCCTAAAATCATTTTTGAACACTCAAGGTTTAAATTTTTTAATGACAACAATATCATTTTACAAAATGACTAAAATGAACAATAAGAAAATATCTTTTAAATTTTTATTTTTAAGAAAAAGAAAGGAGGAGGAGCTAGCTACCCCTCCTCCTGCCAAGCCCAAGTAAGTGGACAATTTGTGATCATTCAAAAACAGCCCACGACTAAAAAGGCTTTGAAAGGCATTTGGGAACCCATCAGATGGTAAATAAGGTTAAACAAGTAATCCAGCTCCATCCCAAGGAATGACATGGCACTATGGCAGACATGTTTTGGTGGCTCGACTCCCAATATATCCCCTTCAACGGCTTTATTAAAGCCCCAGATTTATCTCTCCCCTTAATTACGAACCCTACCATTTAATGTAAGATTAAATACTCCTTACCTACTTACCCAAAAAATAAGAAAATACTACTTACCTTTCCTGAATACCCAAAATGTCCCTCAAGTCTTCTCTCTAGCTTCTACCCAAAATGGTGATTACTAGGAAGACGAAGGGCATTGAGAGAAAGTCACACTCTCTCACACACACATACACACTCTCTGGCTCTCTGCTACACTGCAGCTCCAACAGCTCGTTTGGTTTGGAGAACAGCTCAATGTACTTGGCAATCTGGCATTGGCACCCAATTAAGAACAAAACCGATGCTATTGCTCTGCCTCTGCTGCCCATCTACCTTTTCTTTTTCTGTGTATGAATTGGCCTTCACGTGCCACCAATCTACTCCTTCCCAATCCTAGAAAACAGAAAAGCCAAAACCCAAACCAAAATGCACACTCCATCTCTTTCGTCTTCTTCGTCATGAGAAGAAGACGAAACAGAACCAAACCCCACACCCACCATTCCCTCTGCCAATCTCTCAGACTCTGAGACAACCCAGAAAAAAGAAAACCCACAAGATCCAGATAAACAAAAATGTGTTATGTGGGCAAAGCAACAAAGATCTTCATCTTCGTCGTCACAGTCTTGGTGGTTCTCGGACTTGTTTTGGGCTTCGGCGTTCTGCGACATGGCCTTCATGAGAAGACCCACAAGTGTTCCGCCGACGACGGCTCCTGCCCTTCTGTTTCTCCGCCGCAGCTCCTCCCCAACCCCAGCTCCAGTTCCAACCAACCCACCCCACCCAGCCCCGATTCCAGTGCTCTGACCCAGCCCAGCCCACCTGACCCCAATTTCGGCCCACCTCCACCGAGCCCCAATTCCGGCCCACCCAACCCCGATTTGAGCCCACCTCCGCCGACTGACACCACCCCCAATCCGCCACCGCCTAATCCAATCTCCAATCTGCCACCGCCTCCGCCGCCAGTTTCAACGGCAGCGCCTCAGTACAGTCCACCAAGTCAGGTGCAGCTGACTCCAGGTCCTGTCCATGCTTAGCTGCAAAGCCTGCAATTTAATTTGTCACAATTATTTTTGTTTATGTTTACTCTTTTTCTTTTTTTTCTTCTTTTTTAATTTTTTAAATTAATTCTTCTTCTTGGATGGATCATGGGTTGGGTTTGTTTGTATATAAGAGCATCTTTGTCACGCCCTTCGAGAATTTAGTGAATTAATTTACAAAAGTGTTCCTTCCTTGCTCCTATAGACGATGTTTTTGTTTTTTTTACATCAATGATGACCAATTGACCATTTCGTTAATTTCGATGTCAATCAGCTTGACTACGTTGTCTACTTTTTTGTGTTGTCCTATTTTAACGCAAAAATGTTGGTTGCACTGTTTGCACAGTTTGGACTCCAAAATAAACTTCTCAGTTCTCTTCTTTCTTCAATATAAAATAATAATCTAATGGCAATTAACATGCAGTTAACAACTTAAGACACTGTTTTTGTTTCTCTTCTGTCTGTAACTATATATCCAATGTAGCCTCCAATGGAATTACAAAAATAACCCCATAATTCATCAACTTGATAATATTTACAAGAGGGCTATGGACCTATGGCATAGCCGGTTAGATTTTTTCTTTTTAACCATTGAGCATCACCATTTTGTCGTGAGACAAGTGCATTTTTGTCCAATTGTACTAAATGTACAATCTCATTGATAGAGCGTAGGTCTCTATAAACTTATATAATATGTATGTTGTTCAATGTATAACCTTTGGCCGGCCTAAATATGTATGGTTAATGCGAGAAAAGGGCAAAAAAGAAAAAGAAAAAGAAAAAGGGGGAGACACTGAGAGAGTACTCAGTAATTAAAAGGAGGCATATATATATGATTGTAGTTGCACAGAAGCTGTCCTTTTAGGCTTTTAGCTATAAAGGTCTGAAACAAGGTGTCATTCCAAAGACATGAATTTTTTATGACAACCTAATCAGTCAGGACTTAGCTACTGCCACTGTCACTGCAAGGAAACCGGAGAATCTGCAATGTTGGTTTCCATCACATGCAGACTGCGCAGACTATATTCTAGAATCTAGACTCCTAGAGTTGGGCCTATGCTATATATATAGCATTAACAATAAGTTAAATAGCACAAAATATAATAGAGTACGTTGTCCAAAAACTACGATGAATACAAAAATAGTAATACTGAAATGTAGTTCTACTACGTACATACATGATACATTTGTGTCCATACTCCATACACATTCAAAAAGTGCATGTGTTGAATGGAAAAATAATGAAATGAGTCCTTCCTGGCAGTGGCAGGAATTTGCTGGCTGTCTTCATTGATTGAATATGAGTTACCAATATGCTTAGACAAACTGCATACTGTTCGTACAAGGATTTAATAAAGCTGTACAAGTTTGCATGTAGCTTAATTATGTATGCAGATACGTACAAAGGCTTTGGGTTCGACTGTTGTTTCAATTTCATGATCGAGACCACATGCATGCCCTAAATCATTATGTGCCTTAAGAAATTAAGTAGGAGGGTATGGTACCTGCATGCGGCATCTCGATCTTTCACTCTTTCATATATATATATACGACCGACAGTTACAGATCAACCATGTACATCCACTCAGAGTAATTAGGAGCCTGGACAAATAGCCTTGGACCTACTGACCTACCCATATATATAGAGTAGAGCTAGGTATGTTTTACATTCACACGACAGTTCATACTTTTAAGTATTAATGAATTCGTTCCCATTTTCCATATATTATAGTATAGATTCTCCATACGTGAATATGTTTGCATCACGTTGGATGGTTTCACTAAAAATGATAACCTAAGTTGGCAAGTCCATATGCTGCCATGCATGTTCCCTCTCTCTGAATGTGGACCAAAGTGCAGGCCTAGCTAGCTTTCTCTTAAAAGCTCATCACAACCCATAATAGGATCGACCAGCGAATTTTAGGTCTCCAATTCTTGGTTAACTAAATAACCGCTATTCTCTAAGAGACTTTAGAACATAATTCCCCAAATAAACAACAGGATAGCCCAAAGGCCAAATACCAAAATCATCCCAACCAACAAGAAGCCCTAAACTTCAATATGGCATGAAATCGTAATTCTTTAATCTAAACAGTATTGATATGACAATTTTTTATTTATTGAAATATAAGGCCACTCTCAACCTCATAATTAAGAATTTAAGATACTACCATGTACACTCACACATTGTTTGGTAAATAAGGGCCAATTTGATATTATTATGAGAAAAAATAGTTGTGAAGTGAAACATCTAAAAAGTAAAGTCAGCTGTAAAATAAAGTAGTTGAGTGTTTGATAAACTATATTTTCAAAAGTGATGTAAGTGCAAAAAACAGTATTAAAGTGTTTGATAAATGTTAGACATAAATTCAATTTAGACATATAACTATATATGTTATTTCAACGGAGTTCACGAACTTTCAAATATTTCAAATATATACCTGATTTATTATGTAAATTGAAAAATGAAATTCCGTCCATCAATTTATTGAGAGATCAGTTAAATGTCAGTTTGGCTTTTGCTAACGGGGATTAATTGGCGACGTGGCACCAACTCAGCATACATTTCCCGCCAAATGAACAACACATGTTCACTTGACACGAGCTCACACATCCATCACCTCTTTCCCGCTCGTCGAACGCTCTCATGACTATTTAGTTTCTCAAAAACATCACGTTTTCCTCCAAATTCAAATATAAATCTCTCACTTGTGTTCAACGAGCGAGAAAGAGATGATGAGTTTGTGGACCCATGTCAAGGGTTAGGTGGACCCGTATCGCTCATTTGGCGGGAAATGAGCGACACGGGTCCACCTAATCCCTGACACGGGCCCACAAACTCTCTTTCTCTCTCTATTATTATTATTATTAAATTGTGGGCATGTGTTGCTCATTTGACAGGAAATGTTTGCTGAGATAGCGCCACATCGCCAAGTAATCCCGGTCAGCAAAAGTCAAGCTGTCATTTAACTGATCTCTCAACGAATCAATGGACATAAATTCATTTTTCAATTTAGATAATAAATCGGGTGTATATTTGAAATATTTTAAAGTTCATGGACCCCGTTGAAATAGCTTATATAGTTATGTGTATAAATTGAATTTATGCCTAAATGTTAATATAAAAGTGTTATGGCTATGTATAATTACTAAAAATTGTTGTTGTAATTCACTGCAGACTGTAGTTTTCAAAAGCATGTAGAAAAATCTGCTTTTTGTTTTTGCTATGAGGAGTTGAGAATTGTGGGAAAAAACAGTTTTTAATTTTTTTATCAAACACCAAAACTATTGTAGGTGATTGAGAATTATCATCTACGACAGTTTTTGGATCCTCCATCACAATATCAAACAAGGCCTTAGTTTGTTGATAGAACATTATTGCAATCTAAAATATTATTGGCCAGCGGCCACATACATATGCATGATTTGTCCAATAATAGAAATTATATGAATGAGTATATAATGAAAGCTCTTGTCTATAAGAAATTTGGATTCTCTTCTTATCTTAGGGAAGATAGAGTTTTTATCATTTTTTATATAGTTTGGGTCAAAAAGTAAATGTATCACGTACATACAATAGTGTCTGTATGTGAAAATTTTCGTTGATTAACATTGAACCACGGTAACTCGATCTCCCAAGATCCAATCCTTCACTAGATTTTGACATTTTGAAAAACTTAATTATTCCGCGATTAATTAAGTTTGAATAACAAACAATAAAAAGAAGATCGATATTAAATAGCACGCATTATATATATAATTAGAGTGGAGATTGAGACGCATTATATATATATAATTAGAGGGGAGATTGAGATCTTATTCACAAAGTGATAATCTCCCCCATGTAGTTTAAGACGAAAATTTGCCATTTGTCCCAACATTATTAGAAAATCATGCATCCTACATACTACTGATGCAAGCAATACGTGCTAATGAGATCACGTAAAGGCCTTTGACATTGTAGGTTTTAATTTCTCAACGCTTGAAAATTACGTTCGAACTGGGGAAGTCTACGCCTCGCATACACTGCAAAACGTACAAATGTTATATATATATAGCAAATGAATGTGGCCCGTAACAGTTTCTTTCATTGAAAGTCAAATGTTTAACGCGCTTTCTGTTCTGAGCATCGTGACGATGAAAGTTTGGACTGGATTGAGGCA
Source organism: Dryas drummondii (assembly GCA_003254865.1). Classification (NCBI taxonomy): domain Eukaryota; kingdom Viridiplantae; phylum Streptophyta; class Magnoliopsida; order Rosales; family Rosaceae; genus Dryas; species Dryas drummondii. The sequence continues at coordinate 139,727 of QANW01012582.1, forward strand.
CTGGCTAGCTAGCCACTGATCACAAACATGATGTCAGTGATTGGGCTTGGGATGGTGACCCCATGAAAATCATGGTTTTATTAAATAAATTCAATAATTCTAGCATCACGGAAATGATTAGCATTATTGAAACGTTTTTTTTTTTCTCCTGCTTCATTGGTTCTTTTTTTTATTTTTTTTTATGTGTTGTTTTCTGTTAGTTTGCTTCATTTGGTTGGCCGGACTTTACAGAAAGAGATATATATATATACAGAAATGATTATTCGCTCGATTAATCATCCAATCATCACAGAGCGGAAAATTCAATGATCGAAACCGTCTATTTTTTAAATCTATCTACATCATTCTTCACCTCTTAAAAATATCTACATCATTGAATATTATTCTCCAACTACTATGTTGATTGTTCTCCGACTCCGCATCTCCGACATTAATTGAATCTTCTCTAATCAAAGACTCCAATACATGCTTCTTCTCTCAATCATTTTTTTTTTTCTTCTTTGATTTCTTGTACTCTAAACCTATGCATACAAACCTCGAAATAATAAACCCAAAAACTAAATAGAACCTACCCCAGAAACTTATCATAGGGAATACAGTACAATTCTATGTCTGCCATACCCAATAGTTAATGAACTAAAATGTATATCTTACCTTCCATTTAAAATATGAAAAAAAATCACACCAGCCAAACAATAAAATAAACCCACTATAATTAGATATTAGGTGAATCATGAAAGGGGTTATGCCTTGTTGGAAATTTCCATTTTGTTCCTTTGATCTTGATGATTAATTGTTTTCTTAGATCTTGATTTTAATCCATTCTAGAATTTTTATCATCTAAATTGAGTTTAAATGAAAAATTGTGGGCTGCTCTTCACCACCTATAACTGGTTTCCTCCAACCAGCAAAGGAACTAGGCAGCCCACTAGCATCCAACACCGATAATGATAATAAAAAACAATTGAGAAATTAATTGGGTTTTGAAAGCTACTTGTATCACCATATTACTGGTTGTTGTTAACAAACTTGCTGCCACTAGGCTTAGGAAGCCTCTCTGATTCATAGGACAAGACGATTATGTATTTTTAATATGTAATTGGGTGGTGAATAGGTTTAGGATTATTCAAAATTTATCAATGGAAACATACAATGGCAATTACCATTTATTCAAACTTTTTATCTAGCTTTCTCAATTTTTTTTCTGGAAATATATACATATATATTAGAAAATTAGGATTAAATACCAAATTTCAATAATTTTTTAATATAGCATGAAAACCATATAATATTTCAATTGAACTACTAAATTTAAATGTAGTTTTTTAGATTATGTCATAAATATGTTGGCCCCTTTAATTTGAGCCTTTTTCATTTGACATTTTTGTCTTTTGGCCCACATATGATGGGTGTTAATTAAAATCTATAAGGTTTTGACAAAATTGCCCTTAAGGCTTTTATATTATCTTGAAAATTTGCTAATGTAGTCTCAACTTCATATTTAGTTGTGACTGTACGACACTCACAACTTCAAATTTAGTTGTGACTGAATAACAGTCATATCTAAGTTGTGAAACAGTAATAGTTGATTTGTGACTTAATTAAATTTTTTTTAGATAAATTATACTACAATATACTATTATAGTATAAATAGAGGTCAAAACAATACTTTTACTCAAAATAATACATAGTATAGTGGTGTGAGTTGTTTCTTTTAATTTACTAATTAAGTTGTGACTGGATTGATTTTTTTTTAATACAATATAGTATAAATTAATGTAATATTTGTGATGTAATATTATTTTTATTTTTTTATTGTAGTGGCATGTGATGTAATATTTATAAATTCTAATACCTTTTACTTTATTATTTTGTTTGACTTTTCAACTAGTATCTAACCTAAAATGCTATTTAATTTTGGTACTTAAACTAAAATGTTATTAAAATTTAGTAGTTAAAATCAACGGACTTTATATATATATATCACAATGGCTTGATTTAGTTTATTTTTTTCAAAAACTTTCTCAAATCTGGGTTTGTTTTCTTTGTTTAATTTAGTAAGAAATTTATTTATTTATTTTTTTTCAACATGCTTTTTAATTTAAGTTTTGTAAGAGATTAAGAAAGGTTAAATAAGTCTTTTTAAAAACTTATGTGTCAAGGAAATTATGAGACCTATTTACTTATATTAAATACTCTAATTGACATAGAAAATTCTATGTCATTAGGGCACCCTAGCATAGCCCTCTCTATATATAGATCATGTAAGATAGCAATACCCCTTTATGAGAGTAATGACTCATAGCCTTCACTACTCTTGTTCCACACCTTTGCCATTGAAATAAAATTCTCATTCTTTCTTTAACTCTCACGCAATTGAGGTCTTCTGTAACGCTGCTTTCTTTGTACATACACTCACGCACACTAGATAGACATGTCTTCCTCAGAGACCTCGAATTGGTTCCTTGAATATGGCCTTATGGACTATATCCCAGTTCCCGCTGGTGAATTTCCGGCACCCCCGGCTACCGAGTTTGCTTGGCCTTCTCAACTCCTCAGCTGTTCTCCTAATGCAAGGTGTGTCTCTTTCTTGTTTGATTGTTTGCTTCCTCAGAAAGTGAAGGAAAAACAATGGCCAATGGCAACATATTATTGAATTCTGAGTATTATAGTCAATGCCCTGTATTGGTTGTTCAGTAATAAAAGACCCAGATTCTGTTTAAGCCAATTTAACTGATAGAGAAGTAGTAAATAGACTAAATTAGTTTGAATGAAAAGTCAAAATGTGTGCTTAAGTTTTTGTTGAACTGAAACTGTGTTTGTTTCCAGTGTGGAAGTTGATTGCTCATTTGGAGAGTCGGATAACCTTACAGAACTTGGCTCCCGAAAACGGTAAATCTCTCTTCCTCAATCCTCACCATGCCTCCTGAGATGATAAATAAACTGATTTTTATACATTTCACCAAAAGAGATAAATAAGGTGATTTTCAAAATAGTAGTCTTTCATTTATGTTCTCTAATTTATTGAAAATGCTTTGTTTTAGGCTGAGGTCTAAATCATGTGGTGTATCTTGCTCTAAAGCATGCCGGGAGAAATCGCGGAGGGATAGGCTGAATGGAAGGTATACTATCTTGCTCTAAATCATGTGGTGTATCTTGTTGATGTAGTACTCTGTCTCTGTCTTCTGATCGAGTCTCTCATCAAATTGGCTTGATTTGAAGGTTCCTAGAATTAGCTTCTGTCTTGGATTCTGGAAGGCTTCCCAAAACAGACAAGGCTGCTATATTGAGTGATGCTGTTCGAGCGTTGACCCAGTTACGAAGTGAATCCAAGAAGCTCAAAGAATCTATTGATGATTTGCAAACCAAGATTAAAGAACTGAAGGTGAGGTTTGGTTCCTCATGTTCTTAACTTTCAACCTTGAATGCTGTATATAGAGAACCGGGTCAGTGTGTCTGATTCTGTAGTTTCTGTATCTCTATACAGGCTGAAAAGTACGAACTTCGTGATGAGAAGCAGCGGCTAAAGGAAGATAAGGAGAAGTTGGAGCAGCTAGTCATAGCCATGAGTGCACAAACTGGCTTTAGCCTACCTCATATTCCTTCAATCTCTACTGCATGTTCTGCTCAATGCCAAGCCTCTGGAAACAAGCTAATGCCTTTCATCAATTGCCCGAGTCACGCGATGTGGCAATTGATGTCCCACTCTGCAGTTGACACATGACATGATCATGTCCTTCGCCCTCCTGTAGCTTAATTAGGACATTCATAATCTGTTTCATGTTACTTCCTTGATATATAAGGTCTCATTTATTCTAAATTTCTGTCACTGTTGTCAACTACACTTCCGTTCGGCTTTCTGAAAGCTGGAGAGGCTTAATTCATGACTCATGAATTTCTGCTGATCGCATTTTAAGTGGCTACTTTGAACAAAGGCATGTAAATTAAAATCAAAATCAGTGCAATAGTTTTGGCTGAAATATTCCTTTCTGAGAGGATTTTTTTTCTTTCTTTTTCCTTTTTATTGATTCTCTGAGGACTATATCTGTATTTTGATTGGATTGTGCCTTCAAGGCTTCAACACGTTTGGAAAATGAGCATGTGTTTGTGTGCTTGCCACTTTGCATGACTGGCTGTGTTTGGAAATGGTCCGGTGGTAGATGGTGTTTGTTATTTTGCATCTTAAAGGATTTTAAAAACAGAACAAAACAGAGTGCTTCTAGTTTAGCCCTGTGGTTGGGCTTCTCTGCTTAAAAGTCAAACAATGGTAGCACTGCCGGCTACTATACTATTTGTTACTTTTGATGTAGAGTATTGGGTCCAGATTCTATTTTCCAACTGAAAGAGTTAACAGATAGGCTCATATAATAATCATTAAATCAATTTGACCAATAACATATATTATTGACTACTATAGCGAGGAAGCATAAGCCCTTTTGAAAGAAGCTATTCAGAAGTCTAAAGAAAGTGATTACTTTGAATTTGAATTTATATCAATCTTAATTTAATTATAATCTTTCTATAAATCTTTACAATTTTGAATATTATAGAATCTTTAATATTATTATTTTAAATATCTTTATAATATACTTTATATTATTTATATTATGACTTTATATAACTTTATATATATTATTATGACTTTATATATATATATTATAGTTTATAATATAATTTATTATTATTTTTAAATTTAAAAATAAAAATGGAATTTTTATTTTTTCATATTAAATTTATTAAATAACTTATAAATGTATAATATCTTTATATAAACTAAAATCTTTAGAATATATATTCTTTAGAATTTATAATATAAATATATAATATGTAATAAGTCAAATTAGTCAATTTATAGGAACTTAATGTGAAAGTACTGGTTTGTAACCCTGACATTTGTTGTGAATAAGAAATACTTTTTACAAGAATCTCATTTCTAAATGTAGAAAACATCATAAAGTCTGCTTAAAAGTCAAACAATGGTAGCACAGCTGGCTACTACACTATTTGTTACTTTTGATGCAGAGTATTGGGTCCAGATTCTATTTTCCAACTGAAAGAGTTAACAGATAAGCTCATATAATAATCATTAAATCAATTTGACCAATAACATGTATTATTGACTACTATTGTATGTTCAGTAAAATTAGTCAATTTTTAAGAACTTAATGTGAAAGTACTGGTTTGTAACCCTGACATTTGTTGTGAATAGGAAATACTTTTTACAAGAATCTCATTTCCAAATGTAGAAAACATCATAAACTTAGAGTAAAATGCACAAGAAATATTTTTGTGAGAAGTGCAACATATAGAACATTAGAACATTCATGAGGAATAATCTTCCTTATTTAAAAGCCTAGGTAACCAGCAACAACATGATCACAAAACTGAACCCCATAGTGAGACTGATCTGGATACGGCCTTTGTAGTTAAGTGACGAAGCTGCAGATGGTTCTTCCAATGTTGAACCAGTTCGAGAAAGGGAAGTAGGAGCTTCGGTTGAAGGGATGACAGAAGGGTTTGATGCAGGACTAAATGGCAATTCAGATGACAAAGGAGGAGACACTTTGGGAGAAGATTGTGGTGATTGTGCAGGTGAGGCAGCACTAGGAGTTTCTGGAGCCAGAGAGGGAACCAAAGAAGAAGGTCGTGAAGTTGAAGGAGATTCTTGTGGAGCAAGGTTTCCAGGAGAAGCTGTAGGCGGGGCAGAAGTAGTTGCAAGAGTAGTGTCTACTTCAACCTTCATTCCTTGGCTGCAATGTCCACTTGTTCTACAGATGAAGTACCTCTTTCCTGGAGAAGAGAGAGGGATTGTAGTGCTGCCACCAGTGTAAGCCTGAATTGAGTTACTTGCTTGGCAAGAATCATAGTCTGCCTTTGAGACTTCAAGCACATCATGGTTTGGTGAGTACTGGAAAACTGCATGCACACAACCTCAAGTCCGAATTAGTACAGTTTCTATAATTTCTTTGAATTTAATAGAGTAATTAAAAAGTGTCCACATATAAGATATTTCTATACACTATAATCTTTGTGTGTGCAAATAACTTACTGAGATTGTCTCCAACTAAGAATGTCTGGGATGATGCCCACATTTGCAGGTTGGTAGACGAATCCCACCCACCATTTGGACCTCCAACCATGTAATTTGCAGCAATGCCCAATTGAATGAGCATTGTCACAGTAACCAAGCTCATTAATGTTCTTGGAACTGCCATGTTTTGCTTAATAATTAGTCACAGAAATAGAGCTAGAAGAATAAAATGAGAATGCACAAAGTCAACCACTTAGATATAGAGATTGAATGAAAGCCTTATATATATATATATAGAGGTTGAAGGACTAGAAAGAAGAGACATATCAGAGAGATGATAATATTAGTTTATGGTTTAGTTGTTGTTTGAGTTGGGTTAAGTATCATGAAGATAAGGCAATGACAGGTTGCTTGAGTTGGGCTATTCTTCTTCTTTTAATTGCTGCCATAACTATAATATTTTTCTTGATGTAGATCACCTATTTTTGTTGTGGATTAGGGAGAGACATTTCAGATTCTGATTAGTTTCATGTTCACTTTGTTGTGTGGATAATTTCAGATCATGACATGAGGAAACTTCCTTTTTTTTTTTGAAACATGATTATTTTTTCTAATTTTGCAATTATATATGCAATGGCATTTTGTATAAGTCCTTGAATTTTAGGCATAGTATAGAATATAGATGCACAAATACACATGTACTACGTACACACGAAAAACAAGAGATGGAGCGAAACTGATACAATGGAGTGGTTTATGGCATCCACGTGAAGGGAGAGGATGAGTTCATCTTCATGTTTAGTAGGTGAATACACCTAATCTAATAATCCAACCCACGATCTCAGTTCTCAAGGAATATATATATATATATATATTTTAAAAAAGAAATGTTGTGGAGCTGTTATGAAAGTGCAGGCACGACCAAGACTCCATGCCTGCGGCTGTTAAATTTTGGGTTTTGATCGATGGGTTGTAATTATTGTGTGAGGGTCAGATTTGGGTCTCCTAGTATATATGAGTGTGCTGGATCATGGATGCAACCTTTCATCCGATTATGAGGCCCATGTTTTTTTTTTGGTAAGCAGGAGGGCCAAAGGCCCAAAAAAGAGGCCCATGTTTTTTCGTTAAAAGGAGTAAAGTATGGCAATGGTTCGATTGGGCTTTTGATTTTTGCACCTATATATAATTAAAAGGGAGCTTTTATTCAATTCAAAAGTAAAACAAAAGGGATTATTTGGTACACCCAATTTGTTATTCATACCCCCTTTATTTTTTAATTTTCAGTTTTACCCTTAAATAAAAATTAAAGAAAAAAAGTGTCTAACAAGAGTGATTAAAAATTTAAAATTGAAGAAATTGTTGGTATCCTTTTCTCTCTTTTTTTTTTTTTTTTTTTTTTTTTTTGGGGGAGGGGGGATAAGAGATTGTTGGTAGTTGATATTAGGTGTTTCCACATGCACATAATCTAATTGGAAAGCGAAAAATCGCTTTAAAATGGTAGTACGTTACGGATGCTACAATGGACCGCCAACTCCAAGAGAGGAAAACACAAATGAATCCAATATGGGTTTTGAGAAACGACAAAGAGGGATTGAGTTCGGGGGTCTTCTAATCAAATCTAACCTAAAATAAAAGCATAAAGTTCGAATCTGACATAACAACTTCCATAATAAGCACGCCCACCTTTTTTTCCATTACTTACATCTAGAAGTTCGCTCAACGCAACTTCAAGACACTTCTTACAATGAAGGCCGGCAAGATCCCCAGTACATTGAGCCGCACCAAAAATTGATTGCATGCTCGTTTTCCCGAATTGTGTCCTCCCATGAGCATACAACTCTGGACTAGAAGAAGCTTTGACACATAAGTTGTTTAATAATTGATGAACTTTTATATTAAACATTTTGAGATCTATATTCTCAACCACACTTTCATTTGTTATATAAACGACGTTTCTTGTGTCGCTTATTTTAAAAAAATTTGCATGCGAGTATTTTAAAAGGCAATCGCTGTACCAAATTATAGCTCCTTGCTTGTTAGGGCAATAAGTATGGAGAAGTTGATAGCTTGCTTCAAGGATACAACGTTTGCATACTCTTTTAGAGATGTGACTCCAACATTGCATAAGCACATATACAACTTGTTGTTTACCCTTGAAACCACTTGCATATTTACTCTTAGAAGCTATTTCAGTTAAATCTTCTAGCAACTCTTTCAAGTTAACCTCAAAAGCTCTATTGGGTGGATATTCTAACTGATTAAAACATTCATGCCCTAGAGGATCAAGATTGATAGATTGAGAGGCTACATGCTGGACAACAAAGAAAGATATGAGATTCAAAGCTAGAGGGATCATTAATAGTTTCGAGCAAAACATGTTCGATAAAACTGAACTAGGATTCTGTTTAAATTATAAACAAATTAAACGCATTTATAAATCAGAATTGAAGTTATGGGTGTGTATGCTTCTATATATATAATGAGATATATTTAATGTAATAATGCAATATGTAGTTATTTTTTTTGCTGACATTATAATTTGTAGTATGTAATGATTAAGACGGGCTAAGATATAGATATAGATATATTATAGTGCATGCTTTGCAATAAAAAAGAAGTATAAACTAAATAGTTGAATCTCATAACAAATCTACAAAATTAGCTCAAAAGTTGAATCATTGTGCATGTTTTTGGCCAATTCGTGCAAGAAAGAGCCATGTTTGCTGTACAATTTTAAAATTGTCTTCATCATTTGTTTGCTCATGAAAGCAACAACATTAAAAAAAAAAAACGATGATATACATAGTCATATTAAGTCATATTAATATATGTTTCGTTTCCTTGTAACATTAAATAATATAAGTGACATTACCAAAGCCAAAACTTTGACATATAATTCTATTTTCCTTAGACAAAGAAATAAACTTTTCAATTAATTTCTTCTTCTTTATTTGCTATATTCTATCTTTATCAATCCACAATTAAAACTAATTACTCGTATATGCAAAAGCCAAAAAAATTGCTCGTATTCGAGCATTTAATCTTAAGCGTCATTTAATATATGGCCAAAAAAAAAAAATCTTAAGCGTCATTTTGTCTGATTTTGTTGCTTTTGATTACAAGCCCTCCCTATTTGGCAGAAGGAATTGTTGCAAATAATTTGACCGGGTTATTTACATAGAATACCTCTCAAACATAGAAAACCCCTCAAGTTTTTCGTATTAAGACATACATCCTCTAATGTTTAAAAGTTACAACAAGATCCCCTAATGTTTTAAGCAATTGTCTTAGAATTCGTTTGGTTCAAGTTTTGGAGGCCTGAGAATGAAAAATTAATTTCGTTCCCACGTTGGTAAGTACAGGAAATATAAAACAATTCCTGACCCAAGGAAATCTTATGCCCTCGGAGAGAAAATGAAACCTTTGCTCCAACTTGGGTTTTGTTTTTTTCTCTCTAGGGAAAATATTTATTGCTTTTTTTTTTAGACAAAACTAACCCTATTATTATTTCAAAATAAATAATAGATGAACATATAATTGGAAAACTTACACTTTTTATTTATAATTCCTACTTTACTTTTCCAAGCTTACCAAACACAGGAAAGAGAATTTCACATTCCCTTCCCCCCAAAAATGTAAAGAAATTAATTTCTCAATAAATCAATTTCATGAATCAAACGGGCCTTATAGTTAAGTGACGAAGCTACAGATACCAGATGTTTCTTCGGTGAAGACCCACTTTGAGAAAGGGAAGTAGGAGCTTCGGTTGAAGGGATGACAAAAGGGTTTGATGGACTGAAGGGCAATTCAGAGGACAAAAGAGGAGACATTGTGGGAGCAGATCACGGTGATTGTGATGGTGAGGCAGTACTAGAAAGTTTCTAGAGCCAAAGGAGTCCCCAAGGAAGAAGGTGGTGAAGTTGAAGGAGATTCTTGTGGAGCAAGGTTTCCAGGTTGGTAGACAGAATTAGTTGCAAGAGTGTCTACTTCAACCTTCATTCCTTGGCTGCAATGTCCACTTTTTCCATGGATGAAGTACCCCTTTCCTGGAAAAGAGAAAGGGATCGATGCTAGTGCTGCCACCAGTGTAAGCCTGATTGAGTTACTTGCTTGGAAAGAATCATATATAGTCTACCTTTGAGACTTGAAGCACTTCAGGGTTTGGTGAGTATTGAAAAACTGAATGCATACAACCCCAAGTCAGAGTTGGTTCATATTCTTTCTATGAATTTAACAGTGTAAGAAGTGTCCATATATAAGATACTTTATACAATCTTCGTGAGTGTGCAAATAAACCCAGATTATAATCTCCAGCAAAGAATGTCTGGCATGATGCCCACATTTGCAGGTTGCTAGACGTATCCCACCCACCATTTGGACCTTCAACCATGTAATTTGCTGCCATGCCCAATTGAATGAGCATTGTCATAATGACTAATTAAGCTCTCATTGTGGTATAGTTTATGGTTTGTTGTTTGAGTTGGGTTCTTCTTCTTCTTTTAACTTTAATTTCCTATTTCTAGGGTTTTAATTTTAATTCCCTATTTCTAGCATAGCCAGACTCTGCTGATTTGCTCTTTCCATTATACAGACATATTGACATGAATTGCCGAACACTAAGAAAAAGGCTCAGGGTAGTATTAAATGATTGGTTGTATTAGATAATTAGTATTCTATTAGATTGTGAAGATTATCTTCGAGAACCACTGATTCTTCTAAAAACCTTCTGAAAGAAAGAAGAACGTGTTGGCTTGAAGAAAGAAGTTAAACACTTAATTTTGACAATTCAGTAGTGAAACAAACAGCCAGCGACCATGACTCCATGCCTGCGGCTGTTAAATTTTGGGTTTTGATAGATGAGTTGTAATTATTGTGTGAGGGCCGGGTCAGATTTGGGCCTCCTTGTATAATTGGATGCAACCTTTCATCCCAATTATGAGGATTATGAGGCCGATGTTTTTTCGTTAAAATTTAAAGGAGTAAAGTATGGCAATCGTTTGATTGGGTTTTTGATTTTTGCACATATTTTATATAATTAAAAGGGAACTTTTATTCAATTCAAAACAAAACAAAACAGAAAGGGATTATTTGGTACACCCAATTTGCTACTCATACTCCCTTTATTTTTTTAAGTCCCAGTTTTACCCTTAAACAAAAAAGTGTATAAGAGTGATATTTAAAAGTGAAGGAATTGTTCGTATTTTTTTTGTTTTTGTGGACAAAAGAGATTGTTGGTAGTTGATATTATCTTTTTCAAATGAAACATAAGAATTAGGTATAAATAACTATATAACATTCCATAATAATTTGTGCATCAATTGTACATATTACATGCAAGGAGCATTATTTATCCTTCATTTGATAATATCCATATATGACATATGGTCTTCTAATTAAAAGTTTTTTTTGGTTGAAATAGTATATATCTCATTAAGAAGCCCAAAAAGGCAAAACATTACAAAGATGAAGGCCCAAAAGGTACAACCCAACAGCTAAATTAACAAACACAAAACACAAAACATAAAAAAGAATAAAGATAAAAAGGATCAAGACACAAAATCCCTAAGAACATTTGCATGAACCCTAACCAAATCAAAATCATAAAATATTAGCAAGTTCCACCATCATAGCATAGCCATTAGCCAAAAACATCAGCAATCTCCACCATTATAGCACAACTACCCACATAAGACCCGCGACCACCAAAGAGACACAAGAGAACCAAAGTACTACATAAAGAAATTGAGGAAAATGGAGGTGTTTCCAATGTATATAATCCAATTGGAAAGTGAAAAATCACTTTAAAGTGGTAGTTACGGATGATACAATGGACTGCCAAATCCAAGAGAGAAAAACACAAATGAATCCAATATAGGTTTTGAGAAAACGGCAAAGAGAGATAGAGTTTAGGGGTCTTCTAATCAAATCTAACCTAAAATAAAAGCATAAAGTTCGAATCTGACATAACAACTCCCGTAATAAGAACGCCCACCTTCTTTTCCATTACTTACATCTGGAAGTTCGCTCAACGCAACTTCAAGACACTTTTGACATTGAGGGCCAGCAAGGTCTCCAGTGCATTGAGCCGCACCATAAATTGATTGCATGGTCTTTGTCCCAAATTGTGCCCTCCCATGAGCATACAACTCTGGACTAGAATAAGCTTGGAAACACAAATCATTCAACAACTGATGAACTTTCATATCAAACAATAAGGGATTTAGATTCTCAACCAACCTGCCATTTGTTGCATAAACTACATTATAAGTGTCACTTTTACTCAAAAAATTTGCATTCGAGTATTTTAAGAGGCAATCATCAAACCAAATTATAGCTCCTTGCTTTTTAGGGCAAAGAGTCAAGAGAAGTTTATAGCTTGCCTCAAGGATACAACGTTTGCAAAATTTTCGAGAGATATGACTCCAGCATTGCATAAGCACATATACAACATGTTTTTTGCCCTTGACGCCACTTCCATGTCCAACCACAGGAGCTGTTTTGGTTAATTCTACTAGCAACTCTTTCAAGTTAGACTCAAAAGCTCCATGGGTTGGATATTCTAATTGATTAAAACATTCATGCCCTATAGGATAAAGATTAATCGATCCAAAGGCTATATGCAGGACAACAAAGAAAGATATGAGATTCAGAGCTAGAGGGGTCATTAATGATTTCGAGCAAAACATGTTCAAAAAGATTGAAGTATGATTTGGTTTAAATTATAAACAAATCACAATATTTATCAATGAAAATTGAAGTTATGAGTACGTATGCTTATATATATATGTGTGTGTGATATATTTAATGCAATAATGCAATAATGTAATCTGTAATTTTTTTTCTGACATTAATTTGCAGTATATGATGATTATGAAAGGCTAAGATATATACTATAGTGCATGTTTTGTATTAGCCCAAAAGTTGAATCATTCTTAAGATATATACTATAACAGGCTAAGCTATAAACACAATAGTAGAATCTTTTTTATTAGCTCAAAAGTTGATCGAATCATTCTTTGGCCGGCCAATTCATGCAAGAAAGAGCCTGTTTTCTATATATAAGAAATTAAAATTTTAAAATCTTATTCATCACTGATTGTTTATAAAAACAACAACATTAAAACGGTGATAACATAATCATATTAAGTGTATGTTTCGTTTCCTTGTAATATTAACATTCATTAACAATATAAATGACATAACCAAAGTCAAACTTTGATATAAAATTTAGGGATAATTTTAACAAAAAGACTTATACTATACCTATTGTCGCAGTTGGAGATGCATTATTCACTTTGTTCCAATTAAAAATCTCAAATTTTCTTTTTAGCACAATTAAAGATTTTCGGTATAAAAAAAAAAAAACCAATTTTGAGGGGCATAAACATCTCTTTACCTAAAAAAATTATAAAAAATAAAAGTAATTATAAAATAATTTTTGGATTTTAAATTTGATTCGGGTGTGCAAATCAGAATGAATCAGTTAAAATCAAATTTTCTAATCCAAATTGCACCCTTAAATTTGACCAACAACTCATTAAAATTTGCCCTATAAGGCTATAACGCCCCTTCGCAGAAAATTCTAACTGCCTAAACCATGTGTGCCATAAAAGAGGAGTGCCATTAATGACTGCGTGGAGAAATGGAGAAAGATTAAGAGACTCCGTGAGATTGGTTTCTGAGCAAACCAAGTTCAATGATAAAATTGAGCATAAAGAAAGCAAAAACAAAAAACAAAACAAACTGAAGTTATTCGGTGTACGTGACTTCACTTGGGTCATTGGCAATATTGTTTCTATATACATAGTATTAATAGAAAATAACAGTAACATAAAATTATTTGGAAAAAATATGAATATTCATGCATGAAAGAGCTACACTTATTTGCGTATATATGATTATAAATTTATAATTATTATATCAGTAATGCTAGATATCCCACATTTTTATATCACAATTTCATACCAGCTTATGTGGCAACTTACATGACATTCATACATTAGACGCTTAAAAATAAAAAGAAAAACCCAAAAAGAAAAGAAAAACTATGTCCAATAAATAATGACACATGAGATGGTATAAAAATATGGTAAGTATAACATTATTCTTATTATATACGTAGCCACTTGCCAATTATATATAACCTTATCGTGTATTTTTACTTTTAACATAAATGACATTTATATAATAAAACAGAATAATTTTTGAATTATCTCCGGGTCCGAATGGTTGAGATCGTTTCGGTTTAAATCCAATAATCAGTTATCTATATCTCAAATTTATTTTCGCACGTACCCATGAGAATTAGTTTGCCTCCTCTCTCTCCTTAATTAATTTACTAAATAAACTTTCCGTTATCTATTAAACTGATTACTTATCAAAATATTAGTGTTTACGCAATAAAAATAGCCATTTTGCACTTGCTCATGCGAGTGAGAAGAGGCTGTAATAAAATAAAACCTCAAAAACAAAATTTTTCTATTTTCCTTATGCAATATATATATTTTTTTAAATCTAGCGAGTAGCGACATGCCAATCGTCACCTTTTTTCTCATTTATTAATTTTCATTCTTCTCCTAATTAAGATCAAAGAATCTAAGAATTTAAAAATTAAGAGAAAAAAACAAAAACAAACCCCACTCGAGTCCAGGTAACGCCAAAACCCCTCCCCTTCTTTGGTAACCCATCACCCCTACCGGTGGCCAGACCTTCCAATGGCCATCGCTTCCCCTTCCCTACCATGGCTTTCTCCCGAGTTCAAGCTCTGAAATGTGATCGACCTCAATTGATTGATTTGAGGAAATGGTTAGTTGAATTCTTACTGTTGCTTATGAATGGAGGTGATGTAGTGTTTAATTGATCGAGTTGAGAAAAAAATATTCAATTTTGGATTTACCGAGTTTTCGTAGGTGGGTGAGTAGGGTAGTTCTTTTTTTTTTTTAAATAATATTCTTAGAGGTCATTTTATACAAGGGTAAACTTGTCATTAAATTTTTTATGAAAATGTAGGCCAAATGACAGTTTTGGTCTCAGTACTTTCACAAAATTTCCATTTGGTTATGTTTTTTTAATTTTGACAATTTTAGTATAAATTGTTAATCTCATTTAAGTTGACAAAAAATTCGACGTGGAAGCACTTACTTTACACATGAGTGGCATTTTGGACATCTTAGTCTACCTGGATGCCTATTTAAGTTCTACCTGAGATTGAATTCATTTAGTTTGGCACTAGAAACCCTTATTTTTCCAAACCGATTGAGTTCAAAAAAGGGGGGGGGGGGGTAGGGTCTTACATACGAATTCAGGTGAAGAAAGAGGTCCAAAATGCCATTTATGTGCGAAGCACATCCAATTTTTTGTCCAAAATTTAAACCAGGTTAACGATTTGAATTTAATTGCTATCGTATTGGAAGTACATGATTGAAATTGCCAAAATTAAAAGAACAAGATCAAAATAAATTTTTTTTGAAAGTATATAGACCAAAAGTATCATTTGATTTAAAAAGTAAGTGGTAAATGAGGGTAAAGGGGGTGGGAAATTGGGAAGGCTAAATTTCACTTTTTGGCCATGTAATTTGTGTTAAGTTCCACTTTGCTCCATGTAATATCAATTGTTCTTATTTTGGTTCTGTAGTTTACAAACCGTGGTACTTCAAGGACACGTGAGCATTTTTGTCTATTAATTCGTTAAATTCGTCATTGAATCGTAAACGGTATGTAAAATATATGACCAAATCACAATGATTTATAAAGTATATAACAAAAAACACAAGGAATTTGACGATTTAATGAACGAAAATGCTAACGTATCCTTAAATTGTAACAATTTATAAAGGGAAAAATTTTCAAACATAACACCTACTTTGGGGTCAATCTTAATTTAGGATATCAGTTAGTGTAGGACACATATTTACCATTTGTGTTAATTTCGGACAATCCGTTAACTTTTCCATAAAAAAAGGGATAATTTGGTCATTTTATATTTTTAAAACAAATAAAAACAAAAAACAAAAGAATTAAACTCTCTCTCTCTCTCTCTCTCTCTCTCTCTCTCTCTCTCTC
>QANW01012582.1:155894-166916 GCA_003254865.1 Dryas drummondii
CTATTTTAATTAATTTTTAGTTTTAAACTTTTAAATTATTTTTTTTCCTCCAAAAAAAAGTTTAGATTTTTTTAGGTAGTAAGCTTTGTTTTTCAATTTTTTTTATTTGTTTTAAAAATATGAAATAACCAAATTATCTTTTTTTTTTACAGAAAAGTTAACGAAGTTGACGGATTGTCCCAAACTAACACAAATCTTAAATATGTGTCTTACACTAAGACAAACTCAAACTGGTGTCCTAAACTAAGATTGACCTCAAAGTAGGTGTCTCATTTGAAAATTTTTCTCATTTATAAACTATAAGACCAAAATCTGAAACCACAGGAACCAAAGTGGAACTTGATCCAATTTATATGGACCATAAGTGAAATTTGGCCGATTGAAAATAACATCACTCTGTTTTTTTTTTTGGTAAATAAGTCTCATAAAGACTTTATTAGTTTATTTTATTGTATGCATGATACTAAATTACATTATAAGTCTTTCAAAGATTTATTACACTACACTTACATGTATAGTCTAAGAATCAATAATGGGGTAAAGTTCATATCTAAAATTACAACTCCCACCCACAACACGCCCACCTCGTTTTGCATCACAGCAGTTTGGCAGTTCGCTTATTGCCCCATCAACACACTTCTTACAATCAACGCCAGAAAGGTCCCTCGTACATTGAACCAAACCATATAACTTTTTCGATTTATCGAGTTCTAGCTCACCAGTAGCATAAAGCTTTGGATTAGAAGAAGCTTTACTAGACAACCCACTTAACAACTCCTTAACTTTCTCATTGAATGGTTTGGGATCGTCTACTTCTTGCACGTTCCACATATAAAACTTGTTTTTGTTATCAATTTGCCCAAAGAAGTCCACATTTGAGTATTTTAACAAGCAGTTGTCATACCATATTATAGCTCCTTTTCTATAAGGGCAGCGCTCGTCGAGCTTTTTGCTTGCATCAACGACACACGCCTTGCAATCTTTGCTTGAGACATCACCGCGGCAAAGGGCTAGACCATTGACTCGGGTTTCGCCTTGACCGGTTGAGCCAAGGCCAAACCCAGTAGGAGGGACTTTGGTGTACAAAACATTGAACAAGTTGTTCAAGTTGGCACCAAATGGGCTATTGGCAGTATAGTTTTCTTGGCTGAAGCAGAAATGGTAAAGTGGGGAAGCACCAATGGCTGCATGGAGGAAAAGAGAGAAGAGTAAGAAATAGAGAGGGATTGATTTGGAGCAGAACATGATTGTTTTGGATGAGATTCGAGTTGGCTTTTGTGGATGTGCATGGTTCTATCCAAGAGCACTGATCTATATATATAGGAATTTAATTAGTTTCTATAATATTAGTTATGTGTGGCCGGAGTTGAAATTGCTGACTTTTATTTTAATGGGAGCCTAGTCAAAACCTTTTGGATCCCAATCTATGCATTATGAATGCTTGAAATTGAATAATGCTCTTGTATAATTTAGTGGGTATAAATGATGCAGAAAGACAAATTCAAGTCAGCGAATGAAATAAAAGTCAGTCTACTAGAATATATGATTTGTCGGTCTTTGGGAATTAAATTATGGATTATATTGTGTATCTGCACTCACTGGACATGCATGCAATTCAGATGAGAATGAGCAATGAGCAAGTGCTACTTTAACAGAATTGATTGCGCTGAAGTTGAACCAGGCATACATGTAGTGCTATACTTTGAGACATTAGTGCATGCCTGCCTAAGTGGACGACTAGGTCACATTGCGCACTACACAAAATAATTAAAATGCTTATGCATATATTAATTACTAGCCTCTTGCCACACGTCACTTGCGTGTGAATTGATATTTTTAATTTTTTTTTTATAACTTTCCATATAATTTCTTACCATTTTCTCTACGTTTTGAGATGGTGGGGTGTTTTTTTATTTTATTTTTAAAATTTTATTTTACAACTATACCCTCATTTATTATGTTATTTTTATAAAACTGTTTGTTGAATGAAGGGTAATTTAAACAATTTCATTTTTAATAAAGTTTGTAACACCAAACCTCTTTTTTGGCTTTATAATATTAAAGATATGATAGAGTATATAATACGGTCGAGGATCATTAAGCTTAATGCTATAAGGTTCACCACCACTAGATATCTTTGTTCAGGAAAAGAAATGAATATTCTAGGAATAAATAGGTTCTAGAAATTTTATTTTAAATTTTTGGGTGGTTAGTGAATAATTTGTTACGTAATTGGACCAAATATATGAAAGCAAGCTTCTGGATGGAAGTTGAAAAGGCGTAGTTGACTTATTTTGGAGGCTCTGTCCGCAAAGGAAAGGTCGTATATCTTATTAATCCTTGGAAGTTAGTGATTAGTGTCATGTTTATTATAGGCTGCAGAATTGTGGATATGAATGCTTGGACATGTGTTATTGGTGGCTTGTTTTGGGCCAAAGTCTCAAAATTACAGGGGTTGACCAAAATTGTGGGCCCCATGGGCTACTGTTTGGAGGCGAGGGCAGTTTTGGGCTATACCGGGTTAAGTAGGCTCTGGATGGGCTAGGCCCTTTTTTTTATGTTGGATGAAATATTAAACTATTAAAGTATGATATTCAATAGTAGGACCCTATTATATATTTGAAGATTGATGAAGCACAAAGAAACCAATGACCTAGTCTTCCCTTTGTGGGAAGAGGTCCAATGAGTTCGATAAAATATTAAATCAAGGACAGAGAAACATATGAGTCTATGATTTTCTAATTTTCTACTACTTGTAGCCAAGACAATTTCTAGCTAGCGAGGATGGAGTTCAGTGACTGTAAGGTCATTCACAGATGGAGTTGCAGATGCACCACAACTTTCCATGCGAGTCACCAACCCCTGCGAGTCTCCAGAGCTTTCTTGTCGGACAAAAAATGCTGGCTTTGAAGGTGCCTGGGAGGCTATGGTGTAACTATTCAGCATCAT
Source organism: Dryas drummondii (assembly GCA_003254865.1). Taxonomy (NCBI): domain Eukaryota; kingdom Viridiplantae; phylum Streptophyta; class Magnoliopsida; order Rosales; family Rosaceae; genus Dryas; species Dryas drummondii. The sequence continues at coordinate 158,844 of QANW01012582.1, forward strand.
AACCACCTCTGACATGGTTGGTCTCTCAGCTGGAGCTTCTTGGACACATAGTAACCCAATGTGGATGCACTTTAATACTTCATATCTAGGCCACTGATCACCCAGGCTTTGATCCACTAACTCCAAAGCTGTTCCATTGGCCCACTGTTGCCATGCCTATTAATCATCATGACAAGTTCAAGTGTTTGAGTAAGAGCCAATCTTCATTTATTGACAATCTAATAACATAACATGTCAAATTGTTGCCAACAGTTGATAACGTTGCTTGCAATTATTTTATGTACTTACATAGCTTTGAAGATTTGACAAATAGCGGAAGCTAGAATTCTTTCGGCCTGTTATAATCTCCAGAACCAAAATGCCAAAGCTGAAGGCATCAGATTTGGTCGAAAAATTGCCATTTTTAGCATATTCCGGCGCCATGTATCCACTGCATAAATGAGGTAGAGATGGAATGTAAAAGTCAATACTGATGTACACAATTACACTGTCAAGCAATAAACATTGTCCGGTCAACTAGGAATTGAGTTTGTGACATACAAAGTGCCCGAAATCCGATTTGTATTGCCATGAGTCTGGCTACCATAGAACAGTTTGGCCAAACCAAAATCTGATATTTTGGGATTCATTTCCTCGTCTAACAGAATGTTGCTGGCTTTCAAATCTCGATGAATAATTCTAAGCTGAGAATCTTCATGCAGATAAACTAGCCCTCTAGCAATTCCAACAATGATTTTAAACCGTCTTTCCCATTCCAAACCAAACCGTCTCCCCTGATCTACACCATTTAATCAAGTTTCAGATGTATCAAACATTATATATTGTAAACAATCAGAATCAATGCTGAATGTAACAGGGTCCTTATTAGTCATACCAAATAAAATTTTGTCCAAGCTCCCATTTGGAAGGTATTCATAGACGAGTAGCTTCTCTTCCTCTTCTAAGCAGAAGCCGTAAAGCCTCACCAGATTCCGATGCAGCAACTTAGCAACCAGAATTACTTCTGTTTTCAGTTCTTGTAGACCCTGCCCCGAGTTACTCGACAGCCTTTTCACAGCTATTTCTTTTCCATCAAGCAGTTTTCCCTAGAGGGGCATATCCATTTAGTGTCATTTACACTAGTGTACGTAGAATATTGAGCAAATTTTTGCTTGATCACCATCATTAACCATGGTGTACTAGTACTACCACCCTAATGATAATGATACACACCAACACTGGTAGTGAGAAAACTTACTCGACGTTAAAAAGTGAAAATGGAGAATGCATTGGTTGCAATTAAATTGGAGTTAAGTACCTTGTAAACAGGACCAAATCCACCTTCCCCAAGTTTATAGGCATCTGAGAAATTGCTGGTTGCAATTTTAAGTGTACTTAGTCCAATCAAAAGCACTTCCATGTTATTGTTACCATCTTCAAGAACATCATCTATATGAAAATATGTCAATTAAGTTAATGTCTTAACTCATAATTGCAATCATCTCCCTTAATTGCATGCTCACAAGGACTACAATTAATAAGGGGTATGATTTATTTACCAGCTCCATTTCTCTTGCTGTTTTTCCATAAGAAGCAACAAGCGCAGATTGTGGTCATCACTGCCAATGACCCAAGTACTGGGATAACTATGATAACAATGGTTCTTGAACTGCTCTTCTTTCCTGCATAAACATGATATGATCACATCTATAATTCATGATGATATATTGATCAAATGATTTTTCTCGAAACTTCAGGGAATTGAAAAACTATATATCTTGTAGATTTTATATGTGCATGCATGACACGGCCCTCTCGAATGTGTCAAAACAACATACAAAATTACCAGCATGACCTGTACTAGTGTTAGTACTAGTAGTAGTAAAATTGCGCTCAATTGATGAAGGAGATGGAGATGATTCCACTGCAGTTGGTGGTTGCTTCTGTAATGGTGTCACAAAAAATGAATAGATCTCATACCGAAGATTGCAACTCCTACAAAGTATTGTACCCCCAACTTTTCCATCACAGCAATGAGGAACATAACTGGCAATCTCTTGCAGGCACATTAAGCAGACGTTTTCATCTAAGTCTTGTGTGCACTGGACCATACCATATATATCATTGAAATCTGTGTAACTGGTGACCCCAACAGCAAATCTGGAAGGATGAGATGAAGCATTTGATGACAGGTTTCTAACCAAGTCCCCCAAGTGGCGGTTAAAGAGAACCGGGTCAGTTGCTGTCTGCGTGTTATATAACATTAGTCTTGGAGAAGTGCTGTAAGTAGAGAAGAAACGCCTGTCCGAATACTGCAACGAGCAGCTGATATAGCCAATGGAAGCCTCCTTGTGGCCAAAACAGAGTTGCCTGATCTCTGTGGCTGCTGTGTTTGCACAAGTATGGCAATCAGTTTCAGAGGCATCACCCTTGCATTGAACAAGGCCATAAACCACATCAGGGTTCTGACCGATGTTTGTGATGTAGAATCCGGTTAGAGAGGCATTGGCAACAAGGGAATTGAGGGTAAGGTTTAGGTTTTGCTCATAGACACTCCCAGAAGTATAATTGACAGCAGGATTACAGTACACATAGTTGTCAGGTACTTGGGCTTCAGTGGGATAGTAAATTTGAAGTATGCATGAAATGAAGAGAAAATAGGGAGCATATAATACAAGAAATTGCATTATATAAGCTTTCTAGGAAAGGATTAGAAGGAAAAAAAAAAGGCATGCAGCAAGGGAAAAAGCCAGATTCAGTGATGATCGAATGCTAGTAGTTTGATGTAAATTATAAGCTGTACCTCCCATGCCCTGCAACATTTTAAGACATTTTAATTAAGTAGAGAAGTAGATTGACTTACTTGTTTTTTTTCTTCCACAATATATTAGTGGATGTTTCGTCATCCAAAATAATTTTTATATGGAAAAGAGAGAATTTAATAACATGGTAGTTGAGCAAGCTAGCTAGTTGAATACATATGTGGTTTTCACTCTCATCTGCTTATGTGTAAGTACTCTAGTGGAGGAATAAGATATGATCTTCATGTCTTCATCAAATACCCTCACATATATACTTTTAATATCATTTCCAAATCGATCCAAACATAAAATCTAAATGTCTAAAACCAGTCAAAGGCAACACCTTTGCATGACCATCCTACACGCTCAACCAAAAATCAAAGTTAAAAAAATTCGCCAGCAGATTATTCTGGTGAAAGAAGCAAGTCAGTCCTTATTAAGTTATTATTGCCAGAGGTTTAAGGTAACGACTTGGAAAATTTGGTTGCCTCTTGCCTCTTTCCTCTTTTAAAATCAGGCCGGCCGGCCAAAGGAGACAATTGGGCAGTATGTTTTTCTACGAAACAAGAAGTTGTAATAAATTAAAAGAGTTTGATAATGATTATGTGCTTGTCAACATAATCACCGTTGCAACTGGATGTGTGAGTCTTATGTATTATCATTTGTTATAAATGTGAAATAGGATAGATCATGATGTGACTGTAACGATATAATTAAATTGGTTTCAAATCTCTATATAAGCAAAAACTTTGTTTTTCCATCTTTCAATCTAATAAATTAAATTGGTGATCCCCTAGCTTTCATTCTTGTTTTCTAAACTACTAATGATCATCTTACCAATAGTAAGAATAAAATATTGTATTGATGATTATAATTAGAGATAATATTTAGGCTCGGGTACTTTAGAAAAATAGTTTTTAGATATAGACCGAAGGTGTTTTAAATTTATAAGAAATTTTTTTTTTTAATTCATAATAAAGTTCTTTAATTTGTAATAATTTTTTTAATTCGTAATAAAGTCTTTTTTAATTCATAATAAAGTTCTCCTCCGATTTGCAGGGTATTTCCCCTCCTAGGGTGTAAAGTGGGGTTTGTATAGGCTGCATATTAAGTTTTAGCTCCGAGATCTCAAAATTCCACAGTTAAAACCTAACATAAATTCGTCAAAAAAAGAAAAATAAAAGAATTTGATTAAAAATTTTAAATTACTACCAGTTTTAGTCTAAGAAATATTCATAAAATGGACTATATTCTAAATCTCCTTTATAATTATAGTGTACTACACCTCTTTTTAAAAATGTCTCAAATTCAATTCTCATTATTAAAATATCATAAACAATAAGGAAATGTTATTAAAACAATAATGTTGTAGATTCTAATGTAAGAATGCTATATAAGTTGGGAAAAAATTTGCAAAGACAAGTTATGTTAAATAGTATATCGTCTGAACAAGTAAAAACAAAGACAACATATATAGAATCTAAATCCTCTTCTTTCTTTTTTTGTCTTTTTGCCTTAACATACGAATGAAATTTATTGTATGTTTATCTAAATCTCTATAATTTCGCCATTCCCAATTTAAAAAGGTCCATTAACTTTAGGTACCAAATTATAATGTTTTTTTATTTCAACTACTAAAACATTTATGTCATTTCACTTTAGATACTAAATTTCAGTTTAGGTACAAACTTTAAAAAACATAGTTATATCGAACTGTAACTGTATAACAGTCATAACTTTTTTATTGATTTGTTGTTTTTCAATATTTGCAAGGCTTAAATTTTAATGTTTAGTCTTTAGGTTATAGGATTTCATCCCTCAAATCTAAATAGAAAATATGAAACTCTTAAAAATTTTGATTTTTTATAAATTTTAAATAGTCACAACTGTGACTGTTCGACAATTACAACTGTAACTGTTTGACAGTCACAACTGTATAACAAACTGATTTGTGACCTAATCTAAAATGTACGTTTTACTATAGGATAGTACCTAAACTAAAAAAAATTAGTGTCTTGCTGCTTTATTAAAAAACTATTAATATTTGGTATTTAATCCTAATTTTCTAATAAAAAATCTCTATAATTCTAGACTTTAACTTTCCACGAGAGTACCTCCCGGCCACTTAATCTGCAATAACCTAGCTCATTGCAATTATTGCAAACCAACTTCTTCTTTCTAGCAGGATATATTTATTATTGTTGTTACAACCTTATCCCAGCTATCCGGATTCGAATACAACAGTTGAACAAAAAGCCTATTGATCTAAAACATGAACGACATTACAACTTTTCAACTCAATCAATTTAAAGCAGTTAGATTGTACGTGGTATCTTAACCATCCAACTTACGAATCATTTATTTAATAAAGGTGAGACTCATACATGATCGATGATGGCCTCTATTATGGAAAAAACGATGAGTTGAAGTAGTACATATATATATATGTGTATGTAGCATTGCATTTTTCAGAAAAACGGGTACGTCTCATATCGAAGATTGCAACTCTCGGCATAAACCCTTCCTCCTTCTCTAGACCGAGCACAACTTCGAACATGAAAATTTATAGAATCATAAATACAGCTTCTGCAATCATCACTAGAAAGGTCCCTAGTGCATTGAACCAAACCGTACACCCTTGTACACCCTTGTCCCACGTCAAAATACGGTAAATACCCAGTGGCTTCGAGCTTCGTCGTGCTCACAGCTTCATTGGCCAAGTTGCTCAACAGACCCACCTTGTTCTGATTCAACGCCTCCGGGTTGGTCGCGTTTTGGCTGCTAGGCACGCACACTCTGGTTTGGTTCTGAATTTGGCCAAAGAAATGGTTGTCCGAATACTTGATCATGCAATCGTCGGACCAGACGATGGCGGATTTGCTGTGAGGGCAGTTTAGGAGGATGTTATTGGTTGCGTGGGAGAAACAAGTGGCACAGTCTGAAGCGGAGGCATTGACGGTGCAGAGTACGAGGCCATGCACTTTGTCTGCGTCGTGACCCTTTGAGCCGAGAGCGAAGCCTGTGGTGGGGAAATAGGTTTCGTTGGCGAGAAAGGCCATCAGCTCTTTCAAGTTTGCTTCATAAGTGCTATTGGCAATGAAGTTGTCAGTGCTAGAGCAAAATGGGAAGAGAATGCTTCTGCCTCCGACTGCACTTTGGACATCAAGGAGGACAAGAAACAAACTAAATAGGGAACAAAATCTTATGCTAGACATTGCTAGTTCAATTCTAATTCAGGAATATTGTACGTGCATGCATGTATCAGCTCTCCACTTGTATATAGTCACCATGTAGGTTTTCTATAAAACATGCATTTTCTAACCGTGTAATATTTTGTTTTGTACTTTTGTTACATTGAAAGATTCGAATTTCTAATTGTCAATTTCTGACAGCTGAATAGAACAAAATTACTTGTGATTGGAAGGTGCTAAATTATTTTATTGGTTAAAAAATTATATTTGTCATTCATGGTATTTAGAAAAAAATTGGATGTCACTGATCAAATGATCATTGGCGTTTGAAAAGTTATATATTCTATTAATCGGTCTTGCGCGCAGTTAATTACTACATTTTTTACTAAACTGGTGGCTTTCCACTTGAATGTAGAGTTCCTTTAATATTTAGGAACATTTGGAATAAAATAGTGAATTCAGTACCGCGCACATTTATATTGGACCGCAATTAATTTCACACATTTATACTGGACCACAAAGTTGACGAAAATGCATATATATATATATATTGATCTAATTAAACTTTAAATTGAGCATAATGTGTACCATCACGATTTCTTGGACATCGAAGTTGAATATATAGAAGAGAATATACTGCACCGTATTGAAAATACTCTAATTAAACATTGCAACCGTGGGTATTGAGAAAAAAGAGAGAAAATTAAAGCTACCTCAAATTGTTTTTTGTTTTGTAGGAAATAGGAATTTTTAGTTTTTAGTGTTTACGAAATAAATACAAATTAGTTCCATGGAAAGAAATGACTACACTTATGATCATCATATGAAGCGGTACACTTCATTTTTGGCTCAAAATGACTAAATTTTGTCTCATTCATATGCACTTGATAGAATTTGGACAATATATGCTACATTCATCAAATTTTTCATCAAAAGTTGAACAAATGATGTTGCCATTGTTGGTATAATATAATATAATATTATTTATTTATATTTAAGATTCAAAACTAATTTATTTGATTTTAAATATTCTGTCAGTTTAATTGAACAGTTACAACTTTTCACTAAGGGTAACTTCTTATGGGCCTAATACAACAGTCATGACTCTTTAAAAGAGGCATGTAGATTTCTATTAATAGAAATCTCATCAGACTGAAGAAATAACGTTCTACACTTGTCTTTTATTCTGACTTTCATCATCCTCTTCCATTGTAGGCGACCGCCATAACCTGCACGTAGGAAGGCGTCTACGGCTTTAGGACAGCGACTGCCGTGCCTCTCTTGAATTCACAGGCCAGAATCTTTCATCTTATTTATTTACTGATAAGTCTGATATATACTTCTTGATTGTTATATAATTAATTAGTCATATATGTATTGATATATAATTATTAATTACTATAATTTTTTAACAATCTAAAGCCGTATAAAGAAATTGCATTGCATATATGAGTTTTTCTGCGTATCTGTTATATATCATCCATATATAGCATCTGATTGATTTGGGCTCCATTATTAATTAGGAGTTGTGTTGCAGTTCACTTAAATTTACTTTCTCATTCTGTGAAATCATCTTAGATTAATTTCAAATAATTTATGTTGTTGTGTGTTTAGACATCCATAAATTAGAGTAACATTTATCTGTCAATCCATCTAGTGACAGGTTAATATTTAATTTCTACAGTGTTCTTGCTATTTAATCTCTCTCTTGCTAATTAAATATTAGTTTAATAAAATGATAAATTTAGAAGAAGCCAGTAGTGTCAAACCTGAAAAATTTAGTGGCCAACATTTTCATAGGTGGCAAAAACAAGTGAAATACTGGTTAACAGTCTTAGGACTAATTTCCGCCCTTGAAGAATCTGAACAAAATGACTCTGAACCAAACAATGAATCTACTTCTTGGTTTACTCCTGAACAAATAGAATACCATTGCCATAATAGAATTTTAAGTGCCCTGTCTGATCATCTTTATGATGTGTATCATGCTACCACATCAACAGCCAAAGAACTTTGGGGTGTTTTAAAATCAGAATATGGAATTATAGATGCTGGCATTGATAGGTTCACTGCTTCAAACTTTAATAGCTATAAAATGGTTG